>OV049927.1:26522805-26998369 GCA_920104205.1 Eupeodes latifasciatus
ATCTTGAAAAACTGAAATCTTCTTCAGGTATGGAAGATTTAATAGTACTTTGAGAAGAAGTGCAAATATTATTTATAAAACATGTATCTATATATGTATATGTAGTATGCATTTATGTTAAAGTTCCTATGTATGTAGTTATACATTGAATTAAATTCATCTTATTTAATTGACGTTAGTGTTTTAATTTAAAAAAAATTGTTATAAGGTTATGGCCCAGTTTTGGTAAGAGGTGGAGGGGAGACCCAAAACAATTGGATACAGGGCCCCCAAAGGTCTAGCTACGCCACTGTTTCTGAGATATCGAATTTTGAAAATAAAAATGTTTAATGTATTTTTAAAAATCCGAACAAAAAATAATGACATTTTTGATCATCAAATATTACTGAGACAATATAAGAGCTTGTGCTGAAAAATTAATTAATTATTGAAATCGGTTGATTAGTTCTTGAGAAAACTTAAAAATTAAACAACGGTTCTGGAGCAATACAAAAATATATTTTAATATATTGAAAGAAGCCAAGTCAAGACAAAAAATTTAAGAGAAACTTTAGTAAAAATGTATCGGTTCGTTTTTGAAAAAAATCGAATTTTTGATTTTTGGCCAAAACATTTCTATGGGGACTATTGATATTTTTCTTCTTAACAAAAAAAAAAATAAAAATTGCCTAACACTAAAAACCTTAATTTCCAAGTTCAAAATCAATCAACAGACAGACGTACGGAATCGGGGGATCCACTTTTTTCGACTTCTCTACCATCATAATCTCATGTTTAATTAAAATCTCGAGTTCGAGATTTTGTACGAATGCAAAACTTGCAATATAGTTTCTATTTGTCCCAAGTAAAAAAAAATTGCATCAATTGCAGAACATATAAATTATTTGTGCAGTAAAGAAAACTGGATGGTCCACCATCCTCATAGATCCAGTTGAAAAATCTTAACAACCTCTTGAAAATTTGCCCTATAATGAATATATAATAACTAGCAGACCCGGCCACGCGTTGCTGTGGCTGAGTAATTAAGGAAGGACTTAATAGACAAAATAAATACTATGATTAACAGAAATTAAATGACAGTTAAAGTTTACTGAAGTGCCAATCGATGAACAATATTTTTGGTCAGCCTGTCTTTTGTCAACACAAATAAACTCGATGGTCTCTCTACACGTGAACAGGCCACGTATAATTGCCCATGAGAGAAACATGGATTCTCTAAGTCTAAGCCGCAAATAGACATTGTTTTTCCTTGTGATTTGTAAATAGTCATCGCGAAAGCTAAACGGATAGGAAATTGCAGTGTTTTGAATGGTATTGGAGAATCTGACGGTATCGTGGTAACAGAACAATTTCTCCTTTAAACTTTCCTGCCAAAATAGTTGCTTCGAGAACATTTCCGGTGATTTTTTTGATTACCAAACGTGTATCGTTGCATAGTTTAGGGGGGTTCAAATTACGCAGAAGAATAATCGGTGATCCAATTTTTGACCGAAGATTGTGTGGTGGCATTCCTTTGTATGTCTAAAGAATTCAAAAATTCAATTGGAAAATGCACTGCTTCGTCTTCATCGACAGTAGCGTCGTCGATTGACTTAAACGACATTATATCGCCTGGTAATAATTGTTGTATCTGGTAGTTAATTAGATCTACATCAACATTACGATTATCATGCTGTTCCATTGATTTATGTGCACGAATATCTGCTATATGGATTCTTCGAGCTGCATTTCTTTCTGCTCTTTGCTCAACTGATTCGTGGGCTCTTTCAAGACGTCGATGTCGAGCTTTTTTGCTACGGGCATTGTGGAGGTTAGATTTCTTTGGTGGCATTTTACTGAGAATAGTGATTGTTAGTTAAAATTCAATCAAAATAAAAAAAAATTATAAAATTTTGCACTCAAGATATAACCCTGTTTAAAAATATTGATTGAAAAAAATTAACTTTTATGTAATTTGAATTTTTTTCAATTTCTTTCTATGTATATATAGATATACAATTTACATAGAGCGAATTTTTTCAATTTTTTTCACTCAATATTTTTAATCAGGGAAAACTAACCTATGCTTACAATTTTTAAAAAAGAATAAATGTTGTTGTATTTTATTTTTTTTTGTTTATATATTTTATTGTATTAATGAAACTGTAATTTAGTAGTTGAAAAGAAATATTCAGAATTATATAGAGCACATGAAATTAAATGATCAAAATATCACATTGCACCACGTGTTGTTGAAAAAGAAATTTCGAATTCCAACGTGGCGCCATCTATGAGAAGTATGCGATAGATGGTCCGACATTTTCTGTAAAAAATCTGATTTAAGGCGCCATCTGTTCGAGACTTATGAAACTTACGATTAATAACAAACATCAACGTTGACAATCAGTTTATTGTTAATAATTATAAATTATTAAGACCATTAATCGAAGTATAAACTATCATATATCTCAAGTTAGACCAAATTACACATAAACTGCCAACTTTCATCGAAATCGGTTGACTTGGTGAAGAGTTCACTGGGACACTGGATTTTTATATATTAAGATAAGGGTTTAAACCATTGAATAATTACAATGAATAATTCAATGATTTAAACATAATCGTGTATATTTTATTATTTTTTTATTTTTTATTTATTTTTAGTTTGTTTTAAATACTTCATTGTTACCACAGTTAAAAGATGTGAAGAATTACAAGTTGTTTTTTTTCACTTTTTTGAACACCTAAGAGTTTATTTCACTTTATTGATAATTTTTGAGAATGCGAAATTGTGATTTATTATCTAAATCTAAAAGAACAAAATTGTTAAGATTAAAATAAAATAATGAATAAAAAAAAACAATCCATACCGAAAATTTTGTTTAATATCTTTAGAATTTCTAATACTTTAAGCAATACAATTGTCTGTTTCCCAAACTGTTTCTTATGCTCTAATGTTGATTAGTAGATTTTGTAAATTTTCTACCAATATTGTAGATAGTTGTATTACAGTAAAATTATCAAATACTCTGAAATTTATAGTCTTACAATTTTTACAACGTAACATTTTTTACAATTAATTATTGTGAGTCAATGAAAGACAATTTATTGTAAGACATTGTAAGCAAACTTTTCACCTACAGATCTGACAAAATTGTAAATTTCAATTTCAAATCGAAAAGTGCATGATTTTTACATAATTTAAATTTATGAAGGTTAGCTTATAAAATTTAATGCAAATAATATTTTTGAAAGTGGTGTAGGTCCACTCTTTAAATATCGAATAACCGTATTTTTTGGAAGATATGTATCTTTTTCTTTTCATTGACTTTTTTGTATTTTCATTTCAAAAACTATGGTAGACAACTTGTAATAAATAGACAATAGACAGTTTCACAAATTTTCACAACATTACACGGTTAAAAAATGTGGGATGTTTTTTTTTTAATACAGATTTGCGAGTTTGTGAATTAGAAAATCATTAAGTCATAAGCTAGCAGTTGAATTATGAATTAAACAGAATTTAATCCACAAGATAGTTAGTGTGAATTAACAATATTTAAAGTCATCAGCTAGTTAGTGACTCATGAATTAAAACAAATGAATTCATAAGCTAATGGTTAAATTATAAGAAAGAAAATATGTATTTAATATGGTTATGAATAAGGACTAAAAAGAAATATTAAAAAAAATTGTTTGTATCTTTAATGATGGTCCTAAGTTATTGTGCATATGCTTGGTCGATCTAAATGTGTATCCAAACGAAAGAATCATTCATAACAATATTTTGCGTGAGATAAATAATTGGAAGTCAATATCTTTCTTTGTTCTCCTAACACTTGAGTCAATAATTTTATAAATCAAAAAAAAAGTTGAACAAAAATAATTTACAAAAAAAATGTTCATCTTCAAAACAAATGTATGCAACGAAGAATGACATTTTTGACATCCAGTAAAATTTTGAGAAAAATCGAATTGACAGTTTTTTTTTACAAAAAATAAAAACCTAAAAAACATTGCTAAAACTTGGTAAACATTTATTTTCCACTCAAGTATCTTTTCAAAAATTAAAAATTTTGGCTTCAAACTAATTTCATCTTATAACAAAAAATTGTTTTCGACATTTAGTAAATTTTGTATAATAATACAATAGTCAATTTTTTCGTTTTTTAAAATCAACAAAAATATACTACACAAAATTGGTAAATTGATGTTTGATTCTCGATATCTCGTGAATAAATGAAGGTATTGTCTTCAAAATGATTTAATTCTGTGCTAAATTTTGGCGTTTACGTAAGAATACTGTTCTCAGAAAAATCTAACCTGTTTTTGTTTAAATAAGAAGTAAAAGCTATCAAGAAATGTTACTAAAATTGGTAAAAATTGGTTTTCGACTGAAAATCTCTTTAAGAATAAATAGATTTTGAAATCAAACTATTTCATCTTATGCAAAATGTTGAACGTAATTTTTTAAAATTCCACAGACATCTTTTTTTGCATTATGTGAAAACCTACAAAAACTATACAAAACTGATAAGATTTTCGACTCAAGTATTAGGAGAACAAAAAAAAGATATATATATTTCACACGAAATTTTATTATGAATATTTTTTTTAAGTTTTAAGCAAGAAAAATCGACAGACGGTATGGGAAGTTTTTTATGAAATTTGAATGCGGTTTTACCGATTTTATTTTAATAAAACTTGACTTTTATTAACATTAAATACAATTGGAATTATATTTGAAGTTATATTATATTAAATTCAAATATATTTCGTATTATTTTTGTAATTTTAATAATTGCAATGTATTAAATTTAAATAGAATTTTGGTGTTGTCATATACTTAACCCGAAAATAATAAAAAAGACCCCAACATTTTTAAACGTGTAGAAAATAATCAGGTACAAAATTAGGTAGCAAGGTAGGAAGATAGGAAAGTAGCAAAGTAGGAAGGTATGTAGAAAGGTAGGTAGGTAGGTAGAAAGGTAGAAAAATAGGTGAGTAGATATCGATTGTCTTAGATGACAAATATAAGAAAAATTTAGCATCGTATACCTATTTATTTTGAATGCTTTTACTGGAAGGTAATCTGTTGCACATTCAGGTATATACATACTTAAATACTATTGTATATATATTTACATTATATTTATTTATTTACATGTTTTTATATGAAAATTAAAAATTCAATGCAGTACATCCTGTTAAGCCGTTAAAAAAACAAAAACGACCTAGTTTTGAATACCTTCAAATGTATGCAATTTTAATTGTGTTTGTACTTGATACGTACAAATAACAAATAATACGCAATAATAACAACAACAAAATAATTGAATATATTTAAAATCTTCAATGCATCATATGCCAAATATGGCAACATCTCATTTTTCACAAAAATTGAAAATTTAAAATCAAACGAGAATTTTTAAATTCAAAATACCTACAACGTTAAAGTATACATATGTAGCTATAAATAAATGTATGAATATGCACATCTCCTCTACATTCACACTTGAAAGCAAAAAAAAATATAAACAAATATTAGGTCTGTTCGCGTACCCTCCTAAAACAGTCCAATTTTACGAAAAAATACGAAATTTAACCAAATCCTGTTCGCGTACTCAAAAATTTCGTAGATTTTCGTAAAAGAGCGCTCACGAGAGAGTAAAATATTTCCCCAACCAACGAATTTTAGCCCAAGAAATTTCTTTGGGCTGATTTGTGAAAATTGTCAAATTTGATAGAAATTCAAATAAATTAAATAAATTGCTCGCTTTTGATGTCAGTTATAAAATTTAAAAACAAATTTTCAAAGAACAGCAACAACAAGACAGTAATATTGTATGAAAAATTTGTTGTTTTCCCGTTCGCTTACTTTTTTGTAGTTTTTTTTTTGAGAATTTTACGCCCACTCTTTAAAATATCTCTTTTTACGAATTTTGGTGCAGAAAGTACGCAAACGGAGAAGAAAAGCAGACTTTAAGCGGGTTTTTAACTTTTCATAAATTTTAAATTTAAATTTTACTTCGAAGTGCTACTTCTTAAAAAAAATACATATATTTTAATAAAGTAAATTTGTCAGAAAGTGTTATTTTCTACAATTTTTAATTGGATGGTTACAATTAAACCGATTTTTCCTCGGATTAAAATTGTTGCACGTGCTCTTGGCTGAAGACACTGCAATAGCTGTTGCCCACAGAAGCGTGGAATATTCAGTGTTCTTACCATCTTTCACTGTTCCGGTACATTAAAATGCGATAATGCATAACTTGACGGATTTTAAAGCCAAGAAAAAAACGACCCAGTACGAAAAAAAACTGGAAAAGCTTGCTGCTGCCCAGCTGCTCCTACATCTTGGCGAATCGCCCAGCTGTTCAAACACGACACATCCTGCTTCAGAGTCGATTGAAACGGGCTCACACGAAGAGCCCCATTCATCCGCAAATATAGTTCCATCAATTGATGTAGAAGCGCAAGAAATGACGACTGGTTGGCAAGTGCCGCCAAAAAAACACACTACTCCGCTTGCTTCACCAAGTCATGAAATGGACTATACTGCGAGTGAAAATTAATTTGCTCCGTTGGGTGTCAAGATTACACTAAAAAATCGCAAGAACACCAGCAACATCAATAACCAACTTCAACAACCAACCATCAACGATGACGCTCCTGACACCGAGGGAAATCACATTGATAACACAAACACAGCCAAAACAACTGACGCTTCGAACTCAGAGGACAAATTGTATTCGGGTAAGTACTGCCCACCAATCATTATGAAAAATGTAGACATTAGAAAACTTATTTCGGACTTTAAAGATAGTCCAATAAAATTTACTTACAAAATTGTGAACAGAGGTAGTAGCAGTAAACTTTATGTAGATAATTGCCAAGTGCATAGGGGGTTGATGCATATTCTCAGGAATACGGAAGACGCTGAAGCGTACTCTTTCCCACTAAGAGAAGACAAGACTACCAATGTCATCCTTAGAGGCCTCACGTCTGATTATCCTACTTCAGAAATTCTCAACGAATTAAAGGCAAAATTTAAAAATATTTCCGATGTTTCAGTCTTCGAAACCTTGAAATCCAAACAGGAAAAAATAAATTATAACCTGTTTTTAGTACGTCTTTCTCCGGGATCGAGCGCGAGTGAGTTAATTAAACTAAAATATCTGTTTCATACTAGAATTTACTGGGAAAAACCGAGAGGCAACAGAGGTGCCTTACAATGCAGAAGATGCCAGCAATTCGGCCACCTAGCCAAAAACTGTGCCTTCCCTTACAAGTGTGTCAAATGCACCAACCGACATGACCCGGGTCAATGCCCTGTTGTAAGGGAGCATGGGAGTAAGGCGGTTTGTGTTAACTGCGGCGACAATCACCCTGCCAACTTTAGAGGATGCAAGTTCTTCAAATCGTATGAAGCACGCAGAAAACAAATTTTATACGAAGCTAGCCTCAAAAGAGAGCAGTCAAAAAAAATCTCTCATGCAATCTCAATGGGTGCCTCTGTTGTCCCCGGAATTTCCTATTCTAGTCATTTTACTCCACAAAACCTCAATATTAATAAAGTGCCAACAACTCCTAGCTCTCCCGGGCCCAATAAGAACGGAAATATCATGAATAAATTTATTTTACTTTCCAACGAGCTGTTTGGTGTTGACCTGAGAACACTCATTGGTAAAATCAGCAATTTTATGTCAAACCTTGGAAACTTCCGTTGTCTAGAAGACAAACAAATGGCCTATTTTGAACTCCTCACCGAGTTAATCTCCTGCCCATCCAAATGATGTTTTTAAAAGTGTTATCTTTCAACATTTCGTCCCTCGTTGCTCATTCTCGGAGAATAGAACTCTTGAAAATTCTCCAAGAAAACAATTGCTCTAGTGCTCTAATACAAGAGACACACTTATCCAGTAAACACAAAGTTTTCTTGGATAATTACAATATATTACGAAACGATGTCAATCAGGGTGTGGCTTTGATTATCAAAACTAATATCAAATATGAGTGTGTGGAAAATGTTCCGTCGGAGTTTCCTGCTATATTCATCAGTATTAACTGCAACGTAAATAACACCTTAAAAAAAATTCTACTGGGTTCTGTGTATTATCCCTCCAACGTTCCCTCCCCTTTATTAACTTCTGAGTTAAACAATCTGGAGAGGCTTGCCAACCGTTTCGATGGGGCAGTTATAGGCGGCGATTTCAATGCCAGGAGTCCTGGCTGGGGTGACCGCTTGTCCAATCTCAACGGCAGAACTCTGGAGGCGTGGGTTCAGACTTCTCTCCCATCATTATCGAACTTCTGTGCTGATTCTCCGTCGTTCATTAGAAGTGCATCATTTCTGGATCACTTTTTGATCTCCAGTCACCTTGTCAACGATCTCGATCAGAATTTCACAATTACAACACTTCCGACGTTCACGGAACATTGCCCTCTCCTCCTTAGGCTTATCCTAGAGGAAGCAAACATCTGTTTGAAAGAACAACCTTCTTCTAGGTCGTTCAAAAACACAAATTGGCATACCTTCAGACTTAAGCTTCACCTTCGTCTGTGCAATTCCTTTCCTTCGGAGTTTTCCTGCCTCTCAAACGATGAGATTGATGAATTCATCAACATCTTCAATGATGCACTTACAACCACCCTAGTAGAATGTTCTACACCCTACAACGCTTCCTTTAAAAAATACCAGAATCTGCCCGTAGAGATTGAAAACCTTTACAAAACAAAACATCAATGGCAAAGACGACTGAAGAACATTTTCCACAACTCATACAATAGAACAAGCGTTCAATATAGAGAACTGTCCTCTCAAGTCTCCCTACTGAACAAAATAATCAAAGACAAAGTTAACATCTGGCTCAACAAGTCTCTAAGTACTCGACTTTCGAAAATAACTCCGGGACCTTGGGCTTTTAAAGAAGCTTTTAAACTGGTTGGAAATAAAAAAAAGAATTTCTGCAACAAGGTTAACATAGGCGATCAAACACTATGCAGTGAATTGAACATTTTATCGGCCTTTGAGGATCATTTCAAGAAGGTTTATGAAGAAGTCATTCCGGTCTTTGACAACCCTGTCACACAAGAGTCTTTAGCAACTGCTTACTCTATTTTGCAAAATATTCCCCAACATATCTTCCTCTTTGGTTTGAGCAACTCCTCTCTAAATCCAACAGCTGACCACATCTTCACTAATGCAGAAATTGTTAAAAACATTATAAAGCAGATGAAACCCAAAAAGTCCACTGGCCCGGACAATATTTCGAATTTCGCGCTGAAGAAACTGTCTGATAAAGGTATAAACTTCCTAACTATTATTTTTAATAATTGCATCAATAACGGGTATTTCCCAAAATCTTGGAAAGTGGCTAGGATAATACCTATTCAAAAAAAAACAAAATAATTTTGACATAAACAATTTTGGGCCGATTTCATTGCTTTCCAACACCGGCAAAATATTAGAAAGACTCATTCTAGACAATTTAAACTCTCCAACTGAGAATCCAATCGACCCAATCCCAGACTTCCAGTTTGGCTTCCGCAGGAAGCACTCCACCCTCCACGCACTGATCAAATTCCATAATGACATTACCCTTAATCTTAGGGAAAAAAAATGCACGGTTGCCTGTTCCCTCGACGTGGAAAAGGCATTCGACAGTGTGTGGAGGGCTGGACTCCTCGCCAAATTGTCATCCCTGAACATACCACCTCAAGTGTTAAATATTCTCAGCAACTTTCTGACCGACAGACTCTTTTATCTCCAAATTCAAGGGTCCCAGGGTAACCTTTACGAATGCAAAAGTGGCGTCCCTCAAGGATCCATCCTGGGTCCCCACCTCTACAACATATTCATCCATGACTTCCCACACCAATTCTCAGCACAAAATACTACCTCGACCGGTCTTTTATACGCCGACGATACAATTGCCTATGCTTGTCATGAATCTCCTTTAACTGCTTTGAGGATACTTGAGCAACACCTAAATGTCATTAACAACTTTTACAAAACATGGGGAATGAAGCTCAATATCCCAAAATCTGAAGTCATATGTATTCGAAACGCGAGCGGTAAAGGACCGGCCGGGGTAGTAAGTGAAAGCAAATCCCTCAAACTCAGACTTGACAATTGCGTCATCCAGGCTAAAAGCAGTCTGAAATATCTAGGCGTTAACTTTAATCACTTATTCAAATTTAACCATCATGCTAAAATCACGCTGGAGAAATCGCGGAAAGTCACTAATATGTTCATGCCCTTTTTCAAACATAGTGCGCTTAACAGCAGAACTAAGCTTCTTTTCTATAAAACACTCGTAAGACCGGTCATGACATACGCATTCCCTATCTGGTTTTCTATTTCCCCCTCGGTAGCCCAAACCTTGGAGAAATTAGAGAGGAAGATCCTCAGATTGTGCTCCGGGAAGAACTTTGAAAATCGGACTAAACGTTATTCCAACACCTATATCTATAACATCACCAAGGTCATTCCGCTATTGAGATATAACTTATCCCACATCGGAAAAACTATCTCGAGTCTCGAACTCTCGGAAAATGAATTGATAAAACATGTCATTGATTCTCAGGCTGGGGTATCTTGGGATGACACAAACTACTTGTCCCCCTTGGGAATTCGCTCGCTCTCTCTGGATTCCACAGCAATATCTCCTCCTATGTTCTATACTGAGGCCATTACTGGCCAAAATCGTGGCTAATCCTATGTTCACACAGAAATAAATAACTAACATGTTATGAATTAAAAGAAAAACACTTCTCTGTTCACCTGATTGTAAATACATCGTAACAAATTCTCGAATTCAACATCAAAATGTCAACGTCAATTTTCATACTATTGGTGGGCAGTACTTGCCCGACTCGTATATATTTAAGCAAATTTCAAATTCATATGCCTAGTATTATCTTTAACATACGCCTTAACAAATGATTGTAACTAAACTGTGATAATACAATGGTACAAAACTTGTAATTCCCAATAATTCAAATTCAAAATTACTTATTTCCTTATTATGACTGTCAATTGTAGTATAAAGTATATTTTTATATCCGTCCTACTCATAATGTACGTTTCGCTTCGTATAACATTGTCAATCTTTCTTATATGTATAAATTCCTGACTACTCGAATTGAAAGTAACAAAAAATATATAGTAAAATTCAAAACTCTTTTAAATGTTATATTCATCTCACTTCATTATACTCATCTAAATGTTATTTACAATGAGATCAAATATAAAAAGAGTGGTCTCGCTCTTTAATAAAAAAAAAAGAAAAATACATGTCATGTTTCATAAATGCTATGAACAATGAAGTCAATAATAGAGCGTTCTCGCTCTCGTAAAAAGATACACAAAAAGAAAAATCAAAATGTATTTCACTGGCGTTTGTATTTAATTAATTTTAAGTTAGTATTAGTATTTCTGTATATATGTATATATGTATAAATGTATATTTTATTTTTATCTGACATTATAGTCAAAGCAAAAGCAATGTATACACTCTCATGAGCAAGAGTACTTAAACTATATTATAACTCAGCCACGAGGCTTCACAAAAAAGCAACTGATAGAGCAGGCAATACATTATAGCCGCAGTATGACTAAAATAGCAATAAGTAATAAGCATTTGTAAACGAAATCAAAGTCTCAATAAAGAATTCAATTCAATTCAGTACGCAAACGGACCTATTATTCGTTCTTGGTTTGACATTTGTATTTTGGCTATCTCCCTCGAACATATTGGAATTAAGAATGAGGAGAAAATTACTAAAGAAAGAATGAGAAAAGTAAATTTGTTTAAGTTTCATAAGCATTAATATGTTCGAGGGAGATAGCCAAAATACAAATGTCAAACCAAGAAAGAATAATATTTGTTTACATTTTTTGCTTTCACGTGCGAATGTAGAGGAGATGTGCATATGCATACATATGTTTGTAGCTATGTATACTTTAACGTTGTAGGTATTTTGAATTTAAAAATTCTCGTTTGATTTTAAATTTTCAATTTTTGTGAAAAATGAAATGTTTGTAGCTATGTATACTTTGAAGTTGTACCTAGGTATTTTGAATTTAATAATTCTCATTGCAAAATGCAAGAACTTGACTTGCATGACATGTGGTTTCAACAAGACAGTGCCACATGCGAGGCGAGTTTGGTGAACATTTTATTTCACGTTTCGGGACCGGTCAATTGGCCGCCTAGATCGTGCGATTTAACGCCTTTAAGCGCCCAATACACGATACAATTATTGTATCGATTATCGTACAAAAGATGAATCGCATGCGATGATTGTATCGTGTGTGTAAAACAAAGTATCCGCTGTACTGAAATCGCATGGTCGAATGCTATCGAACGAAAACGAGAGGTTGCATACGGTTGCTTTGATGTGAATCGTTTTGACAGTTGATGAAATCGTGAGCTAGTCGTATGGTGTGTGTGTTCACTTTCGATATCGCTACCGATATCGGTACAACTCAAGTCGGTACGATAGATTGTATCGTGTATTGGGCGCTTTAGACTATTTTTTGTGGGGTTATGTTAAAGCTCAACATTTGCATGAAATAATCTTCAAACATTAAATTATATGGACCGTACTATCGATTCAAATAAATATTTCATGCATTTTTCTGAATTTTATGTGTTTTTTTTAATAACTTTCCTAGAGCTTTTTAAAACTCACCCTTTATATACATATTAATATATGTGCATATATATGTACATATACATACATATAAAACGGACAAACTAAAGGAATTATATCACACTAAATTTCAGATCAAAATAAAGACAATTATCAGGAACACCCTATTGAATTGAAAAAAAAAATATATTAAAAAATATATTTAACTACCAACCGCAAAAATTACTCTTGCAATACCTACTTTTTTGCTTTGTTATTGTTTTTGTTATACTTTTTCTATTTCTTGCCAAAGCATAACCGTAAAATCATTCCTCTTCAAGTATAATATGCATACACACATATAATGTCAAAAGGTTGTTTCTATTGTCTCCCTCGATCTCCTACTACATTTGCATATGTTCTTCTCTATTTTCTATTCTTTAATTATTATTGATTTTTCCCTCATTCTCAACTCTTCCCATCTTTGAGGGGTATAAAAAAAGGGATCAAATTTGATATATTTGATCTGTTTTCCTTTGATTAGAAATGAAAATTATATACTGGACGATGGGAAATCACGCAAAGAATTTTTTTTAGAAAAAAAAAGTTTAGTTTTGCAGTTATTTTTCGCTAAAAATGTATTTTTGTATTTTTCGGACGCAAATTAAAAAAAACGAAATGTCAAACTCTGATCAATTTTTGAACGCTGCCCATCGAATCCACAAGTCTTATAGGTCGATTAGGTTAGGTTAGGTTATAGTGGCTGTCCAAGATGGAAACGGACACACTTAGGCCAGTTTAATGGCCCATTGTGATACCACATGAATCTTGAGGTTACTTCCTAAGCTTAATGGAACCAGTTTGAGTCTCTTACGAAACGTGAGAGGCTGATTATGCCGACATGATTTAGATCGTTTAGATCGTTAAAGAAGAATTCTCCTAGGTAATTCTTGCGTTTTCGAGCCAGATCAAAATATCACATTGCACCACGTGTTGTTGAAAAAGAAATTTCGAATTCCAACGTGGCGCCATCTATGAGAAGTATGCGATAGATGGTCCGACATTTTCTGTAAAAAATCTGATTTAAGGCGCCATCTGTTCGAGACTTATGAAACTTACGATTAATAACAAACATCAACGTTGACAATCAGTTTATTGTTAATAATTATAAATTATTAAGACCATTAATCGAAATATAAACTATCATATATCTCAAGTTAGACCAAATTACACATAAACTGCCAACTTTCATCGAAATCGGTTGACTTGGTGAAGAGTTCACTGGGACACTGGAATATTAAGATAAGGGTTTAAACCATTGAATAATTACAATGAATAATTCAATGATTTAAACATAATCGTGTATATTTTATAATTTTTTTATTTTTTATTTATTTTTTTTTATTTATTTTTAGTTTGTTTTAAATACTTCATTGTTACCACAGTTAAAAGATGTGAAGAATTACAAGTTGTTTTTTTCACTTTTTTGAACACCTAAGAGTTTATTTCACTTTATTGATAATTTTTGAGAATGCGAAATTGTGATTTATTATCTAAATCTAAAAGAACAAAATTGTTAAGATTAAAATAAAATAATGAATAAAAAAAAAACAATCCATACCGAAAATTTTGTTTAATATCTAGAATTTCTAATACTTTAAGCAATACAATATTGTCTGTTTCCCAAACTGTTTCTTATGCTCTAATGTTGATTAGTAGATTTTGTAAATTTTCTACCAATATTGTAGATAGTTGTATTACAGTAAAATTATCAAATACTCTGAAATTTATAGTCTTACAATTTTTACAACGTAACATTTTTTACAATTAATTATTGTGAGTCAATGAAAGACATACATTTTTTTGACAATTTATTGTAAGATGTAAGCAAACTTTTCACCTACAGATCTGACAAAATTGTAAATTTCAATTTCAAATCGAAAAGTGCATGATTTTTACATAATTTAAATTTATGAAGGTTAGCTTATAAAATTTAATGCAAATAATATTTTTGAAAGTGGTGTAGGTCCACTCTTTAAATATCGAATAACCGTATTTTTTGGAAGATATGTATCTTTTCCTTTTCATTGACTTTTTTGTATTTACATTTCAAAAACTATGGTAGACAACTTGTAATAAATAGACAATAGACAGTTTCACAAATTTTCACAACATTACACGGTTAAAAAATGTGGGATGTTTTTTTTTAATACAGATTTGCGAGTTTGTGAATTAGAAAATCATTAAGTCATAAGCTAGCAGTTGAATTATGAATTAAACAGAATTTAATCCACAAGATAGTTAGTGTGAATTAACAATATTTAAAGTCATCAGCTAGTTAGTGACTCATGAATTAAAACAAATGAATTCATAAGCTAATGGTTAAATTATAAGAAAGAAAATATGTATTTAATATGGTTATGAATAAGGACTAAAAAGAAATACTAAAAAAAAATTGTTTGTATCTTTAATGATGGTCCTAAGTTATTGTGCATATGCTTGGTCGATCTAAATGTGTGTCCAAACGAAAGAATCATTCATAACAATATTTTGCGTGAGATAAATAATTGGAAGTCAATATCTTTCTTTGTTCTCCTAACACTTGAGTCAATAATTTTATAAATCAAAAAAAAAATTGAACAAAAATAATTTACAAAAAAAATGTTCATCTTCAAAACAACTGTATGCAACGAAGAATGACATTTTTGACATCCAGTAAAATTTTGAGAAAAATCGAATTGACAGATTTTTTTACAAAAAATAAAAACCTAAAAAACATTGCTAAAACTTGGTAAACATTTATTTTCCACTCAAGTATCTTTTCAAAAATTAAAAATTTTGGCTTCAAACTAATTTCATCTTATAACAAAAAATTGTTTTCGACATTTAGAAAATTTTGTATAATAATACAATAGTCAATTTTTTCGTATTTTAAAATCAACAAAAATATACTACACAAAATTGGTAAATTGATGTTTGATTCTCGATATCTCGTGAATAAATGAAGGTATTGTCTTCAAAATGATTCTGTGCTAAATTTTGGTGTTTACGTAAGAATACTGTTCTCAGAAAAATCTAACCTGTTTTTGTTTAAATAAGAAGTAAAAGCTATAAAGAAATGTTACTAAAATTGGTAAAAATTGGTTTTCGACTGAAAATCTCTTTAAGAATAAATAGATTTTGAAATCAAACTATTTCATCTTATGCAAAATGTTGAACGTAATTTTTTAAAATTCCACAGACATTTTTTTTTGCATTATGTGAAAACCTACAAAAACTATACAAAACTGATAAGATTTTCGACTCAAGTATTAGGAGAACAAAAAAAAGATATATATATTTCACACGAAATTTTATTATGAATATTTTTTTTTAAGTTTTAAGCAAGAAAAATCGATTTAATAAAACTTGACTTTTATTAACATTAAATACAATTGGAATTATATTTGAAGTTATATTATATTAAATTCAAATATATTTCGTATTATTTTTGTAATTTTAATAATTGCAATGTATTAAATTTAAATAGAATTTTGGTGTTGTCATATACTTAACCCGAAAATAATAAAAAAGACCCCAACATTTTTAAACGTGTAGAAAATAATCAGGTACAAAATTAGGTAGCAAGGTAGGAAGATAGGAAAGTAGCAAAGTAGGAAGGTATGTAGAAAGGTAGGTAGGTAGGTAGGTAGAAAGGTAGAAAAATAGGTGAGTAGATATCGATTGTCTTAGATGACAAATATAAGAAAAATTTAGCATCGTATACCTATTTATTTTGAATGCTTTTACTGGAAGGTAATCCGTTGCACATTCAGGTATATACATACTTAAATACTATTGTATATATATTTACATTATATTTATTTATTTACATGTTTTTATATGAAAATTAAAAATTCAATGCAGTACATCCTGTTAAGCCGTTAAAAAAACAAAAACGACCTAGTTTTGAATACCTTCAAATGTATGCAATTTTAATTGTGTTTGTACCTACTTGATACGTACAAATAACAAATAATACGCAATAATAACAACAACAAAATAATTGAATATATTTAAAATCTTCAATGAAAAATTGAAAATTTAAAATCAAACGAGAATTTTTAAATTCAAAATACCTACAACGTTAAAGTATACATATGTAGCTATAAATAAATGTATGCATATGCACATCTCCTCTACATTCACACTTGAAAGCAAAAAAAAATATAAACAAATATTAGGTCTGTTCGCGTACCCTCCTAAAACAGTCCAATTTTACGAAAAAATACGAAATTTAACCAAATCCTGTTCGCGTACTCAAAAATTTCGTAGATTTTCGTAAAAGAGCGCTCACGAGAGAGTAAAATATTTCCCCAACCAACGAATTTTAGCCCAAGAAATTTCTTTGGGCTGATTTGTGAAAATTGTCAAATTTGATAGAAATTCAAATAAATTAAATAAATTGCTCGCTTTTGATGTCAGTTATAAAATTTAAAAACAAACTTTCAAAGAACAGCAACAACAAGACAGTAATATTGTGTGGAAAATTTGTTGTTTTCCCGTTCGCTTACTTTTTTGTAGTTTTTTTTTTTGAGAATTTTACGCCCACTCTTTAAAATATCTCTTTTTACGAATTTTGGTGCAGAAAGTACGCGAACGGACCTATTATTCGTTCTTGGTTTGACATTTGTATTTTGGCTATCTCCCTCGAACATATTGGAATTAAGAATGAGGAGAAAATTACTAAAGAAAGAATGAGAAAAGTAAATTTGTTTAAGTTTCATAAGCATTAATATGTTCGAGGGAGATAGCCAAAATACAAATGTCAAACCAAGAAGGAATAATATTTGTTTACATTTTTTACTTTCACGTGCGAATGTAGAGGAGATGTGCATATGCATACATATGTTTGTAGCTATGTATACTTTAACGTTGTAGGTATTTTGAATTTAAAAATTCTCGTTTGATTTTAAATTTTCAATTTTTGTGAAAAATTAAATGTTTGTAGCTATGTATACTTTGAAGTTGTACCTAGGTATTTTGAATTTAATAATTCTCATTGCAAAATGCAAGAACTTGACTTGCATGACATGTGGTTTCAACAAGACAGTGCCACATGCCACACAGCACGCGCAACAATGGACTTATTGAGAGGCGAGTTTGGTGAACATTTTATTTCACGTTTCGGGACCGGTCAATTGGCCGCCTAGATCGTGCGATTTAACGCCTTTAAGCGCCCAATACACGATACAATTATTGTATCGATTATCGTACAAAAGATGAATCGCATGCGATGATTGTATCGTGTGTGTAAAACAAAGTATCCGATGTACTGAAATCGCATGGTCGAATGCTATCGAGCGAAAACGAGAGGTTGCATACGGTTGCTTTGATGTGAATCGTTTTGACAGTTGATGAAATCGTGAGCTAGTCGTATGGTGTGTGTGCTCACTTTCGATATCGCTACCGATATCGGTACAACTCAAGTCGGTACGATAGATTGTATCGTGTATTGGGCGCTTTAGACTATTTCTTGTGGGGTTATGTTAAAGCTCAACATTTGCATGAAATAATCTTCAAACATTAAATTATATGGACCGTACTATCGATTCAAATAAATATTTCATGCATTTTTCTGAATTTTATGTGTTTTTTTTAATAACTTTCCTAGAGCTTTTTAAAACTCACCCTTTATATACATATTAATATATGTGCATATATATGTACATATACATACATATAAAACGGACAAACTAAGGGAATTATATCACACTAAATTTCAGATCAAAAATAAAGACAATTATCAGGAACACCCTATTGAATTGAAAAAAAATATATTAAAAAATATATTTAACTACCAACCGCAAAAATTACTCTTGCAATACCTACTTTTTTGCTTTGTTATTGTTTTTGTTATACTTTTTCTATTTCTTGCCAAAGCATAACCGTAAAATCATTCCTCTTCAAGTATAATATGTATACACACATATAATGTCAAAAGGTTGTTTCTATTGTCTCCCTCGATCTCCTACTACATTTGCATATGTTCTTCTCTATTTTCTATTCTTTAATTATTGTTGATTTTTCCCTCATTCTCAACTCTTCCCATCTTTGAGGGGTATAAAAAAAGGGATCAAATTCAATCATCTCCACGCCTCTCAGATGTCGCTTCGATCGTTCCTCTTCATAAGAAGAGTACTATAAGAAATATATATACAATGCTACTCTTTTGTGTCCATGAAATAAAAAGGCATAAGAATTGCCATCTGCAATTTACTCATGTAATACACTCAAATTCGACATTTGTTTTAACTTAGGTGCCAGTTAATCTATCATTGAAATCAATCCGGAAATTTGTTTGAATGGATATTTGACTGTTTTCCTTTGATTAGAAATGAAAATTATATACTGGACGATGGGAAATCACGCAAAGAATTTTTTTTAGAAAAAAAAAGTTTAGTTTTGCAGTTATTTTTCGCTAAAAATGTATTTTTGTATTTTTCGGACGCAAATTAATTTTCCTGAACAGCGGATACTTTTATGTCCTAAGGGCCAGTTATAGCTGTTGTCCGAGTCTTGGATCTGCAAAGTTGCCGGAGAAATTTAATATAAAAAGACACTTTTTAGTTCGATTTAAATTTATTCTTTTACGGCAAATCTGGTGGGCTGCTTGTGGACTCGATGACAACTGAATACTCTACCATGAAATTTATTGAAGAAGATAAAACAAAACGAAATGTCAAACTCTGATCAATTTTTGAACGCTGCCCATCCAATCCACAAGTCTTTATAGGTCGATTAGGTTAGGTTAGGTTATAGTGGCTGTCCAAGATGGAAACGGACACACTTAGGCCAGTTTAATGGCCCATTGTGATACCACATGAATCTTGAGGTTACTTCCTAAGCTTAATGGAACCAGTTTGAGTCTCTTACGAAACGTGAGAGGCTGATTATGCCGAAATGATTTAGATCGTTTAGATCGTTAAAGAAGAATTCTCCTAGGTAATTCTTGCATTTTCGAGCCAGATCAAAATATCACATTGCACCACGTGTTGTTGAAAAAGAAATTTCGAATTCCAACGTGGCGCCATCTATGAGAAGTATGCGATAGATGGTCCGACATTTTCTGTAAAAAATCAGATTTAAGGCGCCATCTGTTCGAGACTTATGAAACTTACGATTAATAACAAACATCAACGTTGACAATCAGTTTATTGTTAATAATTATAAATTATTACGACCATTAATCGAAATATAAACTATCATATATCTCAAGTTAGACCAAATTACACATAAACTGCCAACTTTCATCGAAATCGGTTGACTTGGTGAAGAGTTCACTGGGACACTGGAATATTAAGATAAGGGTTTAAACCATTGAATAATTACAATGAATAATTCAATGATTTAAACATAATCATGTATATTTTATAATTTTTTTATTTTTTATTTATTTTTTTTTTATTTATTTTTAGTTTGTTTTAAATACTTCATTGTTACCACAGTTAAAAGATGTGAAGAATTACAAGTTGTTTTTTTTTTCACTTTTTTGAACACCTAAGAGTTTATTTCACTTTATTGATAATTTTTGAGAATGCAAAATTGTGATTTTTTATCTAAATCTAAAAGAACAAAATTGTTTAATATCTTTAGAATTTCTAATACTTTAAGCAATACAATTGTCTGTTTCCCAAACTGTTTCTTATGCTCTAATGTTGATTAGTAGATTTTGTAAATTTTCTACCAATATTGTAGATAGTTGTATTACAGTAAAATTATCAAATACTCTGAAATTTATAGTCTTACAATTTTTACAACGTAACATTTTTTACAATTAATTATTGTGAGTCAATGAAAGACATACATTTTTTTGACAATTTATTGTAAGACATTGTAAGCAAACTTTTCACCTACAGATCTGACAAAATTGTAAATTTCAATTTCAAATCGAAAAGTGCATGATTTTTACATATGTAATTTAAATTTATGAAGGTTAGCTTATAAAATTTAATGCAAATAATATTTTTGAAAGTGGTGTAGGTCCACTCTTTAAATATCGAATAACCGTATTTTTTGGAAGATATGTATCTTTTCCTTTTCATTGACTTTTTTGTATTTACATTTCAAAAACTATGGTAGACAACTTGTAATAAATAGACAATAGACAGTTTCACAAATTTTCACAACATTACACGGTTAAAAAATGTGGGATGTTTTTTTTTTAATACAGATTTGCGAGTTTGTGAATTAGAAAATCATTAAGTCATAAGCTAGCAGTTGAATTATGAATTAAACAGAATTTAATCCACAAGATAGTTAGTGTGAATTAACAATATTTAAAGTCATCAGCTAGTTAGTGACTCATGAATTAAAACAAATGAATTCATAAGCTAATGGTTAAATTATAAGAAAGAAAATATGTATTTAATATGGTTATGAATAAGGACTAAAAAGAAATATTAAAAAAAAATTGTTTGTATCTTTAATGATGGTCCTAAGTTATTGTGCATATGCTTGGTCGATCTAAATGTGTGTCCAAACGAAAGAATCATTCATAACAATATTTTGCGTGAGATAAATAATTGGAAGTCAATATCTTTTTTTGTTCTCCTAACACTTGAGTCAATAATTTTATAAATCAAAAAAAAAATTGAACAAAAATAATTTACAAAAAAAATGTTCATCTTCAAAACAACTGTATGCAACGAAGAATGACATTTTTGACATCCAGTAAAATTTTGAGAAAAATCGAATTGACAGTTTTTTTACAAAAAGAAAACCTAAAAAACATTGCTAAAACTTGGTAAACATTTATTTTCCACTCAAGTATCTTTTCAAAAATTAAAAATTTTGGCTTCAAAGTAATTTCATCTTATAACAAAAAATTGTTTTCGACATTTAGTAAATTTTGTATAATAATACAATAGTCAATTTTTTCGTATTTTAAAATCAACAAAAATATACTACACAAAATTGGTAAATTGATGTTTGATTCTCGATATCTCGTGAATAAATGAAGGTATTGTCTTCAAAATGATTTAATTCTGTGCTAAATTTTGGTGTTTACGTAAGAATACTGTTCTCAGAAAAATCTAACCTGTTTTTGTTTAAATAAGAAGTAAAAGCTATCAAGAAATGTTACTAAAATTGGTAAAAATTGGTTTTCGACTGAAAATCTCTTTAAGAATAAATAGATTTTGAAATCAAACTATTTCATCTTATGCAAAATGTTGAACGTAATTTTTTAAAATTCCACAGACATCTTTTTTTGCATTATGTGAAAACCTACAAAAACTATACAAAACTGATAAGATTTTCGACTCAAGTATTAGGAGAACAAAAAAAAGATATATATATTTCACACGAAATTTTATTATGAATATTTTTTTTAAGTTTTAAGCAAGAAAAATCGACAGACGGTATGGGAAGTTTTTTATGAAATTTGAATGCGGTTTTACCGATTTTATTTTAATAAAACTTGACTTTTATTAACATTAAATACAATTGGAATTATATTTGAAGTTATATTATATTAAATTCAAATATATTTCGTATTATTTTTGTAATTTTAATAATTGCAATGTATTAAATTTAAATAGAATTTTGGTGTTGTCATATACTTAACCCGAAAATAATAAAAAAGACCCCAACATTTTTAAACGTGTAGAAAATAATCAGGTACAAAATTAGGTAGCAAGGAAGGAAGATAGGAAAGTAGCAAAGTAGGAAGGTATGTAGAAAGGTAGGTAGAAAGGTAGAAAAATAGGTGAGTAGATATCGATTGTCTTAGATGACAAATATAAGAAAAATTTAGCATCGTATACCTATTTATTTTGAATGCTTTTACTGGAAGGTAATCTGTTGCACATTCAGGTATATACATACTTAAATACTATTGTATATATATTTACATTATATTTATTTATTTACATGTTTTTATATGAAAATTAAAAATTCAATGCAGTACATCCTGTTAAGCCGTTAAAAAAACAAAAAACGACCTAGTTTTGAATACCTTCAAATGTATGCAATTTTAATTGTGTTTGTACTTGATACGTACAAATAACAAATAATACGCAATAATAACAACAACAAAATAATTGAATATATTTAAAATCTTCAATGCATCATATGCCAAATATGGCAACATCTCATTTTTCACAAAAATTGAAAATTTAAAATCAAACGAGAATTTTTAAATTCAAAATACCTACAACGTTAAAGTATACATATGTAGCTATAAATAAATGTATGCATATGCACATCTCCTCTACATTCACACTTGAAAGCAAAAAAAAAATATAAACAAATATTAGGTCTGTTCGCGTACCCTCCTAAAACAGTCCAATTTTACGAAAAAATACGAAATTTAACCAAATCCTGTTCGCGTACTCAAAAATTTCGTAGATTTTCGTAAAAGAGCGCTCACGAGAGAGTAAAATATTTCCCCAACCAACGAATTTTAGCCCAAGAAATTTCTTTGGGCTGATTTGTGAAAATTGTCAAATTTGATAGAAATTCAAATAAATTAAATAAATTGCTCATCAAAATGTCAGTTATAAAATTTAAAAACAAATTTTCAAAGAACAGCAACAACAAGACAATATTGTGTGAAAAATTTGTTGTTTTCCCGTTCGCTTACTTTTGTGTAGTTTTTTTTTTTGAGAATTTTACGCCCACTCTTTAAAATATCTCTTTTTACGAATTTTGGTGCAGAAAGTACGCGAACGGACCTATTATTCGTTCTTGGTTTGACATTTGTATTTTGGCTATCTCCCTCGAACATATTGGAATTAAGAATGAGGAGAAAATTACTAAAGAAAGAATGAGAAAAGTAAATTTGTTTAAATTTCATAAGCATTAATATGTTCGAGGGAGATAGCCAAAATACAAATGTCAAACCAAGAAGGAATAATATTTGTTTACATTTTTTGCTTTCACGTGCGAATGTAGAGGAGATGTGCATATGCATACATATGTTTGTAGCTATGTATACTTTAACGTTGTAGGTATTTTGAATTTAAAAATTCTCGTTTGATTTTAAATTTTCAATTTTTGTGAAAAATGAAATGTTTGTAGCTATGTATACTTTGAAGTTGTACCTAGGTATTTTGAATTTAATAATTCTCATTGCAAAATGCAAGAACTTGACTTGCATGACATGTGGTTTCAACAAGACAGTGCCACATGCCACACAGCACGCGCAACAATGGACTTATTGAGAGGCGAGTTTGGTGAACATTTTATTTCACGTTTCGGGACCGGTCAATTGGCCGCCTAGATCGTGCGATTTAACGCCTTTAAGCGCCCAATACACGATACAATTATTGTATCGATTATCGTACAAAAGATGAATCGCATGCGATGATTGTATCGTGTGTGTAAAACAAAGTATCCGCTGTACTGAAATCGCATGGTCGAATGCTATCGAGCGAAAACGAGAGGTTGCATACGGTTGCTTTGATGTGAATCGTTTTGACAGTTGATGAAATCGTGAGCTAGTCGTATGGTGTGTGTGCTCACTTTCGATATCAAGTCGGTACGATAGATTGTATCGTGTATTGGGCGCTTTAGACTATTTTTTGTGGGGTTATGTTAAAGCTCAACATTTGGATGAAATAATCTTCAAACATTAAATTATATGGACCGTACTATCGATTCAAATAAATATTTCATGCATTTTTCTGAATTTTATGTGTTTTTTTTAATAACTTTCCTAGAGCTTTTAAAACTCACCCTTTATATACATATTAATATATGTGCATATATATGTACATATACATACATATAAAACGGACAAAGTAAAGGAATTATATCACACTAAATTTCAGATCAAAAATAAAGACAATTATCAGGAACACCCTATTGAATTGAAAAAAAAATATATTAAAAAATATATTTAACTACCAACCGCAAAAATTACTCTTGCAATACCTACTTTTTTGCTTTGTTATTGTTTTTGTTATACTTTTTCTATTGCTTGCCAAAGCATAACCGTAAAATCATTCCTCTTCAAGTATAATATGCATACACACATATAATGTCAAAAGGTTGTTTCTATTGTCTCCCTCGATCTCCTACTACATTTGCATATGTTCTTCTCTATTTTCTATTCTTTAATTATTGTTGATTTTTCCCTCATTCTCAACTCTTCCCATCTTTGAGGGGTATAAAAAAAGGGATCAAATTCAATCATCTCCACGCCTCTCAGATGTCGCTTCGATCGTTCCTCTTCATAAGAAGAGTACTATAAGAAATATATATACAATGCTACTCTTTTGTGTCCATGAAATAAAAAGGCATAAGAATTGCCATCTGCAATTTACTCATGTAATACACTCAAATTCGACATTTGTTTTAACTTAGGTGCCAGTTATATCTATCATTGAAATCAATCCGGAAATTTGTTTGAATGGATATTTGACTGTTTTCCTTTGATTAGAAATGAAAATTATATACTGGACGATGGGAAATCACGCAAAGAATTTTTTTTAGAAAAAAAAAGTTTAGTTTTGCAGTTATTTTTCGCTAAAAATGTATTTTTGTATTTTTCGGACGCAAATTAATTTTCCTGAACAGCGGATACTTTTATGTCCTAAGGGCCAGTTATAGCTGTTGTCCGAGTCTTGGATCTGCAAAGTTGCCGGAGAAATTTAATATAAAAAGACACTTTTTAGTTCGATTTAAATTTATTCTTTTACGGCAAATCTGGTGGGCTGCTTGTGGACTCGATGACAACTGAATACTCTACCATAAAATTTATTGAAGAAGATAAAACAAAACAAAATGTCAAACTCTGATCAATTTTTGAACGCTGCCCATCCAATCCACAAGTCTTATAGGTCGATTAGGTTAGGTTAGGTTATAGTGGCTGTCCAAGATGGAAACGGACACACTTAGGCCAGTTTAATGGCCCATTGTGATACCACATGAATCTTGAGGTTACTTCCTAAGCTTAATGGAACCAGTTTGAGTCTCTTACGAAACGTGAGAGGCTGATTATGCCGACATGATTTAGATCGTTTAGATCGTTAAAGAAGAATTCTCCTAGGTAATTCTTGCGTTTTCGAGCCAGAGCAGGGCATGTGCAGAGAAGATGAAGAATTGTTTCTTCCTCTTCCTCGTCCATACAGCTTCTGCTGAAATCATTTGAGAATACGCCTAATCTCGTGGCGTGCTTTCCTATCAGACAGTGTCCGGTTATGACACCTATTATCGAGCTTATATGCGATCTGCTTAGAGAGAGCAAGCACCTTGAACGTTTTAAATCCAGTGTTGGCCAGATGTTTTTTGTGACTTGACACGTGGTGATGTTGTTCCACCTGGTGCCTGCCCTCCTCACAACATCTTGCATTAGCAAAAGTTTACAAGTAGGGTTGGTATGCCAGTACGTGCCAAACGTGGTAGGATGGGCTGTACTGTACCGTTCCTGGCGAGTTCATCTGCCTTACAGTTACCTGGAATGTCTCTATCTGAGAAAATACGGATATCAGATGTTGATATCACGTTTTCTTTAAGCCAGTACAAGACTTCTTTTATCGCCAAAAGTTCCGCCTGGAACACGCTACAATGATTGGGAAGGCGGAATGAGAGACTTAATTTCAGTCCACCAACCCCTTCTTTTGTTTTTGATCCATCTGTATAGAAATGGATTGACTCATCTTCCAGGAATGTCCTATCCTCCCAAAAAGATCTGGGAGGTATAGAAATCTGGAAATTTCTGTCGAATTGCAGTTGGGGGATGGTGTAGTCTGTGTGCTTTGGAATTGATTCTAAATAACTAAGAATTACGGAGTGGCCAATGTTGTTGTTAGTCCACTGCGATGAAGCTTTGAGGCGAATAGCAGAGGTGTTAGGTAGAGTAAGGTGTCCAGTGCCGCAGATGGGGTCGTGCGAAGCGATCCACTTATACATAGGCAAGCTGAACGTTGAACTTTATTTAATTTATCTCGGTTTATACCTTTTTCTAAAGCAGTCCACCATACTGCCACACCGTATATTAAAATCGGTCTGATTACCAATGTGTATAGCCAATGCGTGATTCTGGGTTGTAAGCCCCATTTATTACCGATGGCTTTTTTGCAAGAAAAGAGAGCTACAGTAGCTTTTTTGACTCTTTCCTCTACGTTGCGTTTCCAATTTAGTTTTTTATCTAAGACAAGACCCAGGTATTTAGCCTCGTCTGAGAATTTTAATTGGATTCCTTTAATATGGGGAGGGTTGACAAATGGAATTTTGTATCTCCTCGAAAATAAGACCAAGTCGGTTTTGTGTGGGTTAACACCCAGTCCACACCGATCAGCCCAAAGTATTAGTCTGTCTAAGGCATTTTGTAAGAATTCTTTTAACGTGTTAAGATGCTTTCCTGAAACTGCTATAGCAACGTCATCCGCATAGGCTATCACTCTGAAACCCTCCGCATCCAGACTAGTTAGGATTTCATTCACCACTAGGTTCCAGAGGAGAGGGGATAGAACACCACCTTGCGGTGTCCCTCTACTAACGAATCGTCTGCCAGAAGAGTTGCCCAGTTTTGAGTTAATTATCCTGCTAGTAAGCATTAAATGAATTAACTCCCGAAGCGAACTCTCTACATTTAGAGATGTTAGTGCAGATGTGATTGCAGATGTGTCCACGTTGTTAAAGGCACCTTCGATGTCAAGGAAAGCAACCATAGTGAACTCTTTATGATGGAGGGAATATTCGACGTTGCGTACTAAGGTGTGTAACGCTGTTTCCACCGATTTATTTATTTTTTTTTTTTTTTTTTCGAAATTCATTTTTTTTTATTCATTTAAACTTAACTCTACTTACATGCTAGACAAAATGGGAAACTAGCCTAATTAATTCTACTTAAATATAACTTACTGGCCCTAATCGGGCGCTCTAAGAAATTCATGATTCTTAAAATTAATGCCTTTCGGCCTACGAACTAAGATTGTTTTATTTATTTCAATTTATGTGTATAAGTGGACAAGCAATTTCAAGCGATCTGTTCATAGCTAAAGTGAGGTCATTGACTTTGTTGTCAAGTTCATTAGCGTTAGAGGAAGGACTAGATAGTCCAGGTTTTAGTAAACTCTGTAATGAGTTTCTGTATGAAGCCCAATCAGTTTTCCGATAATTTCGAAAAGTCAATGGACTCGGGTTATCATCCACATTGATATTGAACTGGATATATTTATGATTAGAGAACGAGTGTTCTTTGGATACTTTCCAGTCCAAGATCATATGGTGTATAGTATCTGAGACAAGAGTTATGTCTAAGACTTCTTGTCGAGTTTTAGTTATGAAGTTTGGTTCATTTCCAACATTACTTACTAAGAGGTTAGTACCAAGAATATAATCAAAATGTGACTCACCTCTGTCGTTGATATTGGTACTTCCCCATACCGTATGATGAGCGTTAGCATCGCTCCCAATAATTAGGCGGATCCTTTGCCTTACCGCTTCAGCGACGACTTTCTCCAGGGTTTTTCAAGGGAGAGGGCCAAGGTGGTCATGGCCAAGATACGCCGACACTAGCCAGAAACTTCCTTTGGTTGTTTCCAGCCTAGCTACGGTGGTATCTTTGTCACTGAAATGATGGAGTAAAAATACATTAATGCTACGTTTCACTAGTATGCAAGATCTAGGTTCACCTCTATCTGTCACACACAGTGTGTAGTATCCAGGAGTCCTGAGTCCACGAACAACGGATCTCACAATCCATGGCTCTTGGATCAGGACAATGTCTTCCCCGTTTCTCGCCAGCCGGAGAAGAAGTGAGGCCGAGGCCTTTACGGAGTGCTGGAGATTAATCTGTACTAACTGCAGCATTTTGGCTACAATTAGGCAGATCAACCTCCACCACGGTTTTGTTCTGATCCTCTGAGTCTGAGGATGAACCCAAGAGTTCGTCCTCGCTCAAAAGGATCATGTAAATAATATAGGTCGATTACATTTAAGCATTTAACAATAGATCATTTAATTTATTTAATAACATCCCACCCCTCGTGATGCAAGGCTGGCACTACGAAGCATCACCAACTTCTAATTTAGAAAGTTTCACTGCTGGTCGACGTACGACACCTGATTTGGTTCTCTCCTCAGCAGAACGGACCTGTCCATCTACACCAGGAAAAACTTTGGTTATTCTTCCACGTATCAATTGGCTTCTTGGAACTGGAACATCACACACTAAGACGAGATCACCTTCTTTTAGAGGAGTTGTCTTCTCAAACCATTTACATCTTTTCGTGAGAACTGGAAGATATTCTCGCATCCATCTCTTCCAGAAACGATTTTTTAGCTGCTGGCTCACCTTCCATTGTTTCCGTAAGCAAAGAGCTCTATTTTCCACAGGTCCAGGACTTTGTGTTGAATTGGGTACTCCGAGGAGAAAATGGTTAGGAGTCAGTGGTTCTTCATCGTCAACTGTCAGCGGGAGATGAGTCAGGGGCCGACTGTTGACAATGTTCTCTGCCTCTCCAATTTAGGATTTATTTCTTGAAGACTGAAGGACAAAACTCATTTTATTGACTGGACCAATCTCTCCCAGCATCCACCGGCGTGCGGGTTCGAACGGCAGTTGAAAACCCACTCTATTCTTTTCGAAGACAGCTCTGCCTTGATAGCTTCATTGTCGAAAATAGCATTATTTAGCAACTCTTTGCTTGCCCCAATGAAGTTAGTTCCGTTGTCGCTTCTAATCCGCAATGGCACACCTCGACGGTTGACGAAATTCCTAATGCAGATGATGCAAGCATCAGTGGAGAGATCGGCAGCTATCTCGAGATGTACGGCTCTGACGGTCATGCAATTGAAGAGTGCAATCCAACGTTTCTCTGTCCGGTGATGTATATTGACGTTGATAGGGCCGAAGTAATCGAGACCAGTATACGTAAATGGTCTAACAAACGGGGTTAAGCGATCTTCCGGAAGCTGTCCCATTAAAGGGGGTACTGGTTGAGCACTTCGAAAACGACAAACTGAACAGTGTTTTCTAATCTTCTTGACAACAGATCGAATTTTCGGCACCCAAAATCTTTGCCTAACCTCATTGACTATAGTTTCATCGTTTTGATGACGTAGACGATCATGGAATTCTCCAACGAATAACTTTGTAACAGGATGGTTCTGCGGTAGAATAATTGGTCGCCTGGCAGAGAAAGGAATTGATCTGGCAGCATCTATTCGTCCAACACACGCAACAATCCTTTTTTATCAAGATATGGAGTAAGTTGAAAGATTTTACTTCCTCTCTCAATAGAAAGGCCTTGGTCAAGAGCATCTATTTCGGTATTGAAAGCCTCTTTCTGAACTTGACGACACATAAAGCGTTCAGCATTTCTAAGTTCCTGTGCCGATACCTCCCCTTCTCCAAAAGGTTCAATAGGTATACGGCGTAAATTGTTTATGTAGCGCAACAGATAAGCTATTGTTCTTTGTAGCTTCAAAATACTAGAAAATCTATCTGCGTTAAAAATTGGACTATGTGCAAGCTGTATGCTTAGAACATATTTCGGTCGTAATTCTTCCTCACAATCATGACTCATGATGTCAGTAGGCAATTGAGGCCAATCGCATTCATCTAATTTTAAAAACGAAGGCCCATTAATCCATTTATTGTCAGTTGAAACTTCGGAGGATACTGTGCACGAGTGGCTTCGTCTGCTGGGTTTAGCTTGGAACTAATCCAACGCCACTGACTGATTTGACAACTTTCTAGTATTTCGGCGATTCGAAAGGCCACGAATTCCTTGTTGCGACGAGGATCAGCTCGGAGCCAATGCAACACAGTTTTTGAGTCACTCCAAAACGTGCTCGTGGAAAACTTCAAGTCGTGGGACTGAACGATAGAGTTGTGGAGTCGTGTACCTAGAACTGCTGCTGATAATTCGAGTCGTGGTATTGATAAAAGCTTTTTTGGGGCACCTCTGGTTTTTCCACAGATGAATGATACGAGAAATTCACCATTATGCTTGATACGAAGATATGTCACGGCACTGAAGGCATCTTCACTGGCATCTACAGATGTATGCAGTTCAATCTAATCAGCTTGAGTTAAATGAAAGTAGTGACATCTTGGAATCTTTAGTTGAACCAAGCTTGGTAGCTCCGCTTTCCACAGCTTCCATCGGACAAAGAGCTCATCGGGTATTTACACTTCAGAATTTTAAGAAAGTAGTTAGCTTACAGCAAGCGTCACACTACGATCAGAGGCTCATCATAAGTGCATGTGTTAGTTGTTAGTAAGAAAATAATACAATTATAGCCTAACACACGCACAAAATACAAAACATAATAATTATTAACATTTAACATGAATTATTACATAACATCAAAAAAATAAAATAAAGACGTTTACGATAGTGGAGCACTGGTTCTAAACAATGATTTTAATCCCACCTTATTTAAATTTAAATCAATCGATGAACAGTTTAAGTTATATAAAATGCTCATTCGACTTAAAGCTTCATTCTTTCCATAGTTAGTTCTATGGAAGTCCATATGTATAAAGTCAAAAGTACGCAGGTGATGAGTTCCGCCTCGGTAATTTAAATGTATACAAGATAGCAAATAAGGTGCATCAATTTCACCATTAATGAGTTGATGAAAAAAAATTAAATCATTATTAACACGCCTTTGATGGAGAGTTTGCAATTGAAGAAGTTGAATACGATGTTCATAGGGAGGCAGATCATAATTATGAAATTATGTTGAATTGATTCAATACGTTTCTTATGAATTTCGTAATAGGGGTTCCATACCTGCGAAGCATATTCAAGATGAGGACGAACATGACAATTGTATCTATAAAGAAAGAGTAACATAGGGATCATTAAACTCCTTTGCCCAGCGTTTTATAAAACCACGCATAGAACTTGCTTTATTAACAATAAAATTAATGTGATGTTTAAATTCTAAGTTGGAACAGAAATGAACACCTAAATCTTTAAATGTGGAGACGCGACCGAGTTTTTGCTTTGATATACAATAATCAAATACACTACCGACTCGTTTTTTAGTAAAAGTTATCGTCTGGCATTTAAAAGGGTTGAGGGTAAGGCTATTTTTGCCACACCAAAATGTAAAACTATCAATGTCAGCTTGTAAAACGATGCGATCTTGGGTGGACTTTATTATCTTAAAAATTTTCATGTCATCAGCAAAAATAAGAACATCACTTGAGCGTAGACATAACGATACGTCGTTTATAGATAGGATGAATAGAAAAGGGCCAAGATGGCTTCCCTGGGGAACACTAGATTGAGCAACAAAAGGTTCAGAATGACAATTTCTAAATTTTACCTCATAGGATCTGTTTTCAAGGTATGATTTGATCCAAGCTAAGAAAAATGGTGGAAAACCAAGAGCTTTAAGTTTAAATAAAATAATTCCGTGGCTAAGTTGGTCAAAAGCTTTGGAAAAGTCAGTGTATATACAGTCAACTTCATAACCTTGTTCTAAAGCGTTTGAACATATGTTCTTGTAAGTGAAGTTAACTGGAAAGCCATCTGATTTTTTCTTTAAGTTTACAAGTTTCCAAAATTTTTTTGGATTCTCTTTCAAAGAGGTGCCCATATCAGAAACATAAATAGCATATACAAAATTTGAAAGAGACTTAAATTCGTTAAAAAGTTCAATATAAAAAGAGAAATTGATTGGAGACAGATTTTTGAGATAAGTTTTCCATGCCTTATTTCTTTTGTTACGTAGTAAACGCAATTCTTTCGTGTACCAAGGGTGGCTAAAGTTTGTATTTCTTGATTTCTTTAAAGGTACATTTTTTTCTAAACAATTATTAAAGATCTTATAGAAATTTGAAACTGCTTCGTCAATATTAGAAAATGCTAAAGTATCAGCAATTCCAGAAGTGATTAAATCTTCAGACAACAACTGGACATTAGCTTTTCTGAAGTCAAAATTATATAAGCAATCAAAGCAATTACTGTGTTCAGTAAGGTGATAACTTAAGTCAAGAAAAATGTCCAAGGGGGGTGATATTTATCAATATTAGTTATTCCTGATCTGGATTCTAGAACAAGAGTACTAATAGCGTCAGAAGAAAAGACTAAATCGAGAATTCGATTTTTTGAGTTTTTAATACAGCTTGTTTGCTGTAAGTCAGTAAAGAGGATTTTATCGAGAAAAGATAGTTCCAATTGTGAAGAAGAGAGAGAGGCTTCAAAGCAAGATTCGTCTTCCGATGGAATCCAATCAATGTGTGGTAAATTAAAGTCACCTAGAAGTAAGATATTGGTGTCAGAGCAGGACAAACTGATAACAAAGTCTAATGCCAAGGAGAGTTCGCTATAAACAGACTCTAAACTTTTTGGAGGAATATAAACGTTTAAAATAAAAATAGTCTTAGTCTGTACCATTAACTTTACACAGACCAGTTCAATTGATAGTTCAAACGGAAAAGATACAGACGAAGAGAGATATGTATTTTTTTCCGCTATGAGAACACCTCCACCTAAATCCTTTGCATTACCAACATGACGATCATTTCTGTAAACTCTTGACTGAAAAGTTCTGTGTCGGAAAAGCTTGAATTAAGCCAAGTTTCTGTCAAAACGAATACGTCATGTGGAAATGATTGGGAGTTAAGAAAAATGTCAGCAGTCTTACTACGAAGTCCCCTTACGTTTTGGTAGAAGAGGGCAAGCCTGTTGAGTTTTTTGGCTTGGTTTTCATAGAAACACCTCGTTTGTGACTTTGTGAAAATTCTTTGACCAAAGTCTCAGCGGGCCATATATTAGTATTGCAAATGGGATCGAAGAACGTGGGATTCGTTACTATTTTGAAAGAGGAAACAAAGCTGTTTGGTTTACTGATCTTAGAACACCTAATTGATGAGCTACAAGGTATGCTCTTGGTAGATACTAAGTGCGAAGTTATATCTTCTGGCGTTGTTACTGGGTCCAGACGAGATATAAAAATAATTTTTGGTTTCAAAACAGCTTTGATGGGAATGGAATTGGTTTTTACTGTAACGGAGTCGCTACTGGGATCTGAATTTGAGTCAGAAATTTGAGGTATATGGGGGTTTCGGGTAGGATCTATAGGTATTGGGGTGATGTTGACATTTGTTCTTTTTGAGGGGGGGTAGAATTTCTAGCAAGCTCAGAATTTTCTCGGCTTGTTTTTTTAGACTTTTTCTTTTGTTTGTCAGGTACACTTTCTGAGTTATTAACACCAGAACCTGATTGCGCGAGAATATCTTCACCTGCAGAAGAGAAAGTAGAAGGAGTATTGGGTTGTCGTAAATCATTTGTCGAAGTAGAATTGTCAACCATGATGTTGGTTACAGAGTATGAATTTAACTTACAAACTGCAGTGTTAAATGACTTCAGTAGCCCTTCAAAGTCTTTAGAAAGTTTTAAAATGTCAGCTTTAAAAGACTACATTTTAAAAGCTAGTTGGGATACAGAACGCTTACGGCACTCGTGACAGTACCAGTAAGCAAATTTTGAATTGGCTATTTTTTCAATAAATGCATTCGTTGAACCAACGCATTTTGCATGGTAAAGATTACCACAGGGTCCGAAACAAGCAAATAGTGGATTATTATTGGAACCCTCTTGGCAGTCTTTATTGATCCCATTCCACGCCAAAGCGCCAAACTGATCGGAGTAGAAGTTTTATAGGCAAAACAAAGTTTGATGTCATACCGAATGGGTCAAAAATCGACATGGTTATACTCAGAAATTCCCTTTTAGTGGGGCATCGATCATTCATCATAACAGCTTGACTAACTCGTGGAAATTTTAAACGAAAGACAAATACATCGTTAGTACTATCCCAGCACATGCCAAGAACCTTCTCAGCCACTGCTCCTCCTTCGATATCTATTTCAAGCATTCCTTCTAAAACACTTTCTCCATTATGATTTGTTATTTTACGAAGAACGTCTTTCGAATTTGACACAAAGTTTCGAAGTTCAAAACCACCACTTTTATGAATATCGATGACATCTTTCGTGACTCTTATGGCTTCTGACACATCTTCGAAGCTATCAACATAATCATCTACATAATAATGACAGATTATGGCTTTAACGGCTCTCGGGAAAACGTTTTTGAACTTCGAAGCATTGAGGTTTTTTATATAATTGGCCGAACAGGGCGAGCAGCTCGCTCCAAATGTCATTGCCCTCATTACATACACGCCTATTGCCTCATTGTCTTGAGGTCGCCAAAGAAAACGTTGCGAATTCTGGTCTTCTGGTCTAATAAGAATTTGGTGAAACATTTCCCTTATATCACCTGCTACTGCAACAGGACGTAAGCGAAAATTGTACAGGACTGTGACTAATGGTACATATTCGTCTGGACCCTTTAATAAAAATGAATTTAATGAAATGCCACTCACCTCTGCTGCTGCATCGAATACAAGGCGGACTTTCTCTGGCTTGTTGGGATTTTGTACTCCAAAATGAGGAAGATACCAAGTTTTCTGTGAAGTTACATCCACCTCGGCTTGTGTCAGCTTTGAAGCATACCCTTTCGCAATGTAATTATTGATTATTGCTTTGTACTTTTCGGCAAATGAAGGATTTTTTTTCATTTTAGCTTCTAGGCAAAATAATCTCCTTTTTGCGAGGTTGTAGCTGTCAGGCAAGTTGATTTCTTCTTTCCTCCACAGCAATCCGGTCTGATATTGTTCACCAACTTTCATTGTCGGGGTAGATAAAAGTTGAAGTGCTCTTTTTTCTTCACTAGAAGTTAGCTTTTCCGCTAGGATCTTAACACCGAAGTTTTCGTTGTTGAAGTAGTCTTCTACAAGACGATCAAGTCGCATATCTTGTTCGGGTTTTCTATCGTTTAATAAAACAACTTCGTTTTATTGGTCTAGAGATCTTACCTTTCCATACACTACCCAACCGAGCTTTGTAAGTGCTGCAATTACTCCATCTTCCACTGGATTTGAGGTTTCTATTGGAGCTCCAAGATGAATCATGAACTTTTTGGCAAAATCACGATCAGCGCTTATCTCAGCATTCACAGCAAAAGACTTCTTAGAGAGAGCCTCACGACCAAGCCAACAAAGATTAAGGTTATTTTCTTTACCATTTAAGCGTAATCGCATGATCTGAGCTTATAATCGTTACAGAGGAGCCTTCATCAAAAAGAGCAAACGTGCGTATGACTGTATCGTTATTATGAACTCTGACAGGAAGCACACGGAAAAGTATTTTCCGATCTGCATCCTCGCAGCTCAGTAGCATCTGTTGGGAAATGATACCTTCACCAGGATTATCATTAGATGTGACTATCACTGCATTCGTGAAATCATTTTCATGTAACAACTGATGAAGCTTCTTAACGCACCCATCCACCCCGCAAGTCTTTTTTGATCTGCAAATTCGTAAGCCATGGCCGAACTTCAGACATCCGAAGCAAAGGTTTTTTTTTTTTATAATAAGCGAACACTAAAAGGGTTATTTTTTATACCTTTAATATGCCAAGAACACAGTGTGAGCATTAGGAAAGGAGGGAAGGGTTGGATAGGAGGTGTCGGTGTACATTGATTTTGAACTCCTGAACATTGCAATGATAGGGAAAGATAGAGCGTGGCAAGGCGTTCCACATTCGCGTAGTACGGCTAAAAAATGAATCTCTGTACTTCATAGTACGGCAGAAGTTGGGCTCAAGGGTAAACTGATGGGCATTCCTAGAAGCGCGAGTATTACGGTTAAATTGTTTAAGGGGAGGAATGCAACTGGCTATTTCACTAGAGCATAGTCCGTTAAAATAACGGTAAAAAAGGATTAGACAAGAAACCTTGCGTCGATGTTCGAGTGACGTAAACGAGTTGATGATGTTAATGTCACCAATCATTTTAAAAGCTCTACTTTGAATACTGTCCAAGAGGCTTAAATAAGTTACTGGAGCACCAGCCCAGAGATGAGAGTTATATTCAAGTTTCGGACGTATATAAGTTTTGTAGATTGTAGCCAGATCAGACGGAGAGAAAAATTTCTTGCAACGTCTCAAAAAACCTAGACATCTTGCGGCATTTTTGGCAACATCGCGTATGTGATCGCTCCACAAAAGGTGGTTGCTGATGCACATTCCGAGGATATCGAGATTTTCCGTTTCGTTGATGCAAGTGCCACTCATAGATAGTGGCAAAGAGGGTTAACCTCGCTTTAACGATGCAAGACAGCATTGCGTTCTCGAAGCATTAAATTCCACACGATTTTTTATTCCCCATTGTACAATGCTGTGTAGGTCGGAATTTAATGAGCTAATCATATTTTGTCGTTGCAGTTCCACATCCGAAGAGGAGGATTGTGAGTCTGGAAACGAATATGAAAAGCTAAGAGTGCTATCGTCAGCGAAACAATGTATTGGATTAGAAGTAACAGACAGGAGATCATTTATAAAAATGAGGAAGAGGGTCGGAGATAAAACGGAGCCCTGGGGAACACCAGCATTTATTTTATGGGTTTCAGACTTGAATCCGTCCAAAACAACTTGTATTGACCGGTTCGAAAGAAAATTTCTAATCCAACGAAGAAGAGATTCGTCGATACCGAAAGCACGCATTTTCGATAAGAAAGCAAGATGCCAGACTTTATGAAATGCCTTTGAAATATCAAGTGCAATAATCTTACTTTCTCCAAAACGATGTAAAGATTTGTTCCACTGTTCGGTGAGATGAACCATGAGATCACCAGTGGACTTATTGCTACGAAAGCCGTATTGGCGGTCATTAAGAAGCTTCCGATCCTCAAGATATTTCTTAAGCTGATAATTAATCAGCGTTTCCATGACCTTGGAAAGAAGGGACGTAAGTGCAATCGGTCGGTAATTAGAGGGTGAGGAAGATTCGCCTTTTTTGGGAATAGGCTGGACAAATGCGGTTTTCCATCCACTCGGAACGAGACCTGAGGAGTAGGACAGATGAAAAAGCTTACGCAGTGGTTTTTCCAGCGTTGAAGAACACCTCTTCAGAACAAAAGCGGGGATACCATCCGGACGAGCGAATTTATGTATGTTAAGACCTTTTAGGACTCTCGCCACAGTACGAGTGCGAAAAAAGATTGGTCCCATAGAATCACTAACGCGCTCGATGACAGGCGGAGTCATAACACTCATTGGCAGCGTTGAATTGGCGGCGAACTGCCTAGCGAAGAGATTAGCTTTCTTTAAAGAGCTAACAAGTGGAGTGTCATTGACAACGAGGGTAGGAACCGACGAAGAGGAAGAATTCCTCATGTTTTTTACAAATGACCAAAAATTTGTACTGCCTTTGGGACATTGCAGTATTTTTTGCCGTAATTTTTGGTCATGTAAAAATTTGGTCCGTCGAATATGGACGTTGCAGACCTTCCTGGCTTGCTTGAACTTATTCCGGTTTTCCTCAGTTGGATTGGCTTTAAAACAACGGAAACTTACCTTCTTGACCCTAATAACCTCTTTACAGCTCGCATCGAACCATGCGTTTTCCTTAGGTCTGATGCTTTTAACCCTATTCGGGATAAAAGTTCTCATTCCAAGGAGAATTAAACTTGTGATAATATCAACGCTGGCGTCTACGTCACTATCGAGGAAGCATAGTGACCAGTTAAAGATCCTAAAATAATTATTAAGACCGTCCCAGTTGGCTTTCTCGTATTGCCAAACGGTTCTCTTAGGAGCTCTTTCTTTAACTGGAGAGTTTTGACACGAGAAATTTGCTGATATGACACAATGGTCAGATGAGCCTAGAGGAGGTAGAACACTAATAGTGTATTTACTAGGGTCAGAGGTAATAAACAAGTCAAGAATGTTTTCTGCTCGACCTAGCACGTCCGATATTCGAGTGGGCTCGTTGACCAGCTGAGTTAGGTGGTTCAACTCAGCGAAGATCTCAGCACACACTCCTTCTGGTGTTGTCTGACCCGAATGTTGAAGCCATGAAGAATTGTGTACATTGAAATCGCCCGTAATAACGATTTCAGTGTGAGGATACAGGGAGACAATTCTTTGAATGGAGTCAGACAGAGCATCAAATTCCTGAGAAGTCGAAACTCTGTCCAGGTTTGGGCTTCGATAAAGGAAACAATAGTGAATGATGTGCTTATTCACGGAAAGTTTTAACCACATGAAATTAAAGAAGGGGTTGGTACAATGACCATATTGTGGTAAAAGTTGATAGGCAACATCATTCCTAATATATATGGCGAGACCATGGTGTGAAAAGAATAATGGCACCAAGCAATACCCATGAATAAAAAATTCAACAGGATCGGTATCTTCACCCACTTGGGTTTCACTCAATGCCAAAACAGCTGGTCTGTTAGAATTAGCGTGGATGTACACAGACAGAAAATTCGATCTCAGCCCGTGAACATTGCTATAATCTACTCTAAAACTACCAGTCATTGCAATATAAAAAAATCCTAAAATCAAAACAGACGAACTTCTAAGTATATCACTGTATAAGATTATTTAAGAGGTCTTTACAATAGAACCACACTACTAGTGTTATGCCTTTAGTAGTAGGGTTTCCAGAACATCTCTTTTAAAGAGAACATGTTCTCTTTTTGGACTCCGATCTTTCTTATTCTTTCTTTTTCCATCAAATTCTTTTTTTGTACTCTTTTTTTATTTATGTTCTCTTTTTTTTTATAAATCGCAAAACGCCTTTCGTCAGCACATACAAAAACAAGATCAATTCAAAAGCATTTCATAGCTCCCTTTTGTATCGATAGTGTTTTAACCGCCGCGCCGTTAGTAAAACACCGTTTTTGTCAATATCTACCGATGGAAGTAACCATGGCAATATTAAAATATTTCCGATTTTAATACAGTATTTTAAAAAAGAAGTTGGTGTTCAGACCAAATTAATTCATTTGAACAAACTTAGTAGCGAAAATTGGGAAACTATTTCCAATTTTCTTTTGCAAACTTTAAAAAGGTTTGACATTAAAAAAAAATGCATTTCATTTTCTGCAGATAACTGCAATACAAATTTTGGAGGCTTAAATAGAGCAGGCGTAGATAACGTATTTTACAGACTTAAATCCTCAATAGGGAAAGAATTAATTGGAATTGGTTGTCCTGTCCATATGGTTTCAAACGCAGCTAAATATGGCTTCGATATATTTTCTAAAAGACTTTTGCGCCTCGCTTGAAGTAGAGCACAAAGAGTTGCTTCGTCACTGTACCACCAGATGGCTGTCTTTGTTTCCCGCGATTAATAGAATCCTTCAAGTGTATCCTGCTTTGAAAGCTTATTTTTTATCCAACATAAACTGTCCTGTTCTTTTAAAAACATTTTTTCAATCTGATTTATCTGAAGCTTTTTTGTACTGTATGTAATGATGTAGGTTAGGTTAGGTTAGGTTAAAGTGGCTGTTGGTTTGGGACGTCCAACACACTTAGACCAAAGTATGGTCCGTTGTGATACCACATGGATCAGTTAATCAGCTTAACTCGTTGAACCAATTGGAGCTTCGAATGAAGCGTAGGAGACAAGTAATGTCTGAATTTTTTAGATCACTGGTATCGTTAAAGTAGTAGTCTCCAAGATGGATTCTACGTCTTTGTGATAAGGCAGGGCATGTGCACAGAAGATGAGAGATTGTCTCCTCTTCTTCTTCGTCCATGCAACTCCTACAAAAATCATTTGCAGGGGCTCCAAGTCGAATAGCATGTCTTCCTATTAAGCAGTGCCCAGTCAGGACACCTATAACGTAGCTAATGTGCAATCTACTCAGAGAGATTAATTGTTTTGAGCGCTTGGCGCTAAGATTAGGCCAAATTCGTTTAGTCGCTACACAGGTGGTGGTGTTATTCCACCTGAAGTTTGTTTTCTCTATGGTATCTTGCTTTAGCATGAGTTTACATGTAGCTAAGGGGATACCTATGCTAGCATTGTGAGCCAGCAGAGGTAAAGTTGTTCCGCTTTTTGCAAGTTCGTCAGCTTTGCAATTTCCTGGAATGTCTCTATGGCCCGGCACCCAGAAAAGGTGAATGTTGAACTGTGTAGCCATCTCCGTAAGAGATGATCGACAATTAAGGGCTGTTAGTGAATTTGTAGAGACAGAGTCTAAGGATTTTAACGCAGCTTGGCTATCCGAGAAGATGCGTATATCATTTGTTGATATTACGTTTTCTCTAAGCCAGGATAGGACTTCTTTTATAGCCAGGATTTCAGCTTGGAACACGCTACAATGATCGGGTAGACGAAAGGAGAGACTTAAGTTAAGTCTATCTGAGTATACGCCACCACCAACCCCATCCTCCGTTTTTGATCCGTCTGTGTAAAAGTTTATAGGACCATCGTCCAAAAATGATGTATTCATAAGAAGACCTGGGAGGTATAGTCACTTTGAAGCTATAGTTGTTGAACTGAGGATGGGGTATGGTGTAGTCAATATTACTATTTATAGTTCTGAACGAGTTCAAAATAGTGGTGTGGCCAATTCCATTATTGATCCACAGAGAGGAGGCCTGAAGCCGTATGGCAGTATTAGCGGCCGTTTGCTTGCTGAAAAAGTCCAGCGGTATTAGATGGAACAGAACATCTAGTGAAGCGGAGGGGGTGGAGCGAAGTGCTCCTCCCATACACAGGCAGGCTGTTCGTTGGACTTTGCTGAGTTTATCGCGATTTGTCGCTGTATCTAGCGCCGTCCACCATACCACTATTCCATAAGTAAGGATCGGTCTTATGACCGAGATGTATAGCCAGTGCGTAATTCGGGGCTGTAGGCCCCATTTATTACCAATGGCCTTTTTACAGGAGAACAGGGCTACTGTGGCTTTGTTTATTCTCTCTTGAATATTAGGTTTCCAACTTAATTTCTTATCTAAAATGAGACCCAAGTATTTTGCTTGATCAGAGAATTTAAGTGGTACACCGTTTATGAGGGGAGGGTCAATGTGTGGGACTTTGTATTTCCTTGTGAAGAGGACAAGGTCGGTTTTTTGAGGGTTAACACCTAGTCCACACCGATTAGTCCATCTGGTGAGCTTATTTAAAGCGTTTTGTAAGAGTTCTTTTAGTATATTGGGATGTTTACCCGTTATTGCAATAGCAACATCGTCCGCATAGGCAAACACTCTGTATCCCTCTCTTTCTAGAGTAGTTAGTAATTCATTTATTACTAAATTCCAGAGGAGAGGGGATAGGACACCACCTTGTGGCGTACCTCTGCTGACACCCCTTTGTGTAGTAAAATCGCCCATTTTTGAATTGATAATCCTGCTTATCAGCATCTGATTGATCAATTCGCTGATCGACTTATCTACCTTCAGAGATGTCAATACACGTGCAATTGCAGATGTGTCGACATTGTTAAATGCACCTTCTATGTCTAAGAAGGCAACTAAGGTGTACTCTTTATGATGGAGGGAATATTCGATTGTACGTACTATACTGTGTAGAGCCGTTTCAACTGATTTCCCTTTGTTGTAGGCATGTTGAGCCTTTGAAAGGAGGGACTTATCAATACTTTCCCTTAAGTAAATATCGATCAAACGCTCAAAAGTTTTGAGAAGGAATGATGATAAGCTGATGGGTCTTAAGTCTTTAGGGTTAACGTGACTGGATTTTCCAGCTTTTGGAATAAAGACAACTTTAACTTGTCTCCAAGACATCGGGATGTATGCCAAATTAAGGCAACCCTTGAAGATGTTTTCTAGGATGGGTATTAGAAAACTTGCATTTTCTTGCAGTTCGGCTGGAATTACACCATCCGGACCAGCAGATTTGTATGGTTTAAAGCTGTTAATAGCCCATTTGAGTTTTTCCCTAGTGACTAGACCTTGTGGGGGTTGTAGAGTATTGTCACCATTGTTAAATGCAATATTATTAATAATATTAGAGCTACCAGGAAAGTGGACGTCTAGTAGCAAGTTGAGCGATTCTTCGCTTGAATTGGTCCAGAGGCCAGAGGCGTTTTTCAAGCAGCTTGGCATGATTGGATTTTTGGAGAGGATTTTGCGCAGCCTGGATGCTTCGGAGCAATCTTCCACGTTGTTACAGAAGTTTCTCCAAGACGATCGTTTGGTTTTCCTCAGTTCTTTTTTATAAATCTTCAGTGATTCTTTATATGAGTCCCAGTCAGACATGTCTCTAGAAGCTTTGGCTCTGTTAAAGAGTTTTCTGCATTCTTTTCGAAGTGGATCCAGCCCTGAGTTCCACCAGTGTGGCTTCTTTTTACCTCTTACTTGTATAAGAGGGCATGCAGTATCTAGAGCTTTGTTTAGGGCTAATGTTAGATTATTGACTTTGTCGTCAAGATCTTCGATGTTGGAGGGAGTATTAAAAAGTTCAGGTTTTATTAAACTATTTAACGTTCTCTTATATTTTGGCCAATTTGTTCTTTTCAGATTTCGAAAGATCGGTTGGCAAGGTGGTTCATTTATAAAGTCAAACTGGATGTATCTATGATCAGAAAAGGAATGATCTTTAGATACCTTCCAGTTTAAAATATTATTATTAATGAATTCGGAGACAAGAGTTATATCTAAAACTTCTTGTCGATTTTTAGTAATAAAGGTTGGCTCATTACCAACGTTACTTACGAGTAGGTTAGTGTTAAGAATATAGTCGAAAAGAGACTCACCTCTGTCGTTTATATCCGTGCTACCCCATACTGTATGGTGGGCGTTAGCGTCACTACCGATGATGAGGCCGATGTTGAGCCTTTGTGATTCAGCTATCAGTCTCTCCAGAGTATCTCCCGGGAGAGGGCCAAGATGGTCGTGGCCAAGATACGCCGACGCCAGCCAGAATGTTCCTCTGGCTGTTTCCAGACTTGCGGCGGTGGTATCTCGATCGCTGAAATTAGGGAGTAAATATACATTTAGGCTGCGTTTTACTAATATGCAAGATCTGGGTTCATCCTCACCTGATGCATACAGCACGCAGTATTTGGGAGTCCTGATTCCTCGAACAATGGATTTAACAATCCAGGGTTCTTGAATCAGGACGATATCTTCATCGCTGCTGGATAAGCGAAGAAGAAGGGAGGCCGAAGCCTTTATGGAGTGTTGGAGGTTAATCTGGAGTAACCGCAGCATTTTCGCTACTGTTCTCCCGATCAGCCTCCAACACAGTTATGTCGGAGTCATCCATATCAGAGGACGATTCTAACAGAATGTCCTCATCTCCGCTTTCGTAGACCTCGGCCTCCATTGCGGAAAAACCTTGGTCGGTGTTTGGTGCTTCCACTGCTACTGGGGGTACCTGAGATGCATCGTCTTCCAATGAAGGAAGTGTGACCGATGCGCCAGGCACCTCAGTAACCGTTTCCGCTTGTGTGGGTGGGGGAGGGGGAAGGGTTTGTGCCTCGGCCCCATCTTTTTTGTAGACCCTTAGCGTAATTTCATCAAACCCAAACCTAATCACACCTTTTGATTGCGCCAGAGGAGAAAGGGACTCTGCATTGATGATCACAATTGCACCTTTATAGGGTCCCTTTGCGTCCTCTAGTTTCGCAACCTTCCAGTTGTGAGTAGGAAGGGTTGGATTGGAGAGCCGGATTACCTTGAGAACGTGGTCAGCTTCCTTGAATATGGCCGGAACCGTGATGCGAGCTCTTGGTCTGCAAGGAATGTCTTCCTTTGCTACAACCTCGAGCTTAGCACCAGGCCAGACCTCTCCAAGTCGGCTGACCGCCAGCGTCAGTAGGTCGCACGACCTCTGATCATCACAGACCATCAACTTGATGTGTCCCTGATGCCAGCCGCCATCTTTTGTGATGGGCGGTGGTCCCGGATTGTCAGACATAATGTCTATAAAACTGAAGGCCAGCTGACCTTTGGCCAATGTCCAGTTTTCGGCAGAGATCGTGCCATCTACATCATTTCTGTCGATGATCGCGACTACCATTTTATCCTTCAGAACGTCACTGAAGGACATTTTTGCCTTGCGAGGGTCGATTGAAGTGCTGATGTTTAGCACCTTGGGGCGTTTGGGTAGTGGAACACTACCTTCCATGGACCTTTGTCGCTTCGACGTTGAGTCTTGGCTGGTCTTTATATTATTTTTGGCCAGGAAATTCTGGGCCCAAGCTATCTTAGCGTCATGCTGAGAGTTTCCTCCAGCGCCTAGTTTTTCACCAAACGTCTGGAGAATCCTCTTAGCATTACGCAAGTCCCTGTAGTAGGCCTTGGAGGGTCTAAGCTTACGCCCATCTCCCCCAGGACCTTCTTTAGGAGCCTTTGCTTTGGAGGTAGAAGGACCTGGCATCACAGCCCTGCTACCTCCGACTCGAGGTGTTGACGATTTGAGAGGTTTACTCTCAGTGGTAGTAGAGGAGCCGTTCTTCACAACTGCCTCACTACAGGAAGAAGGTAATTTTACCGGATTATCCGATGTTCCACTGGCGACAACAGGGCTATGAGTGTCCACAGCCATGTCAGCACCAGTGGAAGAGGGATGAACAGCAGACAACTTTGCCGTCGTACTGCTGGCCGGTACAGCAGACAACTTTGCCGTCGTACTGCTGGCCGATATTGTTTTTTGGTTTTGTTTTGTTTGTTTTGTTTGTTTTGTTTTATTCATTTGAAATCCCACGAGTAGCGGATAAGGGGTGGTCCATCTGTACAGAGATCCGTGTATACAGATAAGGCTGGTTAATCCGGAGGTCGCCAGGTATCCGGATACTCCGTTCACGACTGAGCTAGTTTTTTAATTGGGCCCTCAGCCTGGCTGATCATCGGCACGGGTCGTATAACACCTTAGATCCAGCCCAATTGGGAAGTTTAAGGGAAGGATATGTTTTGAGAAAGGAGAGACGAACAGCAATTAAGCCATAAGCGTCCCAGGAAGGAAACTAGGCATGACAGACAGTTATACACCATACAGTCAGGGGGTGAGGAGACATCAGCCAGCATAATAGCACAGATCTGACGGAGGAGGGGGTAAAGGATTGGGAAGGGGAGGGGCGAGCGACCTTTGGTTTCAGGACTCTTCTGGAGAAATAATTCCCGAGAATCATTGACCTTACTCAGCTTCTACAACTCGACAAGTTCGACGCTCAGGTAGAAGATGTAATGATGTATGTTTAATGAAAAAGCCATAGAATTAGAAAAGAAAACAATTCCCTAGTAGAAGTATCCATGGTTTGAGATTCTCTTCAAACTATTTTAAAGAACAGATATGATCAACATTTTATTCCTCTAGCTACAAAATCGATTCTTAATAATTTAATTAAAAAGGATTTGAAGACGATATTGGAACGGAATCGTTTAAAAGTAGGAACAATCAAATCGATTCTAGTAGTTGCCTACAACTTAAAAGATTTAAGCTGCAATAAGTTTTATGATACCTTTTTAAATAAAAACAAAAAAAATATCTACATCAAATTCGAGGCTCCCAAAAGTATGATACATCCTCAGATGAGGAAGAAAATTAACATATTTATATAAAATAATCTACTTGAAATACTTATATATCTAATAATTATCTACTTGAATTCAGCATTATTTTGATTTAATTTTTTTATTTAAGTTTTATACTAATCATTATTATTTATTGCAGTTTATTATTATTAGTTTGTAGTTAATGCTTCTTTTATAAATATAATTATATTTTTATGAAACGAACATTTGATCATATCTTTTATTTGGATGATGGTGAGGTGAGCGGGGGGAGTATAACAGTAGAAGTTTGAATTTTTGAAAATGTTCTCTTTTTTTTCAAACACGTTATGGACACCCTACTTTAGTAGTGAAGTTAAATTGGTCCGGACCCTAACAATCAAAACAGTAATCTACAATCCATGTGTTATTGAATGAACCAACACATACACACAATTGAGCGAGCTTTCAAAAAGCTTAGCCCAATGCATGCACCTGCTGAGCCACTCAACTGTCCAAAAAATGAAAGAAAGAGTGAGGGGAATGCACATACTGCGTTCTGGTAGGTATTTATATTATTGCCTTTTTCCCTTTGTGTTGCTTTTTTTATTATATTGCTGTTGTTGTTCACTGTTTTTTTGTTCATTATTATTTTCTGTTGATTTATTGATTATTTTTGTTGATCACTGTTTTTTGTTTAGATTTTATTTGAGCTTTTTGTTTTTTTTTCGTTTTTAAATAAATTAAATTAAACGAGACTGCGACGGGACGGGGACGGGAGACAGACAACAATTAATTAAAACGCAGAACACGACAAGAGGACATGAACTTCCTCACATGAGCTTTCACTGACAATCAATCAGGTGGTTATTCTTCGTGAATTCCCATTTTCTAGAAAGTTCAAGCTCAGTGAAACTAGGACACTCGGTGACTGGGTGTTGTATTTCTTTGCAATATCTACACTTCCTTTTATCGACGTACTCATTTGCATTAGGGATGTCACTAACGCGAAGAATACTTGCATTTCTCTGTCCCGAATAGGAAGTTGATATTGAAGATGTTGTTGCAACGCATATAATACGCGCTATATGATCCAACCCGGCTGATCACCGTGGGAAGAGTAGATCAAACCCCCCCATATAAAAATAAGCGAACAGAGAACATAACACTCAAAAAACAACAAAATACATTAAAAATCTGTACTTTCAACGTCAGGACACTCTCTTCGGACGAAAAACAGGAGGAATTAAGACTAACTTTAAAAGATATAAATTGGGATATAATAGGACTAGCTGAAGTAAGATTGCTTGGACATAGAATAATTAATAATGATAATGATATCTTCTGCTACATTGGTGAAACAAAAGGACTATACGGAGTTGGATTTCTAATTAAAAAAGAATTAAAAGACAAAATAATTAATATCCGATTCTATAATGAGAGGATATGTAGCATACAACTTAAAATTCAAAACACAAAAATGACTATAATACAAGTATATGCACCTACAGAAAAAGCTGAGGAAGAAGAAATGATAAAATTCTACGATAATCTTGAAGAAACATTCAACAACCAAAAAACAGAACTAATGTACGTGATAGGAGATTTTAACGCAAGACTTGGAAAAAGATTAAATGAAGAAGAAAACTCAGTTTTAGGACCTCATGGATATGGACTAAGAAATGAAAGAGGGGAGAGACTCATCAAGTGGCTGGAAGAAATGAACTTAAAATTTGGGAACTTATTCTTCAAAAAGAAAGATAGCAGAAAATGGACGTGGATCTCACCAAATAGAAAGACAAAAAATGAAATAGACCTCATATTCACAAACAAAATTAAAACTATCAAAGACATTACTGCCCTTAATAATGTAAATTTTGACAGCGATCACAGACTAGTAAGAATAAAGATAAAAATAAACCATAAAACATTAAGAAGAAATCGACAAATCTATTACATCCCTAAAATAATACCAGAACAACAATTTATCAACTACAACGAAACAATAAAGACAAAGATCAACCAACTTTTAGAACCATCAAATAACGACCTTCAAAATACATATGACAAGTTAGAAAATATCATAAAGACTACAGCAAAAATCTCAATAACGAACATTAAGACTTCCATAGAAAAAATATCAGACGAAACCAAAGCCCTTATATCAAGAAGAGAACATTTAAGAACAAAAACACAACTACTCAACCAAGAAAAAACAGAACTAAGTGAACTCAGGAAAACAATAAAATCTAAAATAACGAATGATATTCGTGCATATAATGAAAAAATTATAAAAGATACACTAAGACAAACAAAATCAATAAACAAAGCAAAACGATATTTGAATAATAAACAAGAATGGATAGTAAATATGAAAGATCAAAATGCAGTTAATATAACAAACCGAAGAGACATAAATGAAAACGCTACATTATTTTTTGAAAAACTGTTCACCTCGACTAAAATCAACACAGAAGAAGAAACAATAGAGAACAATGATTCAATATCGACACAAACCCATATATTCAGCAAAGAAACTATCGAAAGGACCATAGACGATCTGAAGAAAGATAAATGCACTGGAAATGACGGAATATCAGCGGAAATGTTAATATACGCAAAAAACTCATTATCCAACATTCTTACAAACATATTCAACGAAATCGTTCTAACAAAACAAATCCCTGAACAATGGAAAGAAACAACAATAACACTAATACATAAAAAAGGAAATAAGGACGATATCAACAACTATAGACCAATAAGTAACATTTCGACAATTTACAAGCTGTTCTCCAAAGCACTTTACAGGACCATAAAGGACGATTTCAATAACAAACAACCAAGAGAACAGGCTGGATTTAGAGAAGGATTCTCCACAACAGACCACCTACAGACAATGAATCAGCTAATAGAAAAGTGCAACGAATTTAAACAACCTGTTTATTTTCTTTTTATTGACTTAAGTAAAGCTTTTGACTCCGTTGAACATGAAATGATATGGTCCGCCCTAAGAAATCAAAACATAAACCCAGATTTAATAGAAACAGTTAAAAACATATACAAAAATAACACAGCACGAATAAAAACAGAGAAAATTGGACGAAAATTTAACATAACAAGAGGAGTCAGACAAGGAGATCCACTTTCCCCACCTCTATTTAATGCTGTCCTGGAAGACATTTTTCAAAAAATTAACTGGAAGAACTATGGAATAACGATATGTGTTGAGGTTCTTCTTAATATTGCAGTACACAAATTGTTAACAAATGCAAGCACTTGAACTTGAATTGTTTATTGTGTTATATATGCAAAATTAAGGTAATATTCGATGATACAATTGCAGGCACTTGAAACCTGAACTGTATGTGAACTGTCGATCAAATTACTCCAAAGAAATGTTTTAAAATGATATTTATTTGTGGGCCCATGCCTCTTTTATACTTATAATTAAATGCATAAAATGCTTACAATGGATAAATAAAATAAATGCTTACAATGAATAAATATAATTAAATTATTAATTATCTGGGTCAATATGCAACGATCGAACGCCACCGCGTTCGTTCGTTGTATCCAATTCAGAATGAACTCCAGTCAGCATTATTGTTGTTTATGTTGTTTAACATACTTCCCCGCGTTGAATGGCTCAATTCAACTGTATTCTCATATGACGTTGACATCGTACTGTGTTCTTGGTTGTGGAACAGGTGTGGAATTAGTGGCTGACGTCAATCTCTTCCGGAGTTTGCAAATAATTACAATTCCAAAGCTCATTGAAAGAAGAAGAGCTAAATAGCTGACAAAGTGGTGATGAATGCTATTGAAGAATACTTTGTCGTTCAGCTTGGGGAGACCTTGATGTTGTAGGGTAGAGAGTTGAATCTGGAGATGGTTTAATGCTTCTAGATGACTGTTGTTGAATGTTGGAAGCGATTCCAGAGCTGCGTGCACATCTTTGGGTTTGGCAATTAAAGATATGTTCCCAAAGCTTATGTAGGATGATTGTAGAGCGCTGATCATCATCTGATTTCCTTCAATGGTAATGAGATTGTTTCTCAGTATACAATCATTTTCCATTGAGAGAATGCCGGATCCAGTGAGTTCAATTTGTAATGTTTTTGTTTTGCATACAGCAGTTAATTGAATATTATAAAGAGTTCCGAATACCCATTGATTTCTGCTGTTCAGCTGGGTCCAAATTAAGTTATTACTTGGTTTCAGTATGCTGCATGATGGTGCGGTATTGTTGTTGAAGAGATTAAATTCACAATTGTATGCTTGTGAACCAGCATGGTATTTTGCCTTTCTGTTGGCACAAAAAAACTGCATGTCTTTTCCCTTGTAACAATCCTTAAGTTCGGATGCTGTCATTGCAAAGTATTGGTCTCTATGACGATTTATAGCCAAAATTTCCATTGCCGGACTGATGATCAGGAGCGTGTTATTAACGATTGACGGAAAGGGTGTGAGTTGAAATAGATTGAAGGATTCTTGTTCAACTAGTGGAATTTTAATGACAAATAACAGATGGTTTCCAGTGGCCTGACCCTTTGTTGTTGATATCTTGTAGAAGTGGAGCAAGTCTTCTTGTTCGAATGGTAGTTTTTGGGATTGGGGTAAATTGTTTTTGATGTTGATAATTTCCGCCCTCAATTGCGCTGGTGATAGCAGAAGGGGACTTATGGTTCCATAGTGTACGTCCGTAAATGTGTTGCGAATGGCGTGTTCAATTTGCTGCAGGTTTGTAGCCATAAGCATTAATTGCATTGTTAAAGACGTAAAAATTTGAAAGATTCTAAACTGATCAGTTGTATCTCCAATTCTCGCAATGATGTGTGTCACTTGATTTTGAAGCGTTATCATGCGGTTTTTTCCTTCGAGATAATCTTGTTTCATTATGTTGATGGTGGAGTCTATGATGGAAGTCTGATTTTTTAGCATTTTTAATAGATGCGCTTCATTTGTGTTAACTTGATTGATGGTTTTTGAGAGTTCTTCAGCGTAGTCAGAATCAAGCAGTCCAAATAACGAATGTGCTAAATTGCCGACTATGTTGATTGCCGCGCGTGGAGTTCGATGTTTTGAGATGAGGTTGGTGTCTGCTTGTAGGGTACTCTTCATGTTTGTAAAATGTGTTACTAGCGCACTGCACGTCGTCCTTAACTGTAGTTGGTTGCATAAATGTTCAAGAGCAATTGTTCCATTGTTAAATGACTCTAATTCTGATCGAATGGGTGCTAGATCGTAGTAGACAATAATTTTCCATTCGTTGGCAACTAGATTTGTGGATCCAAGATTTTCGAAATATATTCCTGGATTATTGTCAAATCTTGATATGTTAATCGGCGATGCACAAACAACGGGTAGAAGAAACAATGACAGTATAACGGTGGTGATTAATGATACACTTGACGTCCTTCTTCGTTTTGTAGGCGTTTCTGTCGTTTCATTCATTCGAGATTTGGATTGTGAAGTTGCTACCTGTGCCTCGTCAGTATCGTCCTTATCATCAGTATTATCAATGTCTTCGAACAGTGGGGCTAAGCGATGAATTGGTCGTTTAAATATTCCAGATTTGGTTTTGACATTCACTACTCGAACAACATTGTCGTCGCCCTTGAAGATTTCGACAATTCTTCCCAGTGGCCATTGAAGCGTTGGCGTGTTGTCTTCTTTGATGATAACCATGTCGCCAACCTTGATGTTTTCCTTATGCTGATTCCATTTGTTTCTTTGTTGTAATTGATTTAGGTATTCACTTGACCATCGTTTCCAAAATTCATGTTTCAAGTAGCAGATTGAATTCCATCGATTTCTCAGATTTATTTTTTCTGGAGCGGTATCGGGATCAACTTGAGCAATCAATGGTTCACCAATCAGGAAGTGTCCTGGTGTCAATGCAGCCAGATCGTTTGGATTCGATGAAAGTGGAGTGAGTGGTCTTGAGTTTAGGATGGCTTCAACTTCGGTGATTACGGTCTCCAATTCTTCATGCGTGAGTGACGATATGGAGACTGTTTTGACTAACAGATGTTTGGCTGATTTGACTGCTGCCTCCCATAAACCGCCGAAATGTGGAGCTCTTGGAGGGATGAATTTAAATGTTATTCCCGTGTTGCTGCTAGCCTTGATTATGGCTTCCTTCGCTTCGGGGGTGTGCAGTACACTGTTGAGTTCATGAAGTTGATTCTTTGCTCCCACGAAGTTGGTGGCGTTGTCACAGTAAAGAGTTTGAATTCGTCCACGGCGGTTGATGAATCTTCTGAGTGCTCCAATGAATGCCTCCGTCGTTAAGTCAGTCACAATTTCTAAATGTACTGCCTTGGTGGTGAAGCAACAAAAAACTGCTAAATAAACCTTGTGTGGCTTTTTTCCTCTGATTTTGTAGTGTACCCATAGTGGGCCACAAAAGTCTACTCCGGAGTTTAAGAAAGGTCTATTTGCTGTGACGCGATCTACTGGCAGATTACCCATTACTTGAGTCATCAACTGTGGTCGGGTTTTGGTGCATCTGATACATTTATGAACTGTGTGTCGGGCCATGATCTTACCCTTAATAGGCCAAAATTGCTGCCTCAGAATTGATAACAATGTTTGTGGTCCGCAGTGGTTGTGTTCCTCATGTTTCATTTTGAATAACAATTTTGTGATGGGTTCGTTGTACGGCATCAATATGGGATGTTTGGCATCAAATGAGATTGATGCGGCTTCTAGTCTGCCTCCAACTCGTAGAATCCCTCTTTCGTCTAAAAATGGAGCCAGGGTAGTCAATGCGCTGGATTTGCATACTCCTCTGTGACCTTTAAGATCTTGTATTTCATTTGTAAATTTAGAAGATTGTATTTGCTTTACGATGACCAACAGTGATTCATTGAGTTCCTTAGGTGATAATGCTGTTTGTTCTACTGGATTTATGTCCATTTTCCTGGCTCTATTGGTGAACCGGAGAACATAGCCCATTATACGTTGCAGAAGGTTGAAAGAATTTCGATGTTTTATCTGGTAAATTAGGTCAATTGTAAGGTTTTGTTGTAGTGCTACTGCCACTGTGTGTTTTCTTTTCCGTTCTAAATCGGAGGGTATTTCTAGCTCCCTTACGAACGGCTGGTGCCATGTTGACTCGTTTCCATGCAAGAAAAACGGCCCATAAAGCCACATGTTACATGACATAAAGCTTGCTGCAGATATTCCCCGAGATAGTAAGTCTGCTGGGTTCTCTTTGGATGGGACGTGACGCCACTGAGTTGCCAGGGAAAATTCTTGAATTTTTGCAACTCGATTTGCCACGAATGTGTGAAATGATGACGAAGTGGAATTGATCCATGATAGTACAATTTGTGAATCAGTCCAAAGATGTATTGGCGTGTCTCGCATTCGTAAATCTTCTCTGACTCTGCTTGTGAGTTCGGCTCCTAAGACTGCAGCGCATAATTCAACCCGAGGAAGGGTCTGTTGTTTTACTGGAGCAATTCTTGACTTCGCACAGAGTAGTCTGACGATGATTGTGCGATCTCTATAAGTTGAACGAAGATACACAGCTGCACCATATGCTTGTTCTGATGCATCAACAAAGGTGTGTATTTGTACGGATGTTGGATTCTGTTGATTAAAGATGTGTCTGGGAACCCTTGCCTGATTGAGTGTTGACATGTTGTTCCTGAATATTATCCATTCATCCTTAAGATGTTGTGGTAGTTCGTCATCCCAAGACAGTTTTAGGTGCCAAAGCTGTTGCATGAAGATTTTGGCTTTAACTACTACTGGACCAAAGAGTCCTAGTGGATCAAAGATGCGTGCTATGTCTGAGCTGACTGATCGCTTAGTGATTGAGATACTATCAGATATTTGTGCTCTTCCACATAATTGGTCTGATTTTGGTTGCCAGATTAGACCTAAAGTTTTGATTGTGCAGTTGATTGAATCGCTGAAATCAAGGCTGACTTCTTGGTCCTCAGCTGGGATATCCTTTAATAATGATGGATGGTTTGCACACCATTTGCGGAGTTTGAGTCCAGCACCATTGAGTAATGAAGAAACCTGGTATTGTGCCTCTTTCGCATGAGCGATGCTGTCCGATCCGCTAATGCAGTCGTCGACGTAGAAATCATCTTGAAGTATTTGAGCCCCAATCGGTTGTGTTATTTTGTTTTGGGTTGCTAGGTATTGCAATGATTTAGTTGCCAAGTAAGGTGCGGATGATGTTCCGTAAGTTACTGTTTTCAATCTATAGTACCTTATCTCTTCTGATGATCTCCGTCTCCACATGATGAGTTGATAGGGTTGATCTTCTTCATGTATCAGAATCTGCCTGTACATCTTCTCAACATCTGCTGTAAAAACGTACTTGTGCAAGCGAAAACGAAGTAGTATAGATAATAGTTCACTTTGAACTGTAGGTCCAGTGTGGAGGATGTCATTAAGCGATAGACCAGACGAAGTTTTTGCTGAGGCGTCGAAGACCACCCGTAGTTTTGTTGTACTACTGTCAGGCTTCAATACGCAATGGTGAGGTATGAAGAAATGCGGTCCTTGAATGCTGTCTTGTCTGATCTCTTCCATGTGTCCAAGAGATTCATATTCGTCCATAAATTTGACATAATCTTCTCTTAGTTTAGGGTTTTTGTTTAGTCGTCTTTCTAGTGACATAAAACGATTAAACGCTGTTTGCATTGAGTCACCTAGGGCTACACCATTTTCTCGAAATGGTAACCTAACGATGAAGCGCCCAGTTTCCGATCTAGACACATTTTGAATAAAGTGTGATTCACAGTATTTTTCTAATGATGTCATCTGTCTTGGTGTGTTTTCAAAGTCATCAAGCCTCCAAAATCGTTCAATAAGCTCGTTGGTTGGTTCTTCTTCGCACAAGATGCCACAAGTAGCAGTGTTGTATGTCGTATCTTCAATTTTGCCGGTTACTACCCAACCAAATACTGTGTTTTGTAAAATTGGCATCTTGTCGCCAATTTGTATTTGTTCGGGGCGGATTAACTGATGGTAAAATTCTGCTCCCAAAAGGACTTCAATCTTTCTGGATCGGTGGAAGTTGGGATCTGCCAAGTTGATGTTTTCTGGTATAGACCAGGTAGAAGTATCTAGATTTTGAGTGGGTTGTGGAGATACGATGTTCGGAAGTATGAAGGCTTCCATTCTGCATGCGAAATTGCCGATTGTTGAGTGAAGTTGAATGTTTATTCGCTGTGTTGTGTTTCGTGTTCTTCTGCCAATGCCCTCAATGCATAGAGATGATGGTGTTGGTGATAAGGATAAGCGTTTAATAAGCCTCTCAGTAATGAGGTTTATTTGAGAACCGGAATCTAAGATAGCTCTAACTTCACATGTTTGTCCGTCATTTGCTGTGATTAGAACCCTTGCGGTGGCCAAAAGAACGTAACCCTGCTTGTTATTCAATTGTTGTATAGTGGCAACCGTGAGCGGTGATGAGCCTCCCACTTCTGATGACATCAATTTGGTAGGTGTAGCACCTGCTACGATGGTTGTAGATGGATTGGATTTTCTTTGATTTGGACTTGATGAACCTGTCCTTTCTAAATGCAGTAAGGTATTGTGTTTACCTGAGCACTTAGTGCAGCATCGTGATGAGCATGATTTCGCATTATGATCAACTTTGAAACAATTTACACATAGATGTCGTCTTTGGGTCCACTTAAGTCTTTCAGCAGCTGACATTTTTAAGAATTTCTCACAATAGTAGATAGGGTGGCCTTTTATCCCACATACCTTGCAATTTTCCGTGTTGGATGTGGCTATTGTTGTCACCGCCTTGGACTTTTCTTTTCCGCCAACAGCTTCTAACGACTCAAATCGGTTTTTTAAAAATTTGAGAAATTCGTCCATCGTCTGAAGCTCTCGAGGGTTTTGAAGTGATTGTTCATATAATAGGTGGCTTTGTCGATCTAACTTCTTTATTAAGAGATGAGTGAGTAATGGGGCCCAGGATGCTGTCTCAATGCCAAGAGTTTTGAGTGCTGCAAGACATTCATGGATTGCGTCATGAAATTCTCTGATGGCCTTCATTTCTGAATTAATGTTCGGCAGATTGAGAATCCTCTGGATGAGTGCTGAGGTTTGCGCCCTTTTATTGCTGAAACGATCCTGGAGAATGTTCCAGGCAATACTATAGTTGTCTTCGGTCAGTTCAAGATGGCGCATCAGTCTCTCTGCATCACCGGACACATTTGTTTTCAAATACCACATTTTTTGGATGGGTGGTAATGGTTGTTCATGTATCATCTTAGTGAAGATGTCGGAAAATGTTTGCCATTTTAAATAATCGCCGTCGAATTTGGGTATCGACATTTTAGGCAACTGAATTGCCGGGCGATCAGCTAGCTGTTTTGATGGCTCGCTTCTTTGAACGCTTGATGAAGTTTTGCTCAAAGAAGCTTGATTTTTGAGAACTGATGTCTCTAATTCGGTGTACAACTCCATGTTGTAACCCTCAGATTCTGGATCATTAACAGCTTCCCAAATGGAGTGATGAATCTCCTCAATCTGAGTCCAAAGTCTGTTTATAGCCTCCAGACATTGGATGGGTGCTTCTTCTTTCACTTTTCCGTTGATGAGTCGGGCTAGTGAATTCATGAGTGCCTTTTGTCTTCTCATCAGGGTCTCAATGTTTGAGTTGTTATCTTGTTCTTTATGAGCAAGATTATTTGTTGATGTCAATGCATCATTGGGTTGAGATTGGATGTCTTCTGTTCCCTCGAGTTTTGTGTTGTTGCTGGCCTCTATCTGCGCCAGTGAATCACTCAAGATTTGCTTATACTTTTCGTATAATGTCTTGATTTGTTCGAAATACTTAGAGGTAAAGTACTCGTGGTCTAACGATATGTTTGGTGTGTCGCGAATTCTGCCATCTGTAGCTTCGAATTCTTCCCATACGGTGTTTAGACGATTGAGTCTTGACGTGAAGTATTCTCTAGTTGTTTTGCGGGTGGAGGAATCTTTCGAGAAGTTGCGGATGATTGATTGTATCTCCTCTCCAGATATTCGTTGGCTCCTGGCTAAACTATCCATAGTAAAGCTGATGTTCTTTGAATGTAAGGGTCACCAAAAATGTTGAGGTTCTTCTTAATATTGCAGTACACAAATTGTTAACAAATGCAAGCACTTGAACTTGAATTGTTTATTGTGTTATATATGCAAAATTAAGGTAATATTCGATGATACAATTGCAGGCACTTGAAACCTGAACTGTATGTGAACTGTCGATCAAATTACTCCAAAGAAATGTTTTAAAATGATATTTATTTGTGGGCCCATGCCTCTTTTATACTTATAATTAAATGCATAAAATGCTTACAATGGATAAATAAAATAAATGCTTACAATGAATAAATATAATTAAATTATTAATTATCTGGGTCAATATGCAACGATCGAACGCCACCGCGTTCGTTCGTTGTATCCAATTCAGAATGAACTCCAGTCAGCATTATTGTTGTTTATGTTGTTTAACAATATGTGGACAGGTCCTTAACAATTTAAGATTTGCAGAGGATATAGTTCTTATTTCTACAAAATCTTTACATATTCAAAAAACGTTGACGGAACTAACTAGCTTGTGCAGAAATTATGGACTACAAATAAACAAATCAAAAACTAAAGTCATGACAAATCACACTAAAGATGATATAACTTTGGACAGAGAAAAAATCGAGTACGTAGAAGATTATATATATTTGGGACAAATAAAATCATTCAAAGACCAAGAAAATAAAGAAATAAACAGACGCATCACGAACAGCTGGAGACAATTCTGGAGCCTGAAAGAAATCTTACAATTGGACCAAAGTGCAGACACAAGGAAAAATATCTTCGACTCTGCTATTCTGCCGATTCTAACTTATGGACTACAAACAATGAGCTTGACTACAAAAACACTTGACCAGCTTAGAATATGCCAAACCAAAATGGAAAGGAAAATTCTAAACATACGACCGCGAGATAGGATTAGAAATGAAGATATCCGCATAAGAACTGGAATTATAGACGTCATAAATAGAACAAGAAGACTGAAGTGGAGTTGGGCAGGACATTTATCTAGACTTCCGGATCAAAGATGGACAAAACTGACGACGAAATGGAAACCAGATAACAAGAGACCAGCAGGACGACCCAATAAAAGATGGAGTGACGATTTATCCCATTTAACAACAAATTGGTACAACGAGGCGAAAAATAGAGATACATGGGCAGCCCTAGGGGAGGCTTATGCCAATATTCGACCGACATAATAAACTTTTTGATTTCAATTTATTTATTAAACTTTAATTTATTATATTTTAATTGCAATTCAATTTTAACTTAAAAGTATATATGTATGAAAGAAAGGGCAACAAGTCTGCGGCGCACGCTCACGTCTGGCCTCTAGCTCTCGAATCATTGGACTGAGCCTAGAAAGCTCTCGCAGATCTGTTTGTTGTCGACGATACCAATACTTAGGCAATAGACACTCCCTTGCAACGCAAAAAGGAATCGGATTGTACTCACACTTCAACAATCATTCCTTTGCAGCGCAAAAGGAGTTCGATCTCCAAGATGCTTACGCTCTAACACGGCCATCCTGCACCTTTTCATCGCTCTCGAGGAAACAAGTAGTTTTGTATTACTTTGATTTAAAAAATAAGTTTATTTTTAATACAAAGGCTTTAATAATTTTTTTTTTTTTAAACAAAAAAAAACTACAAATTCACTTAGACAAACTTAATAGCTAAAACAATAATGACAAACAAAATAATTTAACGGCATCCCCATTCCCCCGTCTTTTAAGAAAAGTGTGCATTGGAACTGGATATGATTGGATCCGACATTTCTGTAATAGTTTAAAATTTAATATAGCGAAAGCATTACACGAAAAAAAAAAGAGACAGAAAACAAACTAAGATCGCGTTATTGTGCCAGTGAAAAAAAAAGAGAAAAAGAATCTGATTTTATACTAATAGCACTATAGCAGGTACATAATTCAGAGGCAATCTTAAGCTTAACTATGATTAACAAAACTTCTTTCTTAAAAAAAAACAAAACAGGTACATAGCTCAGAGGCAATCTTAAGCTTGTCTATGACCGACATTTTTCTTTTTTTTTTATACTAGACAGGTTCATAGCTCAGAGGCAATCTTAAGCTTAACTATGATAACCAAAACTTCGCTCTTAAAAAAAAAAAAAACAAAACAGGTACATAGCTCAGAGGCAATCTTAAGCTTGTCTATGACCGACATTTTTCTTTTTTTATACTAGACAGGTTCATATCTCAGAGGCAATCTTAAGCTTAACTATGATAACCAAAACTTCGCTCTTAAAAAAAAACAAAACAGGTACATAGCTCAGAGGCAATCTTAAGCTTGTCTATGACCGACATTTTTCTTTTTTTATACTAGACAGGTTCATAGCTCAGAGGCAATCTTAAGCTTAACTATGATAACCAAAACTTCGCTCTTAAAAAAAACAAAACAGATACATAGCTCAGAGGCAATCTTAAGCTTGTCTATGACCGACATTTTTCTTTTTTTATACTTAACAGGTTCATAGCTCAGAGGCAATCTTAAGCTTAACTATGATAAACAAAACTTCGCTCTTAAAAAAAAACAAAACAGGTACACAGCTCAGAGGCAGTCTTAAGCTTGTCTATGACCAAAATTATTCTCAACTCCAAATAAGTTCATACCCGAAATCCTAAACCTGCGTCATACTACTGGCACAACAAAGCGAACTACATTAATTGATTAAAGCTAGACAACTTACCATTTCAATTATCATAGTTGCCCATGTGCAAAGGACGGATAATTTCTCTTGCAGCAACAAGAATAGTGTTGGAATTCGCTTTCTTTAACTTATAGCGGTCATTTGGCAGGACACCAACTACTTCATATGGACCGCGATAGTGAACATCGAGTTTAGATTTACGGATTTGGTTACTTCGATAAACTACCAATGTTCCAATAGACAAACGGGTCGGCCTGCATTTACTTTTATCGAATCTGATTTTCATTTGTTGGGCATTTTTCTGCAACCGCTCGTCGGCTAACTTTCGTATTGCTTGAACGTCATCATATTGAGGTTCTATACCAAGTTCCAATAACAGAGCTCCAACTTTTGGAGTTCGCCCATTAACTCCGGTTAATATTTTCAAAGGTGATAAGCCGGTTGTTTTGTTGACGTTTGTATTTAAGGCTAGTTGTATGCGATTGACGTATGTGGTCCATTCGAGATTAGTGTTCAGATTGGTTCGCATTAAATTAGCTACAGTATCTACGTACCTCTCAACTTGCCCATTAGCCCTACTAGCACCTGGAGCTATCAAGTGGTGTTCAATACCAAAGGAAACACAAAGCTTTCTAAACTCTTCGCTCGTAAAATTTGACCCGCGATCAGTAATAATCCTGCATGGGGCACCAAATAACATTACAAAATTATGGAAATGTTGAACTGTTTCCGACGCTTTCAAGGATTTACAGGGAAATAGCAAAATAAATTTCGTAAACGCATCAACAATGATAAGTAATTGATGGCAGTCTTCCTTATTTTTGCCACTAAAGGGTCCCATATAGTCCGCATGGATGGTGTGAAAGGGAACCGGCTTCTTTTCTATTGGGTGCAGTTCACATTGCTTCCTTCCAGAAGGTCTTTTGGCTACAATACAGATCAAACAAGATTCCACGAATTTTCTAACATTTTTTGACATTGAAGGCATCCAGAAACTTTCTCGCATTTTATTTAGTGTCTTTTCCCATCCTACGTGACAATTATCATCATGAAAGCTTCTTATTAGCCCACTCTTTACTACGTACTGGGATTTAGTGTTCGTGTCACCATCTTTGATCTTTTCGATTATGTCAGTGGTGTTTGGATCATTACGCTGCTCAATATTTAACCATGTGTCTGACAGACTATTCAAACGGTAACAAGTGGATGTGTTGGTGGGTACGTTTCGGCTCAAGTAATCGGCATGTAGCATAGTTTTCCCTTTCCTGTATTCGATTTCAAAATCGAAATCTTGGAGATACATCCACCATCGTGCAACGCACGGCAGTAGGTCTCTCTTTTGTTTTGTTGCTTTTAACGCATTACAGTCGGTGACCACAAGAAATTTTATACCAAAAAGGTACGTTCGAAAATTTTTAACAGCATTCACTACTGCCAGGGTTTCCAGCTCGTAGCTGTGGTATCTCGTATCCTTTTGTTGCCTGACTGTAGAAGGCAACTACGTGTAAGCACCCATTGATGCAATGAAACAAAACTGCACCATATCCTATGGCGCTGGCATCTGTGTGTAGTTCCGTTGGAAGGTCCGGGTTAAATATCACCAGCACTGGACGTGTCGTGAGTTGGTTTATTATATAAAGCCTTGCCGCTTCGCATTCCTCAGACCAGACAAACTTTGAATTGTTCTTAGTTAGTGAGGTGATGCAACATGTCTTTGCAGTAAACTCTGGAACAAATTTGCGAAAATAGCTCGCCAAACCCATAAATTGCCGTACCATTTTAACGTTCATTGGAGTAGGTGATCGTACAAGCGCGTCTATTTTACTGCAGCTAGGCCTAATGCCTTCAAATGATATTTCACGGCCTAAATACTCAATTTTCGTCCGTAAAAACTTACATTTCTCCATATTAATCGAAAATCCACATTCAGTTAATGCCTGCAGAACTGCTTCAAGCTTTTTAAGTCCTTCTTCTTCGTTCTTAGATGGAATCAACACATCGTCGAGATAGACCAATGCTGTTAAGTCTTTTAGATTTCCTAGAGCTGCATTGATTGCTCTTTGGAAGACAGCAGGTGCATTGGCAAGTCCAAATGGCATTCGTAGGAACTCAAAGTGTCCATCTGGTGTAACAAAAGCGGTTTTTTCGATGGATTCTTCTGAAATCGGGATTTGATAAAAACCGGACGCCATATCCAATGAAGTAAAAAACATATTACCAGAACACCTATCTAACTGATCGTCTATTCTCGGTAACGGGTAACGGTCTTTTAAAGTAATTTTATTAAGGGCCCTGAAATCTACGCAAAGGCGATTCTGACCGTTCTTTTTTCGGACTAGAACTACTGGGCTAGCATAAGGGGAGTTACTATCTCTAACAATTCCGTGGTTCTTAAGTTCCGTAATCATTTCTGATGTTATTTGGCGCTCACTATGTGCCATACGATAAGGCCTGTAAAAAAATCCAGATTCTTTAGATACTCGTATTTTTAAAGACCCCGTAGTAACTTTTGCAGTTGGAAACCCCCTAATTATGTTTTTTGAAAACTTTTTAATTATATCATTTAGCTTTCCCACAGTTTCCGATGCAAGTTTCGGGTTACTAACGTTAACTTGGGTTTGCGTGACAAGACAGTGAATTGGTTCGCGTCGTCGTCTAAGAGTCGACCCATAGGCATCCACTGCAATTTCTAACGACGAGTCTTTGAGGATGTCCCTTCCGATAATCAAATCATTTTTCATAAATCTGTGGTCCATAATGTGAAAAGTTACGTCAACAGTTATTTCTTCGAATTCAACTCTCGTTTTTAGTTTCTCGGTGAGGTTTATCGAATCGTTTCCGATTCCTTGAACGACTAGAAAATGAGCCTCTTTCTTTGATGATACCCTGTCAGCAACATCTGACCGAATAAGCGAGCAGTCTGAACCAGAGTCCAACAAGCAGTGAAAAACTTTACCGTTCATCATTACCACGGTCGTTCCTTAAGACGACGTTATATTTTCGCACAGATTTACCTTTTTCCGCTCTGCTCTCTGTTTTGCCCAACAGGTACTCTCGTCATGGCCTGATTTGCGGCAGAAAGAGCACTTTCTAACATTTGTTGTAGATGTTTCAATTGAAGTGGTTGCTGACAAAGCTTTTCTTGGACATTTAGCCTTTAAGTGTCCAACCTGGCCACACTCAAAACAGCGTCGATCAGAATCTAACCGAAGGCGTTTAGCTAAGGAACCTACAGGAGTAGGCCCATTAATTTTTCGTGAAAATTGACGAGAGGCTGGCGTATCAGGTTTTTGGTTGGGAGTTTCTCGAATAGAAGACAAATGGTCAATCAAATTTTGTACAGTTTTTGGCATTACAAATGTCAGGGAGTTTCGAAGACTAACTTCGGAAATATTTCCAACTACTATCCGAACAATCATATGTTCAGGGACCTCGAAGGGTAGCCGGTTTATTTGAGAAACTTTCTCCATTACAAAATCCGTATATGTTGTAAATTCTTTGCTTTCCGTATTTGCAACAGTTCTAAGTTGTTGCACAACATCAGCACCACTTGAGAATACGTGAATTATGGAAGCCCTAAGATCTTCCCAGTTATAGTGCTGGTACCCAAATTCCCTATACCAAGTTTTTGCCCTCCCCAGTAAAGCATTTTCGACTCGGGGTATGATGTCATAGCTCTTCAGCTGATCGCGAGCCACCCTAGCAACAACATCAGAGCACCATTTTCTTACGTCGACGCGGGAATGGTCTGGATCAAAGCACGGAAACCCAACGGTGCCAACTCTTTCACGCTGGTGCACAACCGAGCTCAAAATTTATTGGATAGCATCTGTTGTAATGATGTGTGTGTTTTGATTTCCCGTTCTTTCTTCATTCACATCTTCTAAAGTCGTATCGACTTCTGTTAAGCCTTCGCTTCGTCTTTTTCCCGTTCGTTTCCCCTTTGTCATTTTAAATTTAGTATAAAAAGCACTTACCAACCTCAAAGACGTCAAAACCAATATTTACTCTATATAAAAACAGAGCGCACGGCGACGCACAGATGTTTTTCTATTTTCTTTTCCTTTTCTTTTTCGTTTTTGCTACCCTGCTCTTTTGTTTTATTTTTAGTTACAGGGAATAGACACACGATCAAGGGGAAAAAACACACGATCACAGGCAACACAGCCAAGAATACTATAAACTGTCTGTTACACAGTTTCGCTTGTTTAACCGTTTTGTCTTCAGTTGTAGGGATAAGACAAACTATAGGGGTAGGAACACACTAATACGAGCAACACAACCAAGAATAATAAACTGACTGTTACACAGTTTCGCTTGTTTAACCGTTTTGTCTCCAGTTGTAGGGATAAGACACACTATAGGAATAAAAACACACTAATACAAGCAACACAACCAAGAATAATAAACTGACTGTTACACAGTTTCGCTTGTTTAACCGTTTTGTCTTCAGTTGTAGGGATAAGACACACTATAGGGGTAAAAACACACGAATACGAGCAACACAACCAAGATTAATAGTCAACAAGGCGGGACACAACCACACAGTCTCATTTAATCGTTTGGCTATTTTTGTTTTTATTTATTATTATTATTATTATTTTTATTTATTTTTTTTAACTATAACGATTTTTTAATTAAGCAAATAATACGCGAGGGAGGGATCTATCCCACTTCTGATGAAAGAAAGGGCAACAAGTCTGCGGCGCACGCTCACGTCTGGCCTCTAGCTCTCGATTCATTCGACTGAGCCTAGAAAGCTCTCGCAGATCTGTTTGTTATCGACGATACCAATACTTAGGCAATAGACACTCCCTTGCAACGCAAAAAGGAATCGGATTGTACTCACACTTCAACAATCATTCCTTTGCAGCGCAAAAGGAGTTCGATCTCCTAGATGCTTACGCTCTAACATGTATGTAATATTAGATGTAATTTTATGTTAAGTAAAATCTAAATAAAAATTAAATGTAATAGGTATCAATTAATGTATATATCAAATTTAAGGCAATAAAAAGCTTATAATAATAATAATATGATCCAACCAATCATTGAAATGCTTGATTGTTACCAGTGGTGCAATGGCCAAACGGTATTGCACCCATTCTAAACGTTTGCTCATGGGAAGTTTGCTAACTAATTCGTCAAGAAATACTGTTGCATCCCACTTGCTTCCAGAAAGGCAGTTAAGTTTTTGACTTTAGTAGAATATTGTATTATGAGCTCCAACTTGCTTTCTGAAATTGATCCAAACTCTCTTACCTTCTTAAGTTGGCTTTGTATCAAACACTCTGGACGACCGAAGCGAACCTCCAATGTCGAGATTATTTGATCAACATTGTTTGGATGTATGAGAAGGGACTCAATAACTTCTCTTGCATCCTCTTTAATGCTTTTCTGAAGACGAATCATGTTCTCGACAAGGCTGTATCCAAACATGTTAGTAGATTCTAAGAAGCTGGTACAAAACATAGGCCATTCTTCAGGCCTCCCATGGAATTAAGGCAAATCATGAAGTTTCCGATGGTTACTAAATCCAGATGGTGTTGGAGACGGTTGAGGAACTGCTTGAGGCTGAGGGAAATACGATGATTGGTGCAGGAAACGATGGCTGTCAGCGTTCTGATAAGAGGTAAGTGGTGGCAGGAATGTTGGAATCACACTTGAGGTCGTAGACCTATAGCCGATGCCACTGACTAAACTCGTTGGCAAAGGTTCGTAGCTCTGAACAGATGAGGGAAATCTCTGTGGCCATGAATAAGTTGTGCACAAGGTTGCAATATTTGAGGTAGCTATGCAAGGAGTAACTGATGTTGAGGCGCTATAAAATGGAGCTAAAGTAGAACTGGAAGTATTTACAACAAATGAGTTCGCAGTGGCAGTAGTTGTAGTTGTAGAGGTTGCTATTGCTGTAGATGTTGAGTTGCAACTAGAGGCTCCAGGCTTTGTAGCTTCGTCTAGCAATGCTTGAAGACGCAAACACTCTCTCTTCTCGGCGTCAAGTTGATCTTCCAAATGTTGCACTCGATTTTCCATAGTTCTTTCGGAATTGTTCTCAATTATTGTTGCATCGCCTTCATTTCCTTCTGGTTCTTCATCTGATGCCCTAGCTCTGAGAACCGGGTTTCTTTTCTTTGGAGGCATCGGAGATGAAATTTCTTGAGGAAAAGTACTGACTTCTCCCGTTTAGGGCGAAATCAACTATAGTATACCAAATATAAATGCTTGATGTGAGCACTCAACTTCTCCCTTTTTATGACAATTACCTTCAAGACTGCTTAAGATGGTTGATGAAAAGTACTGACTTCTCCCGTTCACGGCGAATTCAATAAATCAGCCAATTAAAAAAGAGGTGCTCTACCTCGACGATAGAACTTCTGATAATAGCTTATTTATCTCTGTGAACTGCTTAAAATTGCGGTAGGTTGGCTGTTAGAGCTTCTGGCGGCAATAAACCCTAAGCTGGCGATGACATAAAGGCAATTTGTGATAGGTACTCCGCTGACTGCTGGAGATTCTGTCGGCTATACTTACATATATATATAGATGCTGGCGGGAATATAGAGGCTGACTTTGTTCTTCTCCGCTGACTGCTAGAGCTTCTGGCTGACAATAAATAACAACGTAAAAGAATAAAGTTGTTGTCCGAGTCTTGGACCTGCAAAGTTGCCGGAGAAATTTAATATAAAAAGACACTTTTTAGTTCGATTTAAATTTATTCTTTTACGGCAAATCTGGTGGGCTGCTTGTGGACTCGATGACAACTGAATACTCTACCATGAAATTTATTGAAGAAGATAAAACAAAACGAAATGTCAAACTCTGATCAATTTTGTGAACGCTGCCCATCCAATCCACAAGTCTTATAGCACAGATAATAATTTTATACAGATGTCTCACCCTTATCGCGAGAAATGATATATGAAACTGAAATCAACCAAAAAGAAAGAGCTTTTTCAAAAAGCTTTAACTCGTCTTCTTTCCTATGAATGAAAACTAAGGCAAAGAAAAAACTGAAATCATTTTTGTATGTTCTTTTCCTCTCATAATCCTTATGCACAGACACACATAATACACCACGATCATTCTTCACAAATGACAAATGAAAACAAAACTCGTTTTATTTTGGTTTTTTGTGGTTGGTGGTGATGCGTTGAAAACAAGTGCAGGAGAGTTGATCGCTTGTCGACGACGAGAAAAAAAAATATTTACAGTTGTCTTTGGCAATAGAAACAAAGCAAGGACAAGGTTGTCTTTATAGCTCGAGTTCGTATAATCGGATATGTAAATGCTAGCTGCGTGCATCCATCAACGTTCTCAACGTTTTGAAAATATATTTGAGTCGTAAATCAATTTTTATCAACTTTTATTAATTTTTTTTTTAGGTTTTTTTATATTTTGTAAAAAAATTGTCAATTCCATTTTTCTCAAAATTTTTCTGAATATTGAAAACAATATAATTTATAAGATAAAATTAGTTTAAAGCCATAATCTCAAATTTTTGAAAAGATATTTACTTCGAAAAACAATTTTTGCCAACTTTTGATCAATTTTTTTTATGTTTTTAATTTTTTGTACAAAAACTGTCAATTCGATTTTTTTCAAAATTTTACTGAATGTTGACAACAATATGCTTTAAAAGATAAAAGTAGTTTAAGGCCAATATCTCAAAGTTTTGAAAAGATATTTAGGTCGAAACCCAATTTTTACCAACTTTTGTTGATTTTTTTTAGGTTTTTAATTTTTTAAAAAAAAAATGTCAATTCGATTTTTCTCAAAATGTTGCTGAATGTTGACAACAATATGTTTTAAAAGATAAAAGTAGTTTAAGGCCAATATCTCAAAGTTTTGAAAAGATATTTGAGTCGAAAATCAATTTTTACCAATTTAAGTAGCATTTCTTAAAAGTTTTTATTTCTTATATAAACAAATACAAATTGGATGAATTAAATTAATTTGAAGTCAATATCTTCTATCGTTCACGAGATATCGAGAACCGACCATCATTTTTTACCCATGTTGCGTACTTGTAGATTTTTTTTTATGAAAAAAGGACTGTTGGATTCTTATAAAAAAATTATTGAATATCGAAAACAATATTTTCTGTGAGATAAAAGACATCTCTCTAAAAATCTTTTATTTCGACTCTAGGGACCTTGAAACGTCGAGAAATGTCAAAATGTTCAATTCGACAAATCGGACCCATTACAATAACTTTCTATGGGAAGTTAAAAATAGAAAACACAGAAACCAAGTCATGTCCACATTCACTTGTCCCTACTTGCCCACACAATTTTCATATATCAATACACAAGCAACTTCTATTCTCCTTACCGGACACCTAACAATCTAACATTCACAAAAAAATAAACAAAAATTATCACCCCTTTCTTCTTTTACGCACCAAAACGCGCATAAAAAAACAAGATACAGACATAACCTACATCAACTCCCATATACTTCCTTGTAAAAAATAGGGTTGTTTACATTTGTTTCCAATGGACCGAACTTTGTTTTTGTATTCATTGGCAAACAAAATGACAAAAGAGAAGAGAAAAGTTTCTAAAAAGAAAAAAAAAATATGCAAGCCAAAAAGAGCTTTCTCAGCTTTATTTTTAAAAGCTCTTGTCTGTTAAGGGAAAAAATGTTTCATTTTTTCCTGCAGGGATGAGACATCTGTATAAAATTATTATCTGTGCTTATAGGTCGATTACATTTAAGCATTTAACATTGTATATATATTTCTTATAGTACTCTTATGAAGAGGAACGATCGAAGCGACATCTGAGCGGCGTGGAGATCAAAAACACTATATGAAGATATAAATCCATAGACACACCATATAAAGACCGGAATCTTTCGTACGTTTTACCCTCCAACACCCATTTGTTTACATTGTTGTATTTGTAATTTTGACATTATGTCCATTTTGAAATTTGAAATCCAACAACAATTCGATGTGGTGTATTTACTTGTTTTGACAGATGTTTTTTTTTATTTAATTGCTATGGTGAACATAAAAGTATCAGCTGTTCGGGAAAATGAATTTCCGTCAAAATAAGAAATAAAATAAAAAATACATTTTTAGAGAAAAATAAATGCGCAATGACACTTTTGACGTGACAACGTCTTAAATTAGGTTGCGGCTGGGAGTCACTTATGAAAAAGTGTAACGCCCGGTAACGTTACGATGAGTCACCGAACGAGAGAAAGGCCCGCCGAATGCCTTGCGTCTCTCTCCCACTCAACTATGATCGGTCTGCCGCGCGCGCAGCACTAGAGAATTAGGCGCATTGAATCGGCGCATGCTTGTGTCTCTGTCTTTGTCTTTCTCGAACGTTCTTGGCGTTGGAAAAACAAGAAAGCGTCATAATACAAGTTCACACGTGTGGTTAAAGTATCGTCAGCTGTGTCTGTAGTGAAAATGTGGAGTGCTTAGATTCGTCATTTACAACAACTACAACAATAAAGGTAAATAATTGTACACTGATATTTCAATATCGTAAACTATGATTGATTGATTAATTGTTAGATTGACACAAAAGTTGAGAAACTGAGTTTATAGGTTATGTCATACTATTGATAAATGTTGATAGTGTTAAGTAAATTATTAGTTTAAAAAATTTGTGCAATTCTTATTTTCATTCAATTCCTTGTTCCTATTGTGCAATTTAATTATATTCATATCAATAAATATTCTACCGAGAAAAAGACGTTGTCACGTAAAATCTTCGCCCGTAAAACCGACTTTACAGGCAACCATTTTTTTTTTTCTCAAAAAAAATTCTTTGTATGATTCCCGATCGATCAGTATATAATTTTCATTTCTAATCAAAGGGAAACACCGTCAAATATCGATTCAAATTTTTAAATTTGCAAGTAGACACAATATGGGTAGTACCCGTAGCGTGATGGTTAGTGCGTTGGACTGTCATGCAAGGGGTCTTGGGTTCAATCCCTGCCTGTGCCACCTAACTTTTTTCACGGGTACTACCTCTTGCGAGGAACTGACAAATCCTCCAAGAGTAATTCTTGTCATGAAAAGTGCTTTCTCAAATTAGCCGTTCGGATTCGGCATATAAACTGTAGGTCCCCTCCATCCCTGAAAACATTACTCGCACACAGGAATGGTTGAGAGTTGTAAGTCACTAGGCCCTGGTTCTTCATGGACTGTTGCGCCACCTAATAAATAGACACAATATGGTATCCTCATTTGAACCAATTTCCGCACCACATTGGAACTCACTTGGAAGTGTTCTTATAAGTTTTTGTGATTGTAACTAAAAAGTGTGAATGCAACTTTCTTACTCACACTTCAAGGATTCCAGGAAGGTATAAACCATTCCTGTAGGTACATTATTGTACCAAGGACACGACCGAATGAGTTCTAATGTTTGCATTTTTAAACATTTTTGATAGGAAAATACAAATATTGCAACTCACTTGGAAGTGTTCTTATCAGGTTTTGTGATTGTAACTAAAAAGTGTGAATGCAACTTTCTTACTCACACTTCAAGGATTCCAGGAAGGTATAAACCATTCATTTTTTTATTTGAAAAACTTAACTTATAGTAACATTGTTAAAACTTGGTCACTGTTTTGTAATTATCCAAATATCGGGTGATTTTTTAAGAGCTTGAGAACTTTAAAAAAAAAAAAAAACGCATAAAATTTGCAAAATCTCATGGATTCTTTATTTGAAACGTTAGATTGGTCCATGACATTTACTTTTTGAAGATAATTTCATTTAAATGTTGACCGCGGCTGCGTCTTAGGTGGTCCATTCGGAAAGTCCAATTTTGGGTAACTTTTTCGAGCATTTCGGCCGGAATAGCCCGAATTTCTTCGGAAATGTTGTCTTCCAAAGCTGGAATAGTTGCTGGCTTATTTGTGTAGACTTTAGACTTGACGTAGCTCCACAAAAAATAGTCTAAAGGCGTCAAATCGCATGATCTTGGTGGCCAACTTACCGGTCCATTCCTTGAGATGAATTGTTCTCCGAAGTTTTCCCTCAAAATGGCCATAGAATCGCGAGCTGTGTGGCATGTAGCGCCATCTTGTTGAAACCACATGTCAACCAAGTTCAGTTCTTCCATTTTTGGCAACAAAAAGTTTGTTAGCATTGAACGATAGCGATCGCCATTCACCGTAACGTTGCGTCCAACAGCATCTTTGAAAAAATACGGTCCAATGATTCCACCAGCGTACAAACCACACCAAACAGTGCATTTTTCGGGATGCATGGGCAGTTCTTGAACGGCTTCTGGTTGCTCTTCACTCCAAATGCGGCAATTTTGCTTATTTACGTAGCCATTCAACCAGAAATGAGCCTCATCGCTGAACAAAATTTGTCGATAAAAAAGCGCGAAACACATTTCGAAACGAACACTGATTTTGGTAATAAAATTCAATGATTTGCAAGCGTTGCTCGTTAGTAAGTCTATTCATGATGAAATGTCAAAGCATACTGAGCATCTTTCTCTTTGACACCATGTCTGAAATCCCGCGTGATCTGTCAAATACTAATGCATGAAAATCCTAACCTCAAAAAAATCACCCATTACTTTTAGGAAATAGTAATCGTTTTTAAATTCGAGAAAAAAAGAATTATTATAACATTCAAAAAAGATAATTTTTGGAATGTATAATTTTATCTGAATTAGAAGTCTTTGTATTACATTTAAATTAAAAAAAAAAACAACAATGTTTTACATTTTTGCTAATATATTTCAAGTTTTCTTTAGGTTAGGTTGTAAGGGGTGTGCACAGCATGAAGCTGTTGCGTACTTGGGGGCCTACTGGTCCATTGTGATCCCCTGTAAAAGTAAAAATTTAGCATCGATGCTCCTCAATTCTGTCGATTAGCGTAGACTGGCTCGTTAACGAACCAGCCTGTGCTATCTATAATAATTAATCTTTACATAATACAACAAATGCCTTGTTCAGACAATTATAGATTTTTATTGAATTGAAAACTGTATTATACGTAGTTCACACTTTTGAATATAGTGAAGTTAAAAATTAACAATTTCTTGCCACTTTCAATCACAGTCTTCTAGCCAAAGTTTCTTTTGTATTTAAATAAGCTGGATTTAAGAAAGAATAACTTTCTAACATTTGTTGTAGATGTTTCAATTGAAGTGGTTGCTGACAAAGCTTTTCTTGGACATTTAGCCTTTAAGTGTCCAACCTGGCCACACTCAAAACAGCGTCGATCAGAATCTAACCGAAGGCGTTTAGCTAAGGAACCTACAGGAGTAGGCTCATTAATTTTTCGTGAAAATTGACGAGAGGCTGGCGTATCAGGTTTTTGGTTGGGAGTTTCTCGAATAGAAGACAAATGGTCAATCAAATTTTGTACAGTTTTTGGCATTACAAATGTCAGGGAGTTTCGAAGACTAACTTCGGAAATATTTCCAACTACTATCCGAACAATCATATGTTCACGGACCTCGAAGGGTAGCCGGTTTATTTGAGAAACTTTCTCCATTACAAAATCCGTATATGTTGTAAATTCTTTGCTTTCCGTATTTGCAACAGTTCTAAGTTGTTGCACAACATCAGCACCACTTTAGAATACGTGAATTATGGAAGCCCTAAGATCTTCCCAGTTATAGTGCTGGTACCCAAATTCCCTATACCAAGTTTTTGCCCTCCCCAGTAAAGCATTTTCGACTCGGGGTATGATGTCATAGCTCTGCAGCTGATCGCGAGCCACCCTAGCATCAACATCAGAGCACCATTTTCTTACGTCGACGCGGGAATGGTCTGGATCAAAGCACGGAAACCCAACGGTGCCAACTCTTTCACGCTGCTGCACAACCGAGCTCAAAATTTGTTGGATAGCATCTGTTGTAATGATGTGTGTGTTTTGATTTCCCGTTCTTTCTTCATTCACATCTTCTAAAGTCGTATCGACTTCTGTTAAGCCTTCGCTTCGTCTTTTTCCCGTTCGTTTCCCCTTTGGCATTTTAAATTTAGTATAAAAAGCACTTACCAACCTCAAAGACGTCAAAACCAATATTTACTCTATATAAAAACAGAGCGCACGGCGACGCACAGATGTTTTTCTATTTTCTTTTCCTTTTCTTTTTCGTTTTTGCTACCCTGCTCTTTTGTTTTATTTTTAGTTACAGGGAATAGACACACGATCAAGGGGAAAAAACACACGATCACAGGCAACACAGCCAAGAATACTATAAACTGTCTGTTACACAGTTTCGCTTGTTTAACCGTTTTGTCTTCAGTTGTAGGGATAAGACAAACTATAGGGGTAGGAACACACTAATACGAGCAACACAACCAAGAATAATAAACTGACTGTTACACAGTTTCGCTTGTTTAACCGTTTTGTCTCCAGTTGTAGGGATAAGACACACTATAGAAATAAAAACACACTAATACAAGCAACACAACCAAGAATAATAAACTGACTGTTACACAGTTTCGCTTGTTTAACCGTTTTGTCTTCAGTTGTAGGGATAAGACACACTATAGGGGTAAAAACACACGAATACGAGCAACACAACCAAGATTAATAGTCAACAAGGCGGGACACAACCACACAGTCTCATTTAATCGTTTGGCTATTTTTGTTTTTATTTATTATTATTATTATTATTTTTATTTATTTTTTTTAACTATAACGATTTTTTAATTAAGCAAATAATACGCGAGGGAGGGATCTATCCCACTTCTGATGAAAGAAAGGGCAACAAGTCTGCGGCGCACGCTCACGTCTGGCCTCTAGCTCTCGATTCATTCGACTGAGCCTAGAAAGCTCTCGCAGATCTGTTTGTTATCGACGATACCAATACTTAGGCAATAGACACTCCCTTGCAACGCAAAAAGGAATCGGATTGTACTCACACTTCAACAATCATTCCTTTGCAGAGCAAAAGGAGTTCGATCTCCTAGATGCTTACGCTCTAACATGTATGTAATATTAGATGTAATTTTATGTTAAGTAAAATCTAAATAAAAATTAAATGTAATAGGTATCAATTAATGTATATATCAAATTTAAGGCAATAAAAAGCTTATAATAATAATAATATGATCCAACCAATCATTGAAATGCTTGATTGTTACCAGTGGTGCAATGGCCAAACGGTATTGCACCCATTCTAAACGTTTGCTCATGGGAAGTTTGCTAACTAATTCGTCAAGAAGTGTAGGACTGGCCAAATACTGTTGCATCCCACTTGCTTCCAGAAAGGCAGTTAAGTTTTTGACTTTAGTAGAATGTTGTATTATGAGCTCCAACTTGCTTTCTGAAATTGACCCAAACTCTCTTACCTTCTTAAGTTGGCTTTGTATCAAACACTCTGGACGACCGAAGCGAACCTCCAATGTCGAGATTATTTGATCAACATTGTTTGGATGTATGAGAAGGGATTCAATAACTTCTCTTGCATCCTCTTTAATGCTTTTCTGAAGACGAATCATGTTCTCGACAAGGCTGTATCCAAACATGTTAGTAGATTCTAAGAAGCTGGTACAAAACATAGGCCATTCTTCAGGCCTCCCATGGAATTCAGGCAAATCATGAAGTTTCCGATGGTTACTAAATCCAGATGGTGTTGGAGACGGTTGAGGAACTGCTTGAGGCTGAGGGAAATACGATGATTGGTGCAGGAAACGATGGCTGTCAGCGTTCTGATGAGAGGTAAGTGGTGGCAGGAATGTTGGAATCACACTTGAGGTCGTAGACCTATAGCCGATGCCACTGACTAAACTCGTTGGCAAAGGTTCGTAGCTCTGAACAGATGAGGGAAATCTCTGTGGCCATGAATAAGTTGTGCACAAGGTTGCAATATTTGAGGTAGCTATGCAAGGAGTAACTGATGTTGAGGCGCTATAAAATGGAGCTAAAGTAGAACTGGAAGTATTTACAACAAATGAGTTCGCAGTGGCAGTAGTTGTAGTTGTAGAGGTTGCTATTGCTGTAGATGTTGAGTTGCAACTAGAGGCTCCAGGCTTTGTAGCTTCGTCTACCAATGCTTGAAGACGCAAACACTCTCTCTTCTCGGCGTCAAGTTGATCTTCCAAATGTTGCACTCGGTTTTCCATAGTTCTTTCGGAATTGTTCTCAATTATTGTTGCATCGCCTTCATTTCCTTCTGGTTCTTCATCTGATGCCCTAGCTCTGAGAACCGGGTTTCTTTTCTTTGGAGGCATCGGAGATGAAATTTCTTGAGGAAAAGTACTGACTTCTCCCGTTTAGGGCGAAATCAACTATAGTATACCAAATATAAATGCTTGATGTGAGCACTCAACTTCTCCCTTTTTATGACAATTACCTTCAAGACTGCTTAAGATGGTTGATGAAAAGTACTGACTTCTCCCGTTCACGGCGAATTCAATAAATCAGCCAATTAAAAAAGAGGTGCTCTACCTCGACGATAGAACTTCTGATAATAGCTTATTTATCTCTGTGAACTGCTTAAAATTGCGGTAGGTTGGCTGTTAGAGCTTCTGGCGGCAATAAACCCTAAGCTGGCGATGACATAAAGGCAATTTGTGATAGGTACTCCGCTGACTGCTGGAGATTCTGTCGGCTATACTTACATATATATATAGATGCTGGCGGGAATATAGAGGCTGACTTTGTTCTTCTCCGCTGACTGCTAGAGCTTCTGGCTGACAATAAATAACAACGTAAAAGAATAAAGTTGTTGTCCGAGTCTTGGACCTGCAAAGTTGCCGGAGAAATTTAATATAAAAAGACACTTTTTAGTTCGATTTAAATTTATTCTTTTACGGCAAATCTGGCGGGCTGCTTGTGGACTCGATGACAACTGAATACTCTACCATGAAATTTATTGAAGAAGATAAAACAAAACGAAATGTCAAACTCTGATCAATTTTGTGAACGCTGCCCATCCAATCCACAAGTCTTATAGCACAGATAATAATTTTATACAGATGTCTCACCCTTACCGCGAGAAATGATATATGAAACTGAAATCAACCAAAAAAAGAGCTTTTTCAAAAAGCTTTAACTCGTCTTCTTTCCTATGAATGAAAACTAAGGCAAAGAAAAAACTGAAATCATTTTTGTATGTTCTTTTCCTCTCATAATCCTAATGCACAGACACACATAATACACCACGATCATTCTTCACAAATGACAAATGAAAACAAAACTCGTTTTATTTTGGTTTTTTGTGGTTGGTGGTGATGCGTTGAAAACAAGTGCAGGAGAGTTGATCGCTTGTCGACGACGAGAAAAAAAAATATTTACAGTTGTCTTTGGCAATAGAAACAAAGCAAGGACAAGGTTGTCTTTATAGCTCGAGTTCGTATAATCGGATATGTAAATGCTAGCTGCGTGCATCCATCAACGTTCTCAACGTTTTGAAAATATATTTGAGTCGTAAATCAATTTTTATCAACTTTTATTAATTTTTTTTTTAGGTTTTTTTATATTTTGTAAAAAAATTGTCAATTCCATTTTTCTCAAAATTTTTCTAAATATTGAAAACAATATAATTTATAAGATAAAATTAGTTTAAAGCCATAATCTCAAATTTTTGAAAAGATATTTACTTCGAAAAACTTGCCAACTTTTGATCAATTTTTTTTATGTTTTTAATTTTTTGTACAAAAACTGTCAATTCGATTTTTTTCAAAATTTTACTGAATGTTGACAACAATATGCTTTAAAAGATAAAAGTAGTTTAAGGCCAATATCTCAAAGTTTTGAAAAGATATTTAGGTCGAAACCCAATTTTTACCAACTTTTGTTGATTTTTTTTAGGTTTTTAATTTAAAAAAAAAAAAATGTCAATTCGATTTTTCTCAAAATGTTGCTGAATGTTGACAACAATATGTTTTAAAAGATAAAAGTAGTTTAAGGCCAATATCTCAAAGTTTTGAAAAGATATTTGAGTCGAAAATCAATTTTTACCAATTTAAGTAGCATTTCTTAAAAGTTTTTATTTCTTATATAAACAAATACAAATTGGATGAATTAAATTAATTTGAAGTCAATATCTTCTATCGTTCACGAGATATCGAGAACCGACCATCATTTTTTACCCATGTTGCGTACTTGTAGATTTTTTTTTATGAAAAAAGGACTGTTGGATTCTTATAAAAAAATTATTGAATATCGAAAACAATATTTTCTGTGAGATAAAAGACATCTCTCTAAAAATCTTTTATTTCGACTCTAGGGACCTTGAAACGTCGAGAAATGTCAAAATGTTCAATTCGACAAATCGGACCCATTACAATAACTTCCTATGGGAAGTTAAAAATAGAAAACACAGAAACCAAGTCATGTCCACATTCACTTGTCCCTACTTGCCCACACAATTTTCATATATCAATACACAAGCAACTTCTATTCTCCTTACCGGACACCTAACAATCTAACATTCACAAAAAAATAAACAAAAATTATCACCCCTTTCTTCTTTTACGCACCAAAACGCGCATAAGAAAACAAGATACAGACATAACCTACATCAACTCCCATATACTTCCTTGTAAAAAATAGGGTTGTTTACATTTGTTTCCAATGGACCGAACTTTGTTTTTGTATTCATTGGCAAACAAAATGACAAAAGAGAAGAGAAAATTTTCTAAAAAGAAAAAAAAAATATGCAAGCCAAAAAGAGCTTTCTCAGCTTTATTTTTAAAAGCTCTTGTCTGTTAAGGGAAAAAATGTTTCATTTTTTCCTGCAGGGATGAGACATCTGTATAAAATTATTATCTGTGCTTATAGGTCGATTACATTGTATATATATTTCTTATAGTACTCTTATGAAGAGGAACGATCGAAGCGACATCTGAGCGGCGTGGAGATCAAAAACACTATATGAAGATATAAATCCATAGACACACCATATAAAGACCGGAATCTTTCGTACGTTTTACCCTCCAACACCCATTTGTTTACATTGTTGTATTTGTAATTTTGACATTATGTCCATTTTGAAATTTGAAATCCAACAACAATTCGATGCGGTGTATTTACTTGTTTTGACAGATGTTTTTATTTAATTGCTATGGTGAACATAAAAGTATCAGCTGTTCGGGAAAATGAATTTCCGTCAAAATAAGAAATAAAATAAAAAATACATTTTTAGAGAAAAATAAATGCGCAATTACACTTTTTTTCTCAAAAAAAATTCTTTGTATGATTCCCGATCGATCAGTATATAATTTTCATTTCTAATCAAAGGGAAACACCGTCAAATATCGATTCAAATTTTTAAATTTGCAAGTAGACACAATATGGTATCCTCATTTGAACCAATTTCCGCACCACATTGGAACTCACTTGGAAGTGTTCTTATCAGGTTTTGTGATTGTAACTAAAAAGTGTGAATGCAACTTTTTTACTCACACTTCAAGGATTCCAGGAAGGTATAAACCATTCATTTTTTTATTTGAAAAACTTAACTTATAGTAACATTGTTAAAACTTGGTCACTGTTTTGTAATTATCAAAATACTTTTAGGAAATAGTAATCGTTTTTAAATTCGAGAAAAAAAGAATTATTATAACATTCAAAAAAGATAATTTTTGGAATGTATTATTTTACTTGAATTAGAAGTCTTTGTATTACATTTAAATTAAAAAAAAAAACAACAATGTTTTACATTTTTGCTAATATATTTCAAGTTTTCTTTAGGTTAGGTTGTAAGGGGTGTGCACAGCATGAAGCTGTTGCGTACTTGGGGGCCTACTGGTCCATTGTGATCCCCTGTAAAAGTAAAAATTTAGCATCGATGCTCCTCAATTCTGTCGATTAGCGTAGACTGGCTCGTTAACGAACCAGCCTGTGCTATCTATAATAATTAATCTTTACATAATACAACAAATGCCTTGTTCAGACAATTATAGATTTTTATTGAATTGAAAACTGTATTATACGTAGTTCACACTTTTGAATATAGTGAAGTTAAAAATTAACAATTTCTTGCCACTTTCAATCACAGTCTTCTAGCCAAAGTTTCTTTTGTATTTAAATAAGCTGGATTTAAGAAAAAATAACTTTCTAACATTTGTTGTAGATGTTTCAATTGAAGTGGTTGCTGACAAAGCTTTTCTTGGACATTTAGCCTTTAAGTGTCCAACCTGGCCACACTCAAAACAGCGTCGATCAGAATCTAACCGAAGGCGTTTAGCTAAGGAACCTACAGGAGTAGGCTCATTAATTTTTCGTGAAAATTGACGAGAGGCTGGCGTATCAGGTTTTTGGTTGGGAGTTTCTCGAATAGAAGACAAATGGTCAATCAAATTTTGTACAGTTTTTGGCATTACAAATGTCAGGGAGTTTCGAAGACTAACTTCGGAAATATTTCCAACTACTATCCGAACAATCATATGTTCACGGACCTCGAAGGGTAGCCGGTTTATTTGAGAAACTTTCTCCATTACAAAATCCGTATATGTTGTAAATTCTTTGCTTTCCGTATTTGCAACAGTTCTAAGTTGTTGCACAACATCAGCACCACTTGAGAATACGTGAATTATGGAAGCCCTAAGATCTTCCCAGTTATAGTGCTGGTACCCAAATTCCCTATACCAAGTTTTTGCCCTCCCCAGTAAAGCATTTTCGACTCGGGGTATGATGTCATAGCTCTGCAGCTGATCGCGAGCCACCCTAGCATCAACATCAGAGCACCATTTTCTTACGTCGACGCGGGAATGGTCTGGATCAAAGCACGGAAACCCAACGGTGCCAACTCTTTCACGCTGCTGCACAACCGAGCTCAAAATTTGTTGGATAGCATCTGTTGTAATGATGTGTGTGTTTTGATTTCCCGTTCTTTCTTCATTCACATCTTCTAAAGTCGTATCGACTTCTGTTAAGCCTTCGCTTCGTCTTTTTCCCGTTCGTTTCCCCTTTGGCATTTTAAATTTAGTATAAAAAGCACTTACCAACCTCAAAGACGTCAAAACCAATATTTACTCTATATAAAAACAGAGCGCACGGCGACGCACAGATGTTTTTCTATTTTCTTTTCCTTTTCTTTTTCATTTTTGCTACCCTGCTCTTTTGTTTTATTTTTAGTTACAGGGAATAGACACACGATCAAGGGGAAAAAACACACGATCACAGGCAACACAGCCAAGAATACTATAAACTGTCTGTTACACAGTTTCGCTTGTTTAACCGTTTTGTCTTCAGTTGTAGGGATAAGACAAACTATAGGGGTAGGAACACACTAATACGAGCAACACAACCAAGAATAATAAACTGACTGTTACACAGTTTCGCTTGTTTAACCGTTTTGTCTCCAGTTGTAGGGATAAGACACACTATAGGAATAAAAACACACTAATACAAGCAACACAACCAAGAATAATAAACTGACTGTTACACAGTTTCGCTTGTTTAACCGTTTTGTCTTCAGTTGTAGGGATAAGACACACTATAGGGGTAAAAACACACGAATACGAGCAACACAACCAAGATTAATAGTCAACAAGGCGGGACACAACCACACAGTCTCATTTAATCGTTTGGCTATTTTTGTTTTTATTTATTACTATTATTATTATTTTTATTTATTTTTTTTAACTATAACGATTTTTTAATTAAGCAAATAATACGCGAGGGAGGGATCTATCCCACTTCTGATGAAAGAAAGGGCAACAAGTCTGCGGCGCACGCTCACGTCTGGCCTCTAGCTCTCGATTCATTCGACTGAGCCTAGAAAGCTCTCGCAGATCTGTTTGTTATCGACGATACCAATACTTAGGCAATAGACACTCCCTTGCAACGCAAAAAGGAATCGGATTGTACTCACACTTCAACAATCATTCCTTTGCAGCGCAAAAGGAGTTCGATCTCCTAGATGCTTACGCTCTAACATGTATGTAATATTAGATGTAATTTTATGTTAAGTAAAATCTAAATAAAAATTAAATGTAATAGGTATCAATTAATGTATATATCAAATTTAAGGCAATAAAAAGCTTATAATAATAATAATATGATCCAACCAATCATTGAAATGCTTGATTGTTACCAGTGGTGCAATGGCCAAACGGTATTGCACCCATTCTAAACGTTTGCTCATGGGAAGTTTGCTAACTAATTCGTCAAGAAGTGTAGGACTGGCCAAATACTGTTGCATCCCACTTGCTTCCAGAAAGGCAGTTAAGTTTTTGACTTTAGTAGAATATTGTATTATGAGCTCCAACTTGCTTTCTGAAATTGACCCAAACTCTCTTACCTTCTTAAGTTGGCTTTGTATCAAACACTCTGGACGACCGAAGCGAACCTCCAATGTCGAGATTATTTGATCAACATTGTTTGGATGTATGAGAAGGGATTCAATAACTTCTCTTGCATCCTCTTTAATGCTTTTCTGAAGACGAATCATGTTCTCGACAAGGCTGTATCCAAACATGTTAGTAGATTCTAAGAAGCTGGTACAAAACATAGGCCATTCTTCAGGCCTCCCATGGAATTCAGGCAAATCATGAAGTTTCCGATGGCTACTAAATCCAGATGGTGTTGGAGACGGTTGAGGAACTGCTTGAGGCTGAGGGAAATACGATGATTGGTGCAGGAAACGATGGCTGTCAGCGTTCTGATAAGAGGTAAGTGGTGGCAGGAATGTTGGAATCACACTTGAGGTCGTAGACCTATAGCCGATGCCACTGACTAAACTCGTTGGCAAAGGTTCGTAGCTCTGAACAGATGAGGGAAATCTCTGTGGCCATGAATAAGTTGTGCACAAGGTTGCAATATTTGAGGTAGCTATGCAAGGAGTAACTGATGTTGAGGCGCTATAAAATGGAGCTAAAGTAGAACTGGAAGTATTTACAACAAATGAGTTCGCAGTGGCAGTAGTTGTAGTTGTAGAGGTTGCTATTGCTGTAGATGTTGAGTTGCAACTAGAGGCTCCAGGCTTTGTAGCTTCGTCTACCAATGCTTGAAGACGCAAACACTCTCTCTTCTCGGCGTCAAGTTGATCTTCCAAATGTTGCACTCGTTTTTCCATAGTTCTTTCGGAATTGTTCTCAATTATTGTTGCATCGCCTTCATTTCCTTCTGGTTCTTCATCTGATGCCCTAGCTCTGAGAACCGGGTTTCTTTTCTTTGGAGGCATCGGAGATGAAATTTCTTGAGGAAAAGTACTGACTTCTCCCGTTTAGGGCGAAATCAACTATAGTATACCAAATATAAATGCTTGATGTGAGCACTCAACTTCTCCCTTTTTATGACAATTACCTTCAAGACTGCTTAAGATGGTTGATGAAAAGTACTGACTTCTCCCGTTCACGGCGAATTCAATAAATCAGCCAATTAAAAAAGAGGTGATCTACCTCGACGATAGAACTTCTGATAATAGCTTATTTATCTCTGTGAACTGCTTAAAATTGCGGTAGGTTGGCTGTTAGAGCTTCTGGCGGCAATAAACCCTAAGCTGGCGATGACATAAAGGCAATTTGTGATAGGTACTCCGCTGACTGCTGGAGATTCTGTCGGCTATACTTACATATATATATAGATGCTAGCGGGAATATAGAGGCTGACTTTGTTCTTCTCCGCTGACTGCTAGAGCTTCTGGCTGACAATAAATAACAACGTAAAAGAATAAAGTTGTTGTCCGAGTCTTGGACCTGCAAAGTTGCCGGAGAAATTTAATATAAAAAGACACTTTTTAGTTCGATTTAAATTTATTCTTTTACGGCAAATCTGGCGGGCTGCTTGTGGACTCGATGACAACTGAATACTCTACCATGAAATTTATTGAAGAAGATAAAACAAAACGAAATGTCAAACTCTGATCAATTTTGTGAACGCTGCCCATCCAATCCACAAGTCTTATAGCACAGATAATAATTTTATACAGATGTCTCACCCTTATCGCGAGAAATGATATATGAAACTGAAATCAACCAAAAAAAGAGCTTTTTCAAAAAGCTTTAACTCGTCTTCTTTCCTATGAATGAAAACTAAGGCAAAGAAAAAACTGAAATCATTTTTGTATGTTCTTTTCCTCTCATAATCCTAATGCACAGACACACATTATACACCACGATCATTCTTCACAAATGACAAATGAAAACAAAACTCGTTTTATTTTGGTTTTTTTGTGGTTGGTGGTGATGCGTTGAAAACAAGTGCAGGAGAGTTGATCGCTTGTCGACGACGAGAAAAAAAAATATTTACAGTTGTCTCTGGCAATAGAAACAAAGCAAGGACAAGGTTGTCTTTATAGCTCGAGTTCGTATAATCGGATATGTAAATGCTAGCTGCGTGCATCCATCAACGTTCTCAACGTTTTGAAAATATATTTGAGTCGTAAATCAATTTTTATCAACTTTTATTAATTTTTTTTTTAGGTTTTTTTATATTTTGTAAAGAAATTGTCAATTCCATTTTTCTCAAAATTTTTCTGAATATTGAAAACAATATAATTTATAAGATAAAATTAGTTTAAAGCCATAATCTCAAATTTTTGAAAAGATATTTACTTCGAAAAACAATTTTTGCCAACTTTTGATCAATTTTTTTTTATGTTTTTAATTTTTTGTACAAAAACTGTCAATTCGATTTTTTTCAAAATTTTACTGAATGTTGACAACAATATGCTTTAAAAGATAAAAGTAGTTTAAGGCCAATATCTCAAAGTTTTGAAAAGATATTTAGGTCGAAACCCAATTTTTACCAACTTTTGTTGATTTTTTTTAGGTTTTTAATTTAAAAAAAAAAATGTCAATTCGATTTTTCTCAAAATGTTGCTGAATGTTGACAAAAATATGTTTTAAAAGATAAAAGTAGTTTAAGGCCAATATCTCAAAGTTTTGAAAAGATATTTGAGTCGAAAATCAATTTTTACCAATTTAAGTAGCATTTCTTAAAAGTTTTTATTTCTTATATAAACAAATACAAATTGGATGAATTAAATTAATTTGAAGTCAATATCTTCTATCGTTCACGAGATATCGAGAACCGACCATCATTTTTTACCCATGTTGCGTACTTGTAGATTTTTTTTTATGAAAAAAGGACTGTTGGATTCTTATAAAAAAATTATTGAATATCGAAAACAATATTTTCTGTGAGATAAAAGACATCTCTCTAAAAATCTTTTATTTCGACTCTAGGGACCTTGAAACGTCGAGAAATGTCAAAATGTTCAATTCGACAAATCGGACCCATTACAATAACTTCCTATGGGAAGTTAAAAATAGAAAACACAGAAACCAAGTCATGTCCACATTCACTTGTCCCTACTTGCCCACACAATTTTCATATATCAATACACAAGCAACTTCTATTCTCCTTACCGGACACCTAAAAATCTAACATTCACAAAAAAATAAACAAAAATTATCACCCCTTTCTTCTTTTACGCACCAAAACGCGCATAAAAAAACAAGATACAGACATAACCTACATCAACTCCCATATACTTCCTTGTAAAAAATAGGGTTGTTTACATTTGTTTCCAATGGACCGAACTTTGTTTTTGTATTCATTGGCAAACAAAATGACAAAAGAGAAGAGAAAAGTTTCTAAAAAGAAAAAAAAAATATGCAAGCCAAAAAGAGCTTTCTCAGCTTTATTTTTAAAAGCTCTTGTCTGTTAAGGGAAAAAATGTTTCATTTTTTCCTGCAGGGATGAGACATCTGTATAAAATTATTATCTGTGCTTATAGGTCGATTACATTTAAGCATTGAACATTGTATATATATTTCTTATAGTACTCTTATGAAGAGGAACGATCGAAGCGACATCTGAGCGGCGTGGAGATCAAAAACACTATATGAAGATATAAATCCATAGACACACCATATAAAGACCGGAATCTTTCGTACGTTTTACCCTCCAACACCCATTTGTTTACATTGTTGTATTTGTAATTTTGACATTATGTCCATTTTGAAATTTGAAATCCAACAACAATTCGATGCGGTGTATTTACTTGTTTTGACAGATGTTTTTTTTTATTTAATTGCTATGGTGAACATAAAAGTATCAGCTGTTCGGGAAAATGAATTTCCGTCAAAATAAGAAATAAAATAAAAAATACATTTTTAGAGAAAAATAAATGCGCAATTACACTTTTTTTCTCAAAAAAAATTCTTTGTATGATTCCCGATCGATCAGTATATAATTTTCATTTCTAATCAAAGGGAAACACCGTCAAATATCGATTCAAATTTTTAAATTTGCAAGTAGACACAATATGGTATCCTCATTTGAACCAATTTCCGCACCACATTGGAACTCACTTGGAAGTGTTCTTATAAGTTTTTGTGATTGTAACTAAAAAGTGTGAATGCAACTTTCTTACTCACACTTCAAGGATTCCAGGAAGGTATAAACCATTCATTTTTTTATTTGAAAAACTTAACTTATAGTAACATTGTTAAAACTTGGTCACTGTTTTGTAATTATCAAAATACTTTTAGGAAATAGTAATCGTTTTTAAATTCGAGAAAAAAAGAATTATTATAACATTCAAAAAAGATAATTTTTGGAATGTATAATTTTACTTGAATTAGAAGTCTTTGTATTACATTTAAATTAAAAAAAAACAACAATGTTTTACATTTTTGCTAATATATTTCAAGTTTTCTTTAGGTTAGGTTGTAAGGGGTGTGCACAGCATGAAGCTGTTGCGTACTTGGGGGCCTACTGGTCCATTGTGATCCCCTGTAAAAGTAAAAATTTAGCATCGATGCTCCTCAATTCTGTCGATTAGCGTAGACTGGCTCGTTAACGAACCAGCCTGTGCTATCTATAATAATTAATCTTTACATAATACAACAAATGCCTTGTTCAGACAATTATAGATTTTTATTGAATTGAAAACTGTATTATACGTAGTTCACACTTTTGAATATAGTGAAGTTAAAAATTAACAATTTCTTGCCACTTTCAATCACAGTCTTCTAGCCAAAGTTTCTTTTGTATTTAAATAAGCTGGATTTAAGAAAAAATAATTTATTCCGGGTATACCTTTATCCATATTCGATTATTACTATCAAAATAAGACTACGTAAATACTCAAGCAAGGAAAAAATAATTTAATTAAAATATTTTTTTTGGTAATTTTCTCAAGAACTAGAAGACATAAAATCGTTTAGTTTTCAGTTTTTGATTAAAAACAAATATGAACAATGAATTCTAAAAACAATAGTAGATAATCTTAAAGATTTCAAAATTACACTTTAAACCTTTTTTTACCTTTTTTTGCCCAAATTTTGAGTTTAAAACAATTTTTTTCAAAAACTATGCAAATTAAGACACGTCTGTTCCATTAGTAATTAGAAAATATCAACCAAAATATAATCATAAAATATGATATTAAATATTTTGTTACTGATATGTAGTTGTAAATTATGTATTTATTTGAATATATAATTTTATGTATAGATCTTATTACTCTCTGACTCTCCTTTACATTAAGCTTATACTATGAGCCTCGGGTGTAGGTACCTGAGTTTTAAGTTTGAATTATGTCAGTCAGTTAGGTTTAGATCAAGGTACTGCAAACATTAAGATTACTAATAAAACTTAAATTTAAATTATAACGAAACGCGTGTTGTTTTTTTTGATAAAGAACATATTAGTTACATTTCAATATAATCACGTAGGACCATGTTGTTTTCCTAATAAATAATTCATGTATAAAAAACCAAAAGTTCTTTGTTTAACCATATTTGATGACAGCTTACAGCAAAAATGTTTTTCGATGTTAGTCTTAAGTTGGCATCTGAGATGATCGGATTAATAAATATTTTTTAAAAATATAATATCTCAACAAACTATTTTAATTTGCATAGTTTTGACTTGATTTAAAAACAAGCTAATAGACAAAAGTGTTGGCTTTAAAAAAATGTATAAAACTTAGTTGTAAGTATTACCATTATTTTTTCCATTTAACGTACATATTTTTTTAAATTGCCCCTAACGCGTAAACGGGGAGAATAGACCCCGCTCCCATAGTAACAAAATTAATGTTTTTAACTGTTCTATACAAATCCGTCATTAAACTTTGTCGCCTGAGTTATCGTACTCTTCCCAAAAAATGCAATAGCTAATGTCGCCGATGCCACTAGGTGCCTCCCCTAAAGAATTTCTCATCACTATACCTTATTTTCGTGGTGAATTGATGTTAGAGGGTGGTGAATTGATGTTAGCCGTGGTGAATTGATGTTAGAATTAGAAATAAGGGTGCGTGAGAAGCAGCGTTGCCAAAATGTGCCCGATCGGGAATTTGTACAAGTGTGATAACTAATACCGTAAACAAAAAGAACTGAAATATAATAAGTTTATTTAGAAAAGACAAACTGTTATTATTTTCTTCAACAAATTTTTTCCAGGGTAGTGGGATAGTGGCCCGCACATTTTGGAAATGGCCCTCAAAATTGCCCTTACAATTTTTTTCTTCGCGGCAACGCTGGTGAGAATTGATGTTTCAGCTTGTAGGCAAATCCAGAATGACAGATAGGTTTCCGGTCTTTATATGGTGTGTCTATGTATAAATCCTTCAAACACATTTGTTTACATTGTTGTGTTTGTAATATGGAAGAAGTCAACGAGTAAAATTGACGTGTTTTCACGCATACATAGGCACATTTACTGAGTTTTTAGGGAAAATTTCATAAATTAGAGGAGAAATTACAAATAAAATAATAAATTTCAGGTTTAGCTTGTAGGCAAACCAATATGGCTACCGAGGATTTATATCTTTACTAGAGTGTTTTTGGTGGAGATGATTGATTTTGATTTCTTTTTTTTATACCCCTCAATAGATGGGAAGAGTTGAGAATGAGGGAAAATTCAACAATAATTAAAGAATAGAAAATAGAGAAGAACATATGCAAATGGAGAAGAAGATCGAGGGAGACAATAGAAACAACCTTTTGACCAAAAACACTCTATTACCAAGACCGGAATCTTTCGTACGTTTCACTCTCCAAAACCCGTTTGTTTACATTGTTGTATTTGTAATTTTGACAATTAGTCCATGAATAGATGTGAGCACAAACAAAAAAAAAACGATGCCGTGGGCTAGCGGCACTTTGCAAAGCAAAAACAAAATGGAGGGGTTAATAAGTTTTTTTCAGGTTTTTCTTTTTACTTTTTTCGATGAAAAAGTCAGTTTTAAGCTTTAATTTTGCAGGCATTTTGTGGATAGTGAACCAATGTACCTTCTTGTCTTGAAAAAAGCATGTTCAACATCAGTTTATTATAATTAATTCACTAATTTACAGTAATCACTACGAAATTCTTTAAATTTCATAATAATCCCCGGATTTTTGTATCAAAGATGCGTTCGAAGAACCGTCAATTAAAGGGTGCGAGTGCAATTTTTGTATTGAATTCTAATAAATTTTCGTTAACGAACGGCCCAAATATTTTGTTTGCAAGTAATTAAAATCTGTATCAATTTAATTAATCCAAGTATATTTATAGTTTGTATATTTAAAAAAAGAGTTATAATCGAAAAATATCTTATCCATAACATTCTTGATTGATGGAAGCATACATGTATTTGCTATCAAAAAAAACTATGCATCAAAGGAACACAAATGTTTTAAAAAAGTAATCAGAACGATTATAGCGAACCTGTTGAATAAATGCAGAGCAAATATAATGTAAATTTTGACATATATCACAAAATGAAAACGTCTTAAAATCGTTCTGAATTCATGCACAACTAATTCAATAGAACATGTAATCGTCATAAATGTTTATTGTTGACGTACAGAAGTTTTTTTTAGTGAATTTCCACAGTTTAACGCAAAATATAATTTTCATTCATTCCTTAAAAATGTTTAGTTACCAAAGTTCAAGTTTACTTATTATTGTTTGAAAAGTATGTTTAGTAAAAATGCTGCTAATAAAAAAAAATTAATGAGTTTTACGTATATGTTTTTGTTTTTCGTAATATAATAAATACTACCGTAGATTACATTTTATAAATGCAGAACATAGAAGAAAATATACATAAACAATAGTTTTCAGATATAAAGCAGAGGTTAGCGTAGAAAAATATTTTTGAGAAAGCCAATAATATTTTAAATATGTTTATTAAAGAAATTTCCGCTTCGGCTAACCTTCATCAACTTTTTAGAAAAAAAATTAGCATTAATAGCAGCCAATTATTTCATAGCATAATTGATTTTTCAGATTGTAAAATGTCTAGAAATTTTCATACGCTATAAGATTCGTAATTTTATGCGTAAACATAGAAGATAACATTATTTAGTCAAGAAGTATGGATTTTGGCGCGTATATCGGTTTTTTCTATTGGGTGTTCGGTTTCCCCATACTGGAATAAAAAAAAGTTACTTAAATCTATTTATTGCACTCATTTAGTTGGTATTGTGTGTAAACATATTGCCTTTTTCTATTCCTTAAAGATGCTTTACACAAAGCAACTTATTTTTAAAACATGGTTCCCTCAAATTTTTATTCCAAAATCTAACTACAAACAAAATTCCAACTCTAACATAGTCCCTTAAAAAGAAATTTTCAGGAATATTTCTGCAACAAACAAAACTAAAATTTGGTCTTGCAACTACCGAACTGCTTAAATGATGAAAATACTAATCTAATTGAGGAATCTGAACTAGCTAAAGTTGGCAATGACACTTCACAAGTATGCTTCTCGTAGCATTGTCTGTACAAAAAAATACGGAGGCATCCGCCTATTGTTTCCACCTGAACTTCTAACGTCGCCAAGAAAATGCTCTAAACAAACTACACCTGAAAAAATTGTCTGTTTTGTTGTTTTACAAAGTATTGAGTTACACTTTTGTCCAATTGCAATAACTATACTTAACCGGTTGCAGCGCATGTTGCGTTCGCAAATTATTTAAGTAAACAAAATAAATAGTAATAAACTAATAAATCATTAAATAATATGTATTTGGTCAATTTTATTTATTTAATATACATTTACAACATTTATTTGGATGGAAATTAAAAAGCTATACAAATCTTCCAATTTAAGACCAAGTCAGCACTTCAGATTCTGTTGGTTAGGATTGTTTAGTTTTTGAACGAGGCCATGAAACATTCAAAATGAAGCATTTAGATGGGGCTGATTACTATAATGAAGCATTTTGATGGGCCAAAGCACTAATTGTGAGAATGTGTTTGGTTTTTTGCATCATTTCACGCACACTTTCTCACATTTAGTGCTTTTTAGCTTGTAGGCAAACCGAAATGTCAGTCTGAGATTCCGGGCTTGGTAATAGAGTGTTTTTGCTTTTGACATTATTATGTGTATGTGTATGCATATTATACCTGAAGAAGAATGATTTTACGGTTATGCTGCAAGAGTACTTTTTGCGGTTGGTAGTTAAATACATTTTTTTTTTTAATTCAATAGGGTGTTCCTGATAATTGTCTTTATTTTTGATATGACTCCTTAAAAAAAATTATATTTTATCTTTTTTATACCAACAATTTAGTGTGATATAATTCCTTTAGTTTGTCCGTTTTATATGTACATATATGTATATGTATATGAGTTTTTAAAAGATATAGGAAAGTTATTTTAAAAAAAAAACACATAAAATTCAGAAAAATGCATGAAATCTTTATTTGAATCGATAGTACGGTCCATATAGGTAATTTAATGTTTGAAGATTATTTCATGCAAATGTTGACCTTGACTGCGCCTCAAATGGTCCATCCGATTATTCCAATTTTGGCACAAAAAATATTCTGTGTGGCATCTGGCACCGTCTTGTTGAAACCACAGGTCATGCAAGTCAAGCTCTTGCATTTTAGGCAAAAAAAAAGTTGGATATCATCTCACGGTAGCGCTCACCATTCACAGTTACGTTACGATTCGCATCATCTTTGAAGAAGTACGGTCCAACGATGCCACCAGCCCATAAACCGCACCAAACTGTGACTTTTTCTGGATGCATTGGTAGCTCTTGCAATGCTTCTGGCTGATATTCACTCCAGAATCGACAATTCTGCTTATTTACGTACCCATTGAGCCAAAAATGAGCTTAGTCGCTCGCTGGAAGAAGCGCGCGATGAACTTTCTTAACAGAACACGCATTTTGATAGTAAAATTCAATAATTTGCAAGCGTTGTTGTTTGTTTGTAGGATGATTCATGGTTTAAATATAGACCAAACTGAAGATGTTTGACAGTGAAACAAAACACGAAACGTGCGTCAGCTGTTTAAACCAGTATTGCCAAAAAGATAATAGCTACAAAATCACCCTTTACTTTAAAAGGAACTCTTTTGTTTTCAAAAGGATTTTTTTCTTGATAAGCTATTCGTTAATAATTTTGATTGCGTCAATACTTGCAGCTAAACCTCAAACTATCAACGAATTCCTTGGTAAGTTCTCATGTACTAGAGTCAAATGGGCTATATGTTCTAATAAGATATCCATTTTTGAGACTTTTTTGTTGCTAAATTCCGAGACATGGTAAACTAACGTGAAGCATGGTCATGTTAATGTTGTAAGTAAGAAACTCTTGAAACAAGGTGCAAACTCGGCATACAATGCTCTAACAATTATGTTTGAATCTTTTACAAGAAAAGACCTCAAAAGATTAAAACCGAAAAAAGTAAAATGGTTTGGACTACCTATATGTATCGAAGAGTCTCACAGAAGCAATTAATGTTATCATAATGATATCTCCACACAAGAAATACTTCCATTCTGTCCAAATTACTACCATGTCATCATGATACCTCATATATTAAGCTTATACCTTTCCAATTTAGGCATTGACACTTGTAAGGTTAATTTTTCAACGTAGTTTTATATTATATTATATTATATTTATTTATTTACATGTTTTTATATGAAACTTAAAAATTCAATGCAGTTAATCCTGTTAAGCCGTTAAAAAAACAAAAAAAGACCTAGTTTTAAATACCTTGTAAATGTATGCAATTTTGATTGTGTTTGTAATTGATACGTACAAATAACAAAAAATACGCAATAATAACAACAACAAAATAATTGAATATATTTAAAATCTTCAATGCATCATAATGCCAAATATGGCAACATTTCATTTTTCACAAAAATTGAAAATTGAAAATTTAGAATCAAACGAGAATTATTATTAAATTCAAAATACCTACAACGTTAAAGTATACATAGCTACAAACATATGTACAGTATTTGTATATGCCAAATATGGCAACATTTCATTTTTCACAAAAATTGAAAATTGAAAATTTAAAATCAAACGAGAATTTTTAAATTCAAAATACCGGCAAGAGTACGATAACTTAGGCGACAAGATATTATAACAGAATTTTTTAGAACAGTTAAAAATAAGCATTTTTTACTATGGGAGGGGGGGTCTATCTCCCCCCGTTTAGGCAGGAGGGGCAATTTAAAAAAAATATTACTTAAAATGGAACAAAATTCTTAAAAAATAACGGTGATACTTACAATTAAGTTGTATACATTTTTTTAAAGCCAACATTCTGTTCTATTAGCCAGTTTTTAAATCAAGTCAAAACTATGCGTAGTTTTCGAAAAATTTAATTTTAAACTCAAAATTTGAGTAAAAAAAGTTAAAAAAAGGTTTAAAGTGTAACTTTTTCAATACTTCAAGATTATCTACCATTGTTTTTATTTCAGAATTAATTACTCTTATTTGTTTTTGATCAAAAACTGAAAACAAGATGATTTTATGTCTTTTAGTTTTTGAGAAAATTGAAAATAAAAATTTAATTTTAAACTCAAAATTTGAGTAAAAAAAGTTAAAAAAAGGTTTAAAGTGTAACTTTTTCAATACTTCAAGATTATCTTCCATTGTTTTTATTTCAGAATTTATTACTCTTATTTGTTTTTGATCAAAAACTGAAAACTAGATGATTTTATGTCTTTTAGTTTTTGAGAAAATTGAAAAAAAAAAATTAATTTTAAACTCAAAATTTGAGTAAAAAAAGTTAAAAAAAGGTTTAAAGTGTAACTTTTTCAATACTTCAAGATTATCTACCATTGTTTTTATTTCAGAATTTATTGCTCTTATTTTTTTTTGATCAAAAACTGAAAACTAGATGATTTTATGTCTTTTGGTTTTTGAGAAAATTGAAAATAACCACAACTACTATTTTAATTTAATTCTTCTTTTTTGCTTGAGTGGTCTTATTTTGATAGTAATATAATAATGGTATTTGCGTATGCGTAATGCGTGTTTGGGTTTATGCAACAGTAAGGTGTGTGCGAATTTGGGTGTATGCAACAGTGGCATCTGTAAGGGGGGCATGCTGCCCCCCTGCAACCCCCCTGCTTGGGCACACTATAGGATTTGGGGTGGGTGCAAGTTGGAGTGTGTGCAAGGTGGCGAGGGTGCAAGATGGGGTGCATGCAAAGTTTCTTTTGCATTTAAATAAGTTGGATTTAAGAAAAATTAATTTACCCTAGGTGTATCTTAATCCATATTCGATTATTACTATCAAAATAAGACTACGTTAATACTTAAGCAAGGAAAAAGTAATTTAATTAAAATATTTATTTTGGTAATTTTCAATTTTCTCAAGAACTAGAAGACATAAAGTCATCTAGTTTTCAGTTTTTGATAAAAAACAAATAAGAGCAATGAATTCTAAAAAAAAAAACAGTAAATAATTTGAAAGTTTTGAAAAATTACACTTTAAACCTTTTTTTTAACTTTTTTTTGCACAAATTTTGACTTTAAAACAATTTTTTTCAAAAACTATGCATAGTTTTGACTTGATTTAAAAGCAAGCTAATAGACAAAAGTGTTGGCTTTAAAAAAAGGTATAACACTTAATTGAGGGTATTACCGTTATTTTTTAATTATTTTTTTTCCATTTAATGTACATATTTTTTTTAACTGCCCCTACCGCCTAAACGGGGGGAGATAGACCCCCCTTCCCATAGTAAAAAATGCTTGTTTTTAACTGTTCCATACAAATCCGTCATTAAACTTTGTCGCCTAAGTTATCGTACTCTCCCCTTTGTATTCCTCCAGAAGGGTACCCTCCATAAAACAGTTATTTTGTTTTTAAATTTTCTCAGGAACTCATGAACCGATGTCAATATTTGTTTTAATTGTTGTATGCACAAGCTTTCATAATGTCTTAATAACATTTGATGATCAAACATGTCATTGTCTTTATTTTTGATCTTTAGAAAAATATTACACATTTTTTTTAAATTCGATGTCTCGAAAATAGGTCGTTTTTTTTACGATATTGAAATGTAAAACGTATATTAGTAAGCTCTAAATAACTGCATCCTAAAAATATTCTTAACCTAAAACTGAAAAATTGTATATACACAAATTTACAAAATTAATTTAAAGCTATATATGTAATACATGATTAAAATTTTAAAAAATTAAGGTCTATTTTGAGAAATCAAAAGGCATTTAAATTTTTGAAAACAAACTTTTTTTGCTGGTATGTAAATGTTTAAATCTTAAAATACAATAAATAATAGTAACATACTCTTTGGATAAATGAGCAAGTTTGTGCGATCCAGTAGTGCATTTTATTTACTTTTGAAATAGATTTTTTTTTGAAAATTATAACAAAAACACCAGAAAGTTGGAGCCCAAAAATTTTAGCGAGCTTTTTCCATAACTCTAGAAAAATGCATATAACTACATTGTATACAAAAACATTGAAATCATTTAAATCTGATAGTGATTTTCAAAACCTTACATTAACACAATTTTCATTTTTCTGAAGAAAAAACAATGAAAATATGTAATTATTAAATCACTGCTCACTAAGTTCTGCGTCCAAAATGACTCAGTCGTGTAATCTACACAAGTCAAAGCAAAAGATTTTCATATATGTATTTTGTATAACATATCATTAAACCAAAACTGTATGAACTATAATCATCTAATCTGATAATTTTTGTGAACATGGATGACGTGAGTAATAATTTTTAACAAATCGTTTCATATCGAATTTCTTTGTTTCATACCTACTATTTACAATATAAAAACTTAATTTTGAAAATTTGTCTTGACAACATGTTTATTTTTCTTATATTCTTTCAAAATATAAACTAAAAGAATTAAAGATAAAGTATAAAATTGACTTTTATATCTTTTATTAACATGGAAATCAGTTCTCTCAAGCTTATCAAAATTTTTGTTGGGACCTATCTTCTCGACGACGCACGTTACGTTGTTGGTTTAGAAATACGCACTAATAACTTAATTGATTATTCGTTTTTATTCTTATTTTATAAATTTCATTCTCAGTTTAATTCATCTTCTAGTCTTGCTTGAGAACATAAAACCACGCCTTCATTCACATATGAATTTCATGTTTTGTCAAAACATTACAACATTAATATTTACTTTTTTTTCGATTGGGCGCCTGTTTAAAGTTCAAAAAGTGTCATAAATAAGATAGAACTAGCGATGCCATTTCCTAAAAAAAAAATAATTTATTTTTTCAATTCGCTAAATGCTACGTGAACAGTTCTTATGTATAAATGTTTAAAATCTACTTCACTTCTGGTTTTAATACAAACTATATGTTTTGACTTTGAAATGTTTAAAATTGTCATTTGGTGAAGTTATTAGAAAGTAAAATGTATTAAGTATTTAAATTAATTGATTGGGAAGATTCGATTAACGATGGCCTTTGGAATCGTATACCTGGTTGACTAAAACTCCTTTTTTATTGCTGCAATATCACAAAATTGTAAATATTTTCTATGATTTGTCAAAGAAGGAAGGTTACTTTTTCTTAATTAATTATTTAATTTTCGTAGGAATTACCTTAAATTCGAAACTTATCCCATTGCGTTAATGGTTACGACCCCCTTATATTTTTAATTATTTATTTTTTATATATGAAATATATATAATATGTATTATATATGAAATATAAATACATATATAATACATATTGTATTTTACTGCTTTAAACGTAGTTGCTAAAAGTACCACTTTAACTAAGGACTGGTCAAGCACATAATATGAATCGGAAAACCAGCCCTATTACAACCGCGCAGCACAAATACATCAACTTTTAATGACCAGTGGACGATCATCAGTGGGTCATATGATCGATAAAGCTTATACACTTAAGTTGTGCATGCGAAGACTTCATCTTAAGATTAATTCAACGATACTCACCAAAAACTGGATTGCTTTTTAACACGATTTAGAATTTGCAAAACCTTTAGTAACGCTTTAAATTATTTTCATAAGATCTTTTCTGAGAGAATGAGCAAATATGTAGGTTCTTAAGAAGAAACCTTGAATAAGAGATCGCCAATTTGCTTTCAAAATTCCTGCAACTCGTCTTCAATTCCATCTTATTTTGTTGACGCTCATACATAAATAGTGTTAGCAGCATTCACATGAGCGCGACCAACGAACGACGAATGAATTACAAAATGTTAGTTTGTATACGTTTGGAGACATATTTAAACACAAATTCTTAACAAAATGATAGCAATATAGTTTCTATTTGATTTATGATGCATACTTTTACTTTTCAATATCATATATTAATAAATTTAAGAAAACAAATTTATTCGTCGCGAAAAAATTGTAGTTGATACGAATTGTGAAACTTTATTCGCGTTCCACATTATCCACACTCGCAACGAATAAAAAAATCGCGCGTACTTAACCTGAAAAAATCATTCTTGTTTTGGTTTCGGTGGTGAATGTCAAACTTCATTTGCGACGAATTAAAAACTCTCATGTGAAAGAAATGTCAAAATCGACGAATACTCGTCCATTCGTTGGTCGTTGGTCGTGCTCATTTTTTTTTTTTTTCGAAATTCATTTTTTTATTCATTTAAACTTAACTCTACTTACATGCTAGACAAAATGGGAAACTAGCCTAATTAATTCTACTTAAAAATAACTTACTGGCTACTACTAATCGGGCGCTCTAAGAAATTCATGATTCTTAAAATTAATGCCTTTCGGCCTACGAACTAAGATTGTTTTATTTATTTCAATGTATGTTTTTTTTTTTAGAAAAGTTTAAAAACTAAAATCTTTATCATTTTTTGGGGTTTTTACTTACATACTAAAGTCCTTAAAATAAAACTTAAAATTACCTAATCTACCTACAAACTACTTAAAACTAGAACAACCACAGCGGCAAAACAACTATGTCCTTCTATTTGTAATTCCATCGAGGATTTTTTTAATATTGTCTGTGATATGTGTTTGCTTTTTTTTTTTGTATTTTTGATTTCTTTTATTTTGTTTTGTATTTTATGAGATTTTGTTTTTTTATTCTTTTTTTTTTTTATTTTATTGTGCCACCATTCCTGCTCTACTTAAACCTAAAACTTAAGACTAAAACAAGTATGTAAGCCGGCCAAGGTAAAAATACCCCACCCCGGATTACCCATTATCAGTTGCAGTTTGAAGCCACCAAAACTGGTTCTCCTGCTTCACCCTATCAAAGCGGTCCTTTTCGGACACAGCCCTACTGAACCGAAGCAGCTCCACTCCATCACGAGCGAGGATGCCCCGGTCTACGGTTTTTCGCCTGACGTGGTAGATAAGCGGTTCTGCCAATCTATCCTGTATCATGCCGCACTGGTCTAGATAGAGGAATGCCTCTGGTGGGATAAAGCCGCTCAAGCGTGCATTGTCGAAGTAGTTGTCGTTCGGATAGAACGGACCGAAAATCAAATTGTTGGTCGAAGTCATAGCCCTCGCAATGTGACCCCGAACAAGTTTTATCACGAAATTGTCAATTCTATTGATTCGAGCCTCGTTGTATAGAACCTCGTTTGAATAATAATGCAGATAAGAAGATTCCGGTGTCCGATACAAACCGAGACAGCGCCGAAGACACTGTCTCTCGAACACCCGAAACTTCTCCATTTGGGAAGGGGCAATGTTGAACCACACTGGACAACCATAAACAATCATTGGCCGTATGAGGGCCATGTAGCAAATTACCTTCACTCTGGGGTCAAGCCGACTGCTGTAAAACAGCCGTTTCGTCAGAGCGAAGGCTCCTCTGGCCTTAGTCAGAGCAGCATCCATATGTCTGTCGAAATATAGATACTGGTCCAACCAGATACCGAGGTACTTCACTACACTTTTGCTCGTCAATGCCTGTCCGTGCGGGTCAACAATGACCATCTTGCGCCAATTCTTACACGTATCTCGCGAGGCTTTAGCCAACGGAGTCCGGAACAAGATTGTCTCCGACTTTTGGACATTTATTTTCAGTTTCCAATCGTCGCAGTATCGCTGAATCTTCTCGAAGTCACGCTGCAAGAGAATTCTAATAACTTCAAAATTTCGAGCCGTTCTGTACGCAATCAGGTCGTCGGCATACGCAATTGCGTTAGTTAAGCTACCTATCAGATCGCTGGTGTAAATGGTGAAGAGGATCGGCGAGTTCACCGCTCCCTGTTGAATACCGTTTTTAATTTCAAAGGTGGTGGTAGAAGTTACATTGCCACTCTTGACAACAAACTTTCTACCGTTGAGCATATCATAAAGCATATACAATAATGGTTTACTGATGCCTAGTCTAGTGAGTTTGAGGTACAACCCTTCTAACCATACGGTGTCGAAGGCCTTCTCTAAATCAACCAGAACAGCACCCGTGCATTGTTTCTTGGACTTGTTCCATTGGATATCAGAAACGAGCTTAGACGCGGCATGAATAGTGTCATGTCCTGCCTTGAACCCGAACTGATTATCCGGAATTATACTGTTGTCCGCAGCCCACTCAGCCAGAGCCCTATTGATTCCCTTTTCAAATACCTTGCTGATGCTTGAAAGAAGACTTATTGACCGGAGATTTGAAGGATTGGAGTTGTCCTTTCCCTTTTTCGGGAGAGGATGAACCACTGCTGTCTTCCAACGCACTGGATAATATGCATTATTCAGCGCGTTGTTGAACAGAGTGCTGTAGATGTCTATTGCTTCAATCGGTAGGTGTCTTAGTACAATATTGGATATACCGTTGACACCTGCTGACTTCTTATTCCTTATTGAATCGAAGATGAGCTGGAGTTCTACCTTCGTGATGAGCAAGGGACTTGGGCCCGTTCGATCGGCGATTATAGCGTTTGCTAAAAAGTCGTCATCAAACCGGGTAAAACCACGGTTCTCGGATCGCCAATGCGAAATATCATTCCTCAGGTAGAAGTGATGAAGTAAGGCTCTGTTCTCCAGGTCGTGGTTCGGGCGAGTGCAAGCATTCACCTTATTCACTTGCTGCACCAACTGTCTCCACTGTCTCCTGCGGATCTTCAATCACAAAGAAGTCATCATCCAAGACGGCTTCCTCAGGATCAATTTGCGCTGTCAGAAGTACGTCTGTGTTCTCTACTGTTCTCAGGAGTTTAAGACACGGAAGGTCGTTCTGGTTCTTGGACCTAAATATCTTATTAATCTTAGGGAACATACTCGGGTCGTTAGAATTAACGGCCCGAATTTTCTTGTTCCAGTACAAATTAATAGATAACCTGTAGTTTTCCTTGATCAGGGTGTTGACGGTTTTAATCGACGACTTCAGTGTCCTAATCTTCAGGTCGTACGGGTCTGTAAATCGTCTGTACAAGTTTTTTAGTCTTGTCAGTAGTCCGCTTTTTTGTCTGTGTAGTGCGTATATAGTCGCGTTACTGTAGACGTTGTTTTGGTCGCGTTCCTTGTATTTCGGTATTGTCCGTTCCATTGTTCGTTTTATTATCTCGTCCATCTGTTCAAGGTGTTGGTCGATTTCTGTATTTGTCAAGTTTCTGTTGTTTGGTGGGGCTATGTCACTCGAACGAAGTTCTCTTGCAAGGACTTGGGTGAAACGTGGCCATCGCATCTTACTATAATTGTAAGAATGCGTTGGAACGAATTCATCCAATTCCACAAGCTCGTTCGGAATCTGAATTACAGCAGTGAGTCCGCAGTGGTCACTGTCGTAATCAACTGTCTGTAAACAGTTTCGAGGGTGATTACCCACTTTGTCCGTTATTGTCAGTCTGGTATCGTACAGCAAAAGGTCCAGAAAGGAACCGCTCCTTGGGAACGATGGCCTTTCAGTAGCCAGCAGGTCAACACCATATTCAACACCGTGAAGATTCATCAAATTAAAAAGATGATTACCTCTTGGATTACTATGTTGATTTCCCCAATCTTCATGTTTCGCGTTCAAATCTCCGGCCATAATGAACTAGTTTTCTTCCAAGCTCAGTTTTAGTACTCTGAAAAGAATCTCGAGCTCTGAAATAAAGATAGTAGCCTGCGGAGCTTCAGCCGCATAAGCCGCAATCATATAAATCCGCTTCCCTTGAGTGAGAGAGATGCATACGACGCAAACTTCTAGCGTTCTGAGCTTTCGCAAATCATTATTGTATACGACTTTATAATTAATGCCCTTACGTATGAAGATTGCAACACCGCCTCCTTGAGTAGAGCCGGGTCGATCCCTTCTTACGATATTGTAATTGTTGTTAGTCAGTTTATGTTTCTGGTTTAGCTTGGTTTCGCTAGCCATAAACACATCAGGACTGTGGTCTTTTAACAGCTGGAACAAATTGGCTCTACGTTCGATCCTAATCAATGAATTCACATTTAAACCTAGGATCCTAAGGCGCGTCTTCGGCAGCGCGCCCTTAACCGTGAATTTGCGCTTGGCCAGCCATCATAGAGTAGAGTTTATCTACTCTTCCGGCTTGCTCCACGATCTGACTTTGCAGTCCTGCCAACTGGCCTTGAATGCTCAGCAACAAGGACAGAATGTCTGGCTGCCCCGCCGGCGCCTTAGGCTCTTGGGCCTGTGGGACGACCGGTGGTGGAGCCTGTCTCGCTTTACCCATTCCTTTCGCAGATCTGACGTAAGAAACATCGGGTCTCACGAATGAATTTGTTGTCGGAGCTTGTCGTACGGTTCGACTTTCTGCGGCTTTTTGGCTGGCCTGTTTGTCCCGTATATCTTGGACCTTAGGACAGCCCCGATAATTTGCGGGGTGGCCCTCGTTCCCGCATATTACACACTTGAGCTGGGTCATGTCTTCGACCCGCTCAGTCCATAGCCTACATTCACCCCTATTGTGGGTTTCGGCGCATTTCACACAGCGCTCCTGCATTCCACAGTTGGCTGCAGCGTGACCGAACCTTTGGCAGCGCATGCATTGCAGCATGTCGTCGTGCCTCATTAATTGTTCCCAGTGTATGACCTGGTAGTCTAGGACGGTAATATTCCTGAGACTCTCCAGTCTACTTTGGGGCGACAGAGTTACAATGAATATTGGCAGTTTATGCCCCTCCCGTCTTGACCTTACCGTAGAAAAAGGCTTGACTCCGATGAATTCGAGGTCATCGCTGGCATTCTGACGGAGCTCAGCTTGGAGCTCCTCTGGTTCCTTGCAGGAACTGATGCCCTTCAAAAGGACCGTCTTCGCTTTTTCACTCTTAGGAGTGAAGCTGAAGAATTCAGCAGTGGCTGCTTTTAGGCACTCTTTAACTATTTTGTATTCGGCCAATGTGAAGCATTGGACCGAATACCGCTTCTGCTTTTCATTTATAATTTTAATACTAAATTTATTATCCGTGGCCGACTTACATACCTGTTTTAAGTCCTGTAGGTCGACCTTGTACGTCCTTATTTGTGGCACTTTCTCGGACTTTTGCCGTGGTTGTTGCTGGTGTTGCTGGCGTTGCTGTTGTTGCTGCTTTGCTGCTGCTGATGTTGATGCAACCGGATCTGCTGCTTGTGCTACTGCTGGTGCTGCTGTTGGTATTACGCCTGGTGCTGCTGGCTCCATTGGTTTGGGGGCCCCCGATGAGCTGGGGCCTGATTGCACCGCCCCTGTGTTGGGTCTAGGCTGCTCCTTTTGATGTTGCTTGTTATTAGTAGCAACTTGCTTTTGCTGTTTCATCTGCTGTGGTTGTTGTTGTTGTTTTTGCTGCTGTGGTTGTTGTTGTTGGCTTTGCTGTTGCTGCCTCTTTTTTAATTCCGCTGCCTCTTCTTGCCAGCGCGTCTCCTGTTCTTGCTTAAGGCGTTTTAGAAGGGGCTTAATTTCCTCCTTAAGCGTATTAAGCAATTTCTCGCATTTATCAATGCTTGCCTGCTTTGTTAGGAGGACTTCCTCCACCTCCTCGTCAGTGTATTCAGTGGACAGCCCAGCGAACATATTGCTGCCGCCGGCCCTGTACAGTCCCTCCCCTTCTCCGGACATGTACTCCACAGAGTCATCGGAACAAATATCATCTTCGTATTGCCGTTGGATATTTTTCGTTGCCGTTGTCTTTGCTGCTCTTTGAGTGTCAACCACCTCAACTTGCAGTTTGGTTGAGATGGTGGCTGGCCTTTTACCATCCAAATTTGGCTTTGCTCTTGAGGTCCGCCTCCTCTTCTTCCTTCCTTCATTGCCTACGGTGTTTTCCACCGCTGCTTTACCATCGGATGATTTGGCCGAAGCATTTTTCAATGCCCCTGCTGCTTTTTCCTTTATTAGGTTTATCATCGCGATTCGAAATAAGAATAAAAAAATTCCACCCAGTGCAGGGATCGAACTCGCGACCCTTGGTTCTCAAGCCAACACACTTTTTTTTTTTTGTTAATTCATTTTTATTAATTCAATCTTTAATCTATCTTAAAGCTAGACAAAAATTCATAAAACTAGCCTAATTAACCATAACTTACAACTAACTTACTGGTCCCATACGGACACTCTAAGTTAAACAATAATACTTAATGCTAATGCCTTTCGGCCCTAAGATCTATTTAACTTCAATTCATATTATTTATTTTTGTATTCATTAGAAAATTTAGAAAAACTAATGTCAATATCCTTTTTTATTTTTACTTAAAAACTACTTAAAATAAAGTCCTTAATATAAAACTTAAAGCTAACTAAAACTACCTATTCTACCTATAAACTACTTAAAACTAGAACAACCACAGCAGCAAATCTATCTATCTAACGTTTTTTGTTTTTCATATGTTGTCTTTTTTTTTTATTTTTATTTTTTTGATTATTCCATGATTTTTTTTTTAATTTTTTTTTTTTGTATTTTTCTTTTTTGTATTTTTTGTATTTTTTTTTTGTGTTTTTTTTTTTTGTGCCACCATGCCTATTCTACTTAAAACTAAACCCTAAAACTATAAAACAAGTATGTAAGCCGGCCAAGGCTTAAAACCCCATCCCGACTACTCACTATCAAATGCCGATTGAAGCCACCAAAACTGGCTCTCCTGCTTCACCCTATCAGTTCGGTCCCGTTCGGACACAGCCCTACTGAACCGAAGGAGCTCTGCTCCGCCTTGTGCCATGACGTCCCGATTGTACAGGAGTCGCCTATCCACAGTTCGTCGTCTGACGTGGTAGATTAGCGGAACTGCCAATCTATCCTGTATCAGACCGCATCTATCTAAACAGAGGAATGCCTCTGGTGGAATGAAGCCGCTCAAGCGTGCACTTTCAAAATACTCGTCGTTCGGATAGAACGCCCCGAAAATTAAATTGTTGGTCGAAGACATAGCTCTTGCAATGTGACCTCGAACGAGTTTTATCACGAAATTGTCAATTCTGTTGATTCGAGCCCCGTTGTATAGGACCTCGTTGGAATAGTAATGCACGTAAGAAGATTCGGCTGTTCGATATAAGCCGGTACAGCGTCGTAAACACTGCCGCTCGAACACCCGAAACTTCTCCATCTGGGAAGGGGCAACGCTGAACCACACAGGACAACCATAAACGATCATCGGCCGTATGAGGGCCATGTAGCAAATTACCTTCACTCTGGGGTCAAGCCGACTGCTAAAAACAACAGCCGTTTCGTCAGAGCGACGGCTCCTCTGGCCCTGGTCAGAGCAGCATTTATATGTCTGTCGAAATATAAATACTGATCTAACCAGATACCGAGGTACTTAACTACACTTTTGCTCGCTAATGGCTGCCCGTGAAGATCAACGATAACCATCTTGCGCCAATTCTTGCACGTATCCCTCGTGGCCCCAGCCAACGGAGTCCGGAACAGAATTGTCTCCGACTTCTGGACATTTATTTACAGTTTCCAGTCGTCGCAATATCGCTGAATCTTGTCGAAATCACGCTGCAAGAGAATTCTAATAACCTCAACCTTTCGGGCCGTTCTGTACGCAATTAGATCGTCGGCATACGCAATTGCCTTTGTAAGACTACCTATCAGATCGCTGGTGTAAATGCTGAAGAGAATCAGCGAATTCACCGCTCCCTGTTGAAGACCATTTTTAATTAAGAATGTTGTGGTAGAAGTTACGTTGCCACTTTTGACAACAAACTTTCTACCGTTAAGCATATCATAAAGCATATACAACAATGGTTTGCTTATGCCAAGCCTGCTCAGTTTTAGGTAAAGACCCTCTAACCATACGGTGTCAAAGGCCTTTTCCAAATCAACCAGAACAGCACCTGTGCATTGTTGTTTTGTTTTATTCCATTGGATATCAGAAACGAGTTTAGACGCAGCATGATTTGTGTCATGACCCGCCTTGAACCCGAACTGTTTATCCGGAATTATTTTGTTGTCGGCAGCCCACTTAGTCAGAGCCCTATTGATGATCTTTTCGAAAACTTTGCTGATACTCGGAAGAAGACTTATCGACCGAAGATTTGACGGGTTGGAGTTGTCCTTTCCCTTTTTCGGGAGAGGATGAACCACAGCGGTCTTCCACTGCACTGGATAATATGCATTATTCAGTGCATTATTGAAGAGTGTGGTGTAAATGTCAATTGCCTCCATCGGTAAATGTCTTAGCACAACGTTGGATATACCATCGACACCTGCTGACTTTTTATTTTTTATTGAGTTGAAGATGAGCTGAAGCTCAATCTTCGTCACTAACAAGGGACTTGGTCCCGTTTGCTCGGCGATTATGGCATTTGCCAAGGAATCGTCATCGAACCGCATAAAACCGCGGTTCTCAGATCGCCAATGTGTTATATCATTTCGAAGGTAAAAGTGATTAAGTAGGGCTCTGTTTTCCAGGTCGTGGTTGGGGCGAATGCTAACATTCACCTTGTACACTTGCTGGAAAGCAGCTCCCACCGCCTCCACTTTTTCCTTCGGATCTTCAATTATGTAAAAGTCATCGTCAAAGATGGCTTCTTCTGGATCTATTTGCGCTGTCATGAGTACGTCTCTGTTCTCTTCAGTTCTTTGGAGTTTCAGACACGGACGGTCATTGTCGTTCTTTTTCCTGAATATCTTGTTGATTTTAGGGAACATACTAAGGTCACTGGAATTAACTGACCGGATCTTACGGTCCCAGTACTTGTTAATTGATAACCTGTAGTTCTCCTTAATCAACAGATTGACATTTTTTATTGACGACTTCAGTGTCCTAACCTCCAAGTCGTGTGGGTCTGTAAGTCGTCTGTACAAGTTTTTGAGTCTTGTCAGTAAGCCACTCTTGTGCTTACGTTGTGCGTCAATAGTCGCGTTTCTGTAAGCGTCTATTTGGTCCCGTTCTTTGTACTTTGGTATTGTCCTTTCCATCGTTCGTTTTATTGTTTCGTCCATCTGTTGTAAATGTTGGTCAATTTCTGTATTTGTCAGGTTTCTGTTGTTTGGTGGGGCTAAGTCACTCGAACGAAGTTCTCTCGCTAAGCCGTTGGTGAAACGAGGCCAACGCATCTTACTGTAATTGTAAGAGTGCGTTGCAACGTATTCCTCCAACTCCACGCGTTCGTTCGGAATCTGTATTACAGCAGCCAGTCCGCAGTGATCACTGTCGTACTCGACTGTCTGTAAGCAGTTTCGAGGGTGATTACCCACTTTGTCTGTTACTGTCAGTCTGGTGTCGTACAGCAAAGGATCCAGAAAGGAGCCGGTTCTTGGATACGATGGCTTTTCAGTAGCCAGCAGGTCGACGCCATATTCAACGCTGTAAAGATTCTTCAAATTAAAAAGATGGTTACCTCTGGGATTACTATGTTGATTTCCCCAATCTTCATGTTTCGCGTTCAAATCACCGGCCAAGATGAAATAGTTTTCTTCCAAGCTCAGTTTCAGTTCCCTAAAAAGAATCTCGAGCTCTGAAGCAAAGTAAGTAGCCTGCGGAGCTCCAGCCGCATAAGCCGCAATCATATACATCCGCTTCCCTTGAGTGAGAGAGATGCATACAACGCAAACTTCTAGCGTCTTGAACTTTCGCAATTCATTGTTGTATTATTATTATTATTATTATTATTATTATTATTATTATTATTATTATTATTATTATTATTATTATTATTATTATTATTATTATAAGCTTTTATTTGCCATTATTGATATTTTGTACAATATTTATTTACATTTTTGTTTACATTTTCTGTTTCTTTTGAATTAATTACTATATAAAATTGACATAATTTTTTTTTTTTTTTAATCAACTTTAATATGTAAGCAAAGTTTGAATAAATAAATGGATGCGTGTCAAAATTCTATGATCTGGCATAAGCCTCCCCCAATGTTGCCCAGAGATCTCTATCTTTTGCGTCATTGTACCAACTTTGTCTTTCTTTAAGCAAATCGTCTGCCCATCTTTTCTTCGGTCGTCCAATTGGTCTACTGCTTTCTGGTGGTGTCCATTTTGTAATGATTTTTGTCCATCTTTGGTCCTGTATTATAGATATATGTCCTGCCCAATTCCATTTAAGGAGTTTTGCTCGTTCAACCACGTCCGTTAAACCAGTTCTTCGTCTTATTTCTCTATTTCTCACTCTCTGGCTTATTCGTAGGTTAAGTAGTTTTCTTTCCATCTTGGTTTGGCATATTCTTATTTTGTCAAGTAAACTTGAAGTCAAGGATATAGTCTGTAACCCATACGTCATAACAGGAAGAATAGCAGAGTCTAGTATATATTTTCGTGTTTCGTCCCTTAGATTTGATTGTAATATTTGTTTTAGACTCCAAAATTGTTTCCAACTATTGGTAATGCGTCTAGAAACTTCTTTTTTCTCTTGGTTAATGAATGACTTAGTCTGTCCTAGATAAGTATAGTCTTCTACATATTCTATGTGTTCGTTATCCAGCATTATGTCATCTTTAATATGGTTAGTCATTATCTTAGTTTTTGACTTATTGATATGAAGTCCAACTTTCTTGCATTCATTTGTCAATTCTATGAGCATATTTTGTATTTGTCCGGAAGTTGATGAGATGAGAACTATGTCATCAGCGAATCTAAGGTTGCTCAAATATTGTCCCCAAATATTTATTCCATATCTATTGTCCCAGTTTAGTTTCTTGAATATTTCTTCCAGTACCGCAGAGAATAATGGTGGTGACATTGGATCCCCCTGTCTTACGCCTCTCTTTATTTTTATTTCTCTTCCTATTTTTTCGGTTTTTATTTTCGCCACGCTGTCTGTATATATATTTTTCATCGTCTTTATAAAGATAGGATGAATTCCTTGGTTTGTCAGCGCTGTCCATATTTCGTCATGTTCTACTGAGTCAAATGCTTTACTGAAGTCAATATATAAAATATACAAAGGTTTTTCAAATTCGTTAGTTTTTTCAATGAGTTGGTTCATTGTTTGCAGATGGTCTGTTGTTGAAAAACCTTCTCGGAATCCTGCTTGTTCTCTTGGCTGATTTCTGTTTAATGTGTCCTTAATTTTTGTATACATTACTTTGGAGAACAGTTTATATATCATAGAAATGTTGCTTATTGGTCTGTAGTTATTTATGTCATCTTTATTTCCTTTTTTGTGGATAAGCGTAATTGTAGCTTGTTTCCATTGTCTTGGAATCTGCTGTGTTATAAGTACATCATTAAAAATCGTGGTCAAGACTGTAGAAATTGGTTGTTTTTCATATTTGAGCATTTCTGTTACAATACCGTCATTTCCTGTACACTTATCTGTCTTTAGATCGTCAATTGCTTGTTCAATATCTGTTTTTGTAAAAAGTGTAATAGTATTTAAGTTGGAGTAACTGTCCGCCATCGATATATTATTATCTTTTATTTCTTTTGACGATTTGAAGAGTTCTTCGAAAAACTTGGTAGCAGACTCATTTATATCTCTCCTATTAATAGCGTTATTATTTTTGTTCTTAATTGATGTTATCCACTCTTTTCCGTCGTCAAGAAATGATTTTGTCTTTTTAATAGATTTTGTGTTGCTTAATATATCTTTTATCATTGTTTCGTTATATGTTTGGATATCATTTTTCGCATCTTCTTTTATGGTTTTCCGAAGGTATCTTAGTTCATTTTTTTCATGGTCTGATAAGTTGTCCTTGTTTCGTAGATTATCTCTTCTGGTTATCAGTGCTTTAGTGTCATCGGTTAATTTATCAGGTTTTGGAGTAACAGCAGTCATGATTGAAACTTTCGCCGAGTTCTTTATTATCTGTTCTAATGAATCATATGTGCAGTGCCCGTGGCATGATGGTTAGTGCGTTGGACTGAAAATGAACCAACAGTCGTTATTTGACTTCCAAACTGTGAAGACGTGTTATTCTGATTTGATCTAAAAGTTAAACTAGTGCAAGTGTTTGAGACTAAGTTAAAGTTGGCTAGTTGCCACTGTATTATATAACAGATCGGTAGCCTAGTGGAGGTGGCGTCTGCAGACGAATCCAGAGGTCGTGGGTTCGAATCCCGTGCGGAGTCGACAAAAAATATTATTGCTTTTTTTCACAATCGTGAAATTTCTGATTTCATCGATTGGGAAGAGAAGCAAATGGTAAAGGAGAAGAAAGCGGGGGTATCGAGAGATACCTCTGCCGACAAATCAGGTGATATTACGGCGTTACCAACAGCGGTATCAAAAACACCATCAACATCTGGTCAGGCATCAGACCAGGGCATAGCGGCAGCAACAGCTAACAAAAAGAGGAAGCTTAAGAAGCATAGCCCTAACAAGGTGGAGAGGGCTAACGCCGCTAAGCGGCGTGATATGCGCAAGGCAATGGAGGGCGGTAAGGTACCAGAAACCGGTACCACTGAGAGTGAGTTCTCAGACTACAATGAGTCTGAGAAAACGGAATACATTTCCGAAGGCGGAGAGGGGCTCTTCAGGCCTCCAAATATGGATGTAATCATATCCGAGCCAGAGACAGTCCCGCCGACAACGAAGGCTTTAGAGGTGCACCTCCAAGATGAGACAGCACTTGTAAGGGCCCTGCAAACCAAACAAGCAAAAATAACCCAATACGAGGAAGACCTCAGAAAGCTAAAGGAGGAAATGGAGCCCCTCCTCAGTCAGCTGAAGTTAAAACAAGAGGCGCGCCGACAACAAGAGGCAGCGCAACGGCAGCTGGAACAAAAACAACAGCAGCAAAAACAACAGCAACAACAACCACAGCAGCAAAAACAACCACAACCCAAGCCCGCTCTTAAAAACACAGGAGCGGAGCAAAAGAAAAAACCGCCATCAGCATTGACAGGCCCAAATGTTGAGGGCCCATCGACCTCAACTAAAGTAATGCAGCAGCAACAACAGCAGCAGCAACAACAACAGCAGCAGCAACAACAGCAGCAGAAACAGCAGCAGCAGAAACAGCAGCAGCAAAAACAGCAGCAACAGCAACAGCAACACCAGAAACAACCACAGCCCAAGAAGGAGAAGGTGCCACCAATTAGGACCTACCGGGTTGACCTGCAGGACTTGAAACAGGTATGTAAGTCGGCCACTAAGGGCAAATTTTTAATAAATATTTTGAACGAAAAAGAAAAGCGGTATTCGGTGCAGTGCTTCTCACTGGCCGAATACAATTTACTTAAAGAAGTGCTAAAAGAGGCCACCGCTGAGTTCTTCAGCTACACGCCCAAAAGCGAAAAATTTCAAACGGTCCTTCTGAAGGGCATAAGTTCCTGCACGGAACCGGAGGCGCTCTTAGCTGAGCTCCGAGAAAAAGCCACTGACGATCTCGATTTTATCGGGGTCAAGCCTTTCACCACGGTGAAGTCCAGGCGAGGGGGTTATAGGCTGCCAATGTTCCTCGTAACATTATCGCCCCAAAGCAGTTTTGATAGTGTGCAGAAAATCAAATCTCTCGACTATCAAACTGTACACTGGGAGAAATTAAAAAGGCACGACGACATTTTACAATGTACGAAGTGCCAGAGGTTTAACCATGCCGCACCCAGCTGTAACATGTTGTTGCGATGCGTCAGGTGTTCAGAAACCCACATTAAAGGTGAATGTAAGCTGGGGAATGAGCGGGTTGAGGACTTAACCCAGCTCAAGTGTGCCCTTTGTGGAAACCAAGGGCACCCTGCTAACTATAGGGGTTGCCCTAAGGTCCAAGAAATTAAAAAAAAACAGGCCAGTCAAAAAGCTGAAAGAAGTCGAACAGTTCGACAGGCTCCAACACAAAAATTCGTGGATCCTAAAGTCTCTTTCGCCCAAATGGTGTCAGGGAGTGGAAACGCGAGACAGGCTCCACCAACGGTTGTCCCAAAGGCCCCCGTGCCTAAGGCACCAGAGGTGCAGCCTGACATTGTAGCCTTGTTGTTTAGCATTCAAGGCCAACTAACAGGGCTGCAAAGTCAGATAAAGGAGCAAGGCAAAAGGGTAGACCATCTCTACTCTTTGTTGCCTGGCCTGGCGCAATTTAGACCATAATGGGCGCGCTGCCGGAGACGCGCCTAAAAGTCCTAGCTGTGAATGTAAATTCACTGATTAGGATTGAACGAAGAGCCAATATGTTCCAATTGTTGAAAGACTACAGTCCCGATGTGTTTATGGCTAGCGAAACTAAGCTAAACCACAAACACAAATTGACTCATAAAAATTACAATATCGTAAGAAGAGACCGGCCCGACTCCACTCAAGGGGGCGGTGTCGCTCTCTTTATACGAAAAGGCATTAATTATAAGGTCATATACAACAATGAATTGCGAAAGCTCAAGACGCTAGAAGTTTGCGTTGTATGCATCTCTCTCACTCAAGGGAAGCGGATGTATATGATTGCGGCTTATGCGGCTGGAGCTCCGCAGGTTACTTACTTTGCTTCAGAACTCGAGATTCTTTTTAGGGAACTGAAACTGAGCTTGGAAGAAAACTATTTCATCTTGGCCGGTGATTTGAACGCAAAACATGAAGATTGGGGAAATCAACATAGTAATCCCAGAGGTAACCATCTTTTTAATTTGATGAATCTTTACAGCGTTGAATATGGCGTCGACCTGTTGGCTACTGAAAAGCCATCGTATCCAAGAAGCGGTTCCTTTCTGGATCTTTTGCTGTACGACACAAGACTGACAGTTACAGACAAAGTGGGTAATCACCCTCGAAACTGCTTACAGACAGTCGAGTACGACAGTGATCACTGCGGACTGGCTGCTGTAATGCAGATTCCGAACGAACGCGTGGAGTTGGAGGAATACGTTGCAACGCATTCTTACAACTACAGTAAGATGCGCTGGCCTCGTTTCACCAACGCCTTAGCGAGAGAACTTCGTTCGAGTGACATAGCCCCACCAAACAACAGAAACCTGACAAATACAGAAATTGACCAACATTTACAACAAATGGACGAAACAATAAAACGAACGATGGAACGGACAATACCAAAGTACAAAGAACGGGACCAAATGGACGCTTACAGAAACGCGACTATTGACGCACTACGTAAGCACAAGAGTGGCCTACTGACAAGACTCAAAAACTTGTACAGACGACTTACAGACCCACACGACTTGGAGGTTAGGACACTGAAGTCGTCAATAAAAAATGTCAATCTGTTGATTAAGGAGAACTACAGGTTATCGATTAACAAGTACTGGGACCGCAAGATCCGGTCAGTTAATTCCAGTGACCCTAGTATGTTCCCTAAAATCAACAAGATATTCAGGAAAAAGAACGACAATGACCTTCCGTGTCTGAAACTCCAAAGAACTGAAGAGAACAGAGACGTACTCATGACAGCGCAAATAGATCCAGAAGAAGCCATCTTTGACGATGACTTTTATATAATTGAAGATCCGAAGGAAAAAGTAGAAGCGGTGGGAGCTGCTTTCCAGCAAGTGTACAAGGTGAATGTTAGCATTCGCCCCAACCACGACCTGGAAAACAGAGCCCTACTTAATCATTTTTACCTTCGAAATGATATAACACAATGGCGATCTGAGAACCGCGGTTTCGTGCGGTTCAATGACGATTCCTTGGCAAATGCCATAATCGCCGAGCAAACGGGACCAAGTCCCCTGTTAGTGACGAAGGTTGAGCTTCAGCTCATCTTTAATTCAATAAAAAATAAAAAGTCAGCAGGTGTCGATGGTATATCCAACGTTGTACTAAGACATTTACCGATGGAGGCAATCGACATCTACACCACACTCTTCAATAATGCACTGAATAATGCATATTATCCAGTGCATTGGAAGACCGCTGTGGTTCATCCTCTCCCGAAAAAGGGAAAGGACAACTCCAACCCGTCAAATCTTCGGTCGATAAGTCTTCTTCCGAGCATCAGCAAAGTTTTCGAAAAGATCATTAATAGGGCTCTGACTAAGTGGGCTGCGGACAACAAAATAATTCCGGATAATCAGTTCGGGTTCAAGGCGGGTCATGACACAATTCATGCTGCGTCTAAACTCGTTTCTGATATCCAATGGAATAAAACAAAACAACAATGCACAGGTGCTGTTCTGGTTGATTTGGAAAAGGCCTTTGACACCGTATGGTTAGAGGGTCTTTACCTAAAACTGAGCAGGCTTGGCATAAGCAAGCCATTGTTGTATATGCTTTATGATATGCTTAACGGTAGAAAGTTTGTTGTCAAAAGTGGCAATGTAACTTCTACCACAACATTCTTAATTAAAAATGGTCTTCAACAGGGAGCGGTGAACTCGCCGATTCTCTTCAGCATTTACACCAGCGATCTGATAGGTAGTCTTACAAAGGCAATTGCGTATGCCGACGATCTAATTGCGTACAGAACGGCCCGAAAGGTTGAGGTTATTAGAATTCTCTTGCAGCGTGATTTCGACAAGATTCAGCGATATTGCGACGACTGGAAACTGAAAATAAATGTCCAAAAGTCGGAGACAATTCTGTTCCGGACTCCGTTGGCTGGGGCCACGAGGGATACGTGCAAGAATTGGCGCAAGATGGTTATCGTTGATCTTCACGGGCAACGATTAGCGAGCAAAAGTGTAGTGAAGTACCTCGGTATCTGGTTAGATCAGTATTTATATTTCGATAGACATATAAATGCTGCTCTGACCAGGGCCAGAGGAGCCTTCGCTCTGACGAAACGGCTGTTTTTTTGCAGTCGGCTTGACTCCAGAGTGAAGGTAATTTGCTACATGGCCCTCATACGGCCGATGATCGTTTATGGTTGTCCTGTGTGGTTCAACGTTGCCCCTTCCCAGATGGAGAGGTTTCGGGTGTTCGAGCGGCAGTGTTTACGACGCTGTACTGGATTGTATCGAACAGCCGAATCTTCTTACGTGCATTACTATTCCAACGAGGTCCTATACAACGGGGCTCGAATCAACAGAATTGACAATTTCGTGATAAAACTCGTTCGAGGTCACATTGCAAGAGCTATGTCTTCGACCAACAATTTAATTTTCGGGGCGTTCTATCCGAACGACGAGTATTTTGAAAGTGCACGCTTGAGCGGCTTCATTCCACCAGAGGCATTCCTCTTTTTAGATAGATGCGGTCTGATACAGGATAGATTGGCAGTTCCGTTAATCTACCACGTCAGACGACGAACCGTGGATAGGCGACTCCTGTACAATCGGGACGTCATGGCACAAGGCGGGGCAGAGCTCCTTCGGTTCAGTAGGGCTGTGTCCGAACGGGACCGAACTGATAGGGTGAAGCAGGAGAGCCAGTTTTGGTGGCTTCAATCGGCACTTGATAGTGGGTAGTCGGGATGGGGTTTTAAGCCTTGGCCGGCTTACATACTTGTTTTATAGTTTTAGGGTTTAGTTTTAAGTAGAATAGGCATGGTGGCACAAAAAAATACAAAAAAAAAATATAAAAAATAAAAATACAAAAAAAATACAAAAAAAAACAAAAAAACAAAAAAAAAAAAAAAATTAAAAAAAAGAAAATATGGAATAGAAAAAAAAAAAATAAAAAAAAAACAAGAAAATATGAAAACAAAAACATTAGATAGTTAGATTTGCTGCTGTGGTTGTTCTAGTTTTAAGTAGTTTGTAGGTAGAATAGGTATAGTTTAAGTTAGCTTTAAGTTTTATATTAAGAACTATATTTTAAGTAGTTTTTAAGTAAAAAATAAAAAAAGGATATTGATATTAGTTTTTTTTTCAAATTTTCTAATAAGTACAAAAATAAATAAAATTTAACTGAAGTAAAATAGATCTTAGGGCCGAAAGGCAATAGTATTAAGTGTTATAGTTTAACTTAGAGCGTCCGTATGGGACCAGTAAGTTAGTTGTAAGTTATGGTTAAATAGGCTAGTTTTATGAATTTTTGTCTAGCTTTAAGATAGTCTTAAGAATGAATTAATAAAAAAATGAATTATAAAAAAAAAAAAAGTGCGTTGGACTGTCATGCGAGAGGTCTTGGGTTCAATCCCTGCCTGTGCCACCTTAATTAAAAAAAAAAGAGTTTTCATGGGTACTGCCTCTTGCGAGGAATTGACAAATTCTCCAAGAGTAATTCTTGTCATGAAAAAGTGCATTCTCAAATTAGCCGTTCGGATTCGGCATATAAATTGTAGGTCCCCTCCATCCCTGACAACATTACTCGCACACAGGAATGGTTGAGAGTTGTAAGTCACTAGGCCCTGGTTCTCTACGGACTGTTGCGCCACCTAATTTATTTATTTAATGAATCATATGTATTTTGAAAGTTTTCGTTTATTATATTTGTAGTTATATTAAGTCTTATTTCTTTCTTAAGCATGTCATTATATTTTTCAATATTTTCGGTTGGTATCATTCTAGGAATACTGAGTGTTTGTTTGTTTCTTTTCAACGTATTATGGTCCACTTTTATTTTTGCTCTTACTAGCCTATGGTCACTATCAAATTTAAAATTATTCAATACGGAGATGTCATTAATAGTTTTCAGTTTATTTGTTAGAACTAAGTCAATTTCGTTCTTTGTTATCCCATTTGGGTGAATCCAGGTCCATTTTCGTGTTTCTCTCTTTTTGAAGAAAGAATTTGCAAATCTGAGATTCGTCTCTTCCAGCCACTTTATAAGTAGGTCTGCTCTTTTGTTTCTTCGTCCGTATCCAAATGGTCTCATTACTTCTTCATCATTGTCAATCTGTTTCCCTAACTTGGCGTTGAAATCTCCTATAACATACATTATCTCCGTTTTTGTTTCATTATATACTTTGTCCAATAGATTGTAGAAGTTCGAAATTTCTTCGTCAGTTGCTGTTTTGGTCGGGGCATAAACCTGAATTATCGTCATTTTTGTGTTTTGTATTTTTAAACATAGGCTACAAATCCTTTCACTAAAAAATCGTACATTTATTATTCTGTCCTTTAAACTCTTTTTGATGAGAAATCCAACTCCATGCAAGCCTTTGGTCTCACCAATGTAACAGAATATATCATTCTGGTTTTCAATTATGTTTTGTCCAAAAATTCTTAGCTCGGATAGTCCCAGTATATCCCAGTTGATAGTTGATAATGCTAGTCTTAGTTCTGATTGTTTTGCTTCTGTAGCTAATGTTCTTACATTGTATGTACAAATGTCTAGAGTGTTTTTGGATTGGTCTTGGTTTGATGGGTAGTTTGGAGGGAATTGGCCGTCATTCCCCACGATGGCTAATCGGCTTGGGGTAGAGTCCATATTATTCAAAATTTGCTTCTTTTGTTGCTAGTTGTTGTGTTGGTCACTGTTCATATTATTAATTTCTTTTTGGTTTGATTGTAGAAATCTATGAATGCTGTTGTTTCTTATTTTGTTATGTTTGTCATTTTGGACTTTTTCATTTGTTTTTGGTCTCTTCAATTTGGTCGAACATGTTGGTTCATTTTCATTTGCATTTGGATCGTTGTCATATTGTCGATTTCTTTTAGGCATTCGTTGTTTTTTCTTCTCAATATCGTTTCCTGATGTCATTTTTTGATTATTTAGATTTTTGGAAAATGGTTTATTTTCTTGGACTGTCTTATTAAAATCTTCTTTTATGTAGTCTTCTTTTATGTATATGATGTCCTCTTTATAATGTCTCAGTTTAGTTTTGTTTTTCATTATAGTATCTTTTTTTATTTGTGTTGTCAATCCAAGTAAAATAGGTCTTATTTTGTCTCCTTTATTTCCTAGACGTCTTGCAAAATCGATTTCAAAATATTCAGTTTTTATTTCGAGAATAGTGTTTAAAAGGTGTAAAATGGTGTCTACTAATTCTTCGTTGCTTTTTTCAGTTTCTTTTATATTGTAAATAACAAGATTTTTTCTCTTTATACATCTCTCTAAATATTTTATTTTCTTTTCTAGGTGTTCCTGTTTCTCTTCAATTGTGTTGTTTCTGTCTATTATTGAGTTTAATTTTTGTTCTAAGGTTTCAGTTTGTTCATTAATTTCTTTCCTTAAGTTTGTCCCAAGGTTTTCAATAGCAGTCAAAAGTTTGTCCAATTTATTGTCGACTTGACTGTCCTCCATACTGGTCATTTTAATTAAGGACGCTACTGTTATTTCAGCTGTCAGTGTGGTGTCAGAAGTTTATGTCAAAGTGAATGAAGTGTGTTTTGATATTTGTGTTGTTTATATATTTTGTATTTTTGTGTGCTAATTTCTAATATTATAATTAATAGTAGTATAGCAGTTTTTATTGTAATTAATTACTGTATAATAATAAAGTGCAATTGTTTGCAGTTTTATATAAAATCAAGTTTATTTTTTTCTTTTTTGTTTTTTGTTTTGTTTTTTACTCACCTCGGCTGTGCTTTCAAAGACAGGAGGGAATATTTTTTGTTATCTTAAGAGAAGATAAAAACTCTCTTAAATAGCACTTTCAACGGTTTGTAAACAAAACGGATATGTTTTTGTTTAAACTTTTTTATTTATTGGGTTGAATTTCACTTTCTTTATTTGTTCTTTGGTGTAATGTTGTTTTTTGTTTTTCGTATGTAATGCCCAACTTTCCGAACCTTGAACAAAAATATTTTCACTCAGTGATTAAATTTCAGTTTGTTTCCTTATATTTCCTTCTTATTTTGTTGTTTTCTTTAAGAGCACTTTATAGACACGTCTTTCACAATGACAACTCTGAGTAACACCATTGTTGTATATGACTTTATAATTAATGCCTTTTCGTATAAAGAGAGCGACACCGCCCCCTTGAGTGGAGTCGGGCCGGTCTCTTCTTACGATATTGTAATTTTTATGAGTCAATTTGTGTTTGTGGTTTAGCTTGGTTTCGCTAGCCATAAACACATCGGGACTGTAGTCTTTCAACAATTGGAACATATTGGCTCTTCGTTCAATCCTAATCAGTGAATTTACATTCACAGCTAGGACTTTTAGGCGCGTCTCCGGCAGCGCGCCCATTATGGTCTATATTGCGCCAGGCCAGGCAACAAAGAGTAGAGATGATCTACCCTTTTGCCTTGCTCCTTTATCTGACTTTGCAGCTCTGTTAGTTGACCTTGAATGCTCAACAACAAGGCTACAATGTCAGGCTGCACCTCTGGTGCCTTAGGCACAGGGGCCTTTGGGGCAACCGTTAGTGAAGCCTGTCTCGTATTCCCATTCCCTGACACCATTTGGGCGTAGGAAAATTTGGGATCCACGAATTTTTGTGTAGGAGCCTGTCGAACTGTTCGACTTCCTTCGGCTTTTTGACTGGCCTGTTTTTGTTTTATTTGTTGTACCTTAGGGCAACCCCTATAGCTAGCCGGGTGCCCTTGGTTTCCACAAAGGACACACTTGAGCTGGGTCAAATCCTCAACCCGCTCATTCCCCAGCGTGCAATCTCCCTTGATGTGGGTTTCGGAGCACCTGACGCAGCGCAACTGCATATTGCAGTTGGCTCCGGCATGGCCGAACCTCTGGCACTTCGTACATTGTAAAATGTCGTCGTGCCTTTTTAATTTATCCCAGTGTACAGTTTGATAGTCGAGGGACTCGATTTTCTTCACACTATCAAAACTGCTTTGGGGCGATAATGTTACGAGGAACATTGGCAGCCTATAACCCCCTCGCCTGGACTTCACCGTAGTGAAAGGCTTGACCCCGATAAAATCGAGATCGTCAGTGGCTTTTTCACGGAGCTCAGCTAAGAGCGCCTCCGGTTCCGTGCAGGAACTTATGCCCTTCAGAAGGACCGTCTGAAATTTTTCACTTTTAGGCGTGTAGCTGAAGAACTCAGCTGTAGCCTCTTTTAGTAACCCTTTTACTAACTTGTAATCGGCCAGTGAGAAGCACTGGACCGAATAATTCTTTTCTTTTTCGTGTAAGAGTTTAATGACAAATTTGCCCTTAGTGGCCGACTTACATACCTGTTTTATGTCGTCCAGGTCAACTCTGTGTGTCCTTATTGGTGGCACCTTCTCCTTCTTGGGCTGTGGTTGTTTCTGGTGTTGCTGCTGCTGCTGTTTCTGCTGCTGCTGCTGCTGTTTCTGCTGCTGCTTCTGTTGTTGCTGCTGCTGTTGTTGCTGTTGCATTGATTTAGTTGAGGTCGATGGGCCCTCAACATTTGGGCCTGTCACTGCTGATGGCGGTTTTTTCTTTTGCTCCGCTCCTGTGTTTTTGGTAGCGGGCTTGGGTTGTGGTTGTTTTTGCTGCTGTGGTTGTTGTTGCTTTTGTTTAGGCTGCTGTTGTTTTTGCTGCTGTTGTTTTTGTTGCAGTTGCCGTTGCGCTACCTCTTGCTGTCGGCGCGCTTCCTGCTTTATTTTGAGTTGGCTGAGGAGTGGCTCTATTTGCTCCTTTAGCTTTTTCAAGTCTTCTTCATATTTACTGATTTCGGCCAGTTTAGTTTGCAGGGCCTCCATCAGTTGATTTTCTTCTTGGAGGATTTGGTCCACCTCCACTTCCAACGATTTATTTGCTGACGGTTCTGGCTCCGATAGGATCTTGTTCCTATATTTCGGAGACCTAAACTGCCCTTCTCCTCCCTCTGAGACGTAATCGGGGCTCCCAGAGTCGTCACTCTCTGAGGTCTCATGGTCTGACGTCACGCCTTTGGTTTTCTGCTGCATTTTTTTTTATTGGCTTTCCTCTTAGCAGGATTGGTTCGTTGCACCAAGTTGGGAGTTTGCCTCTTCCTCTTTGTTATTGTCCACTGGAAAGATAACCTCAACAAATGCTTAAAAGAAGCCTGCTAGAAACCTCACCTGAACAGCTACAAACCGAAAAGCGACACTCTATCTCTACTGACCATAATAAGGGAACTGTTTCTGGAACAAGTATGGAAAACATGATAAAACAATTACTCAAAGAAAATAATGATGAACTCTATAAACACCTCGCCACCAAATCAGACTTGGAGTGCCTCCATTCTGAATTTGCGACCCTTCAAAGTCGTCATGAGGAAATAAATTTAAAAGTATTGCAACTGGAAAAACGCAACAAAGCTTTAGAAGAACAGATCGACAAATTGATGCAAAAAAACACCGAGTCAAATCTGGTCGTGCGCCTACCTTTTGATAACAGCTCTGATGTCTGCGAAACTGCTAAGTCCGTGTGTTCGGGACTAATAAAAGAAAACAATCCAAACTCCATTATCGAGTCTGCATATAATGTACACAGCCGCAACGGGCGAAGTGCGATTGTTATTGTGAAGATGAGGTCGCGGGAAGCTGCTTGGAATGTGCTTCGCAGTTCTAGAAGTCTGAAAGGAAAACCCATTAGCATCCATAGAGATTTGCCTTTAAATGTGCGCCATAGACGGGCTAAACTTATTCGGATACGAAAGGTACTTCTTGAAAAAGACAGCCGAAAGAAAATTCTCGTCCGAGATGATAAATTGATTGTTGAAGGGAAAGTCTTCACCTGGGATTTCGACATGGGTTTAAGGTGTGGTGAAAATGATGGTTTAGATTCACTAAAAGCTTTTTATACTGATACTTCATTTATTAAAAACTTCATGAATGAAATTTTAACACAAAATAAAACGTATTTAAAACCAAACGCTACAACAAATGTCAGTAATGTCAACCCAAACTCAACTGACAGATCAGTGCACAGGGTGTCAACCAATAATGCATTAGTAAGCTTGGGTGCAAACACAAGCATGGCGAGCTTACACGAAGCATGAGGTGTAGAAGTCTACCAGAATGAAGTCCTTACTAAAAAAATTAGAATATTAAGTTATAATATATCAGGAATGAAAAATAAAATATTGTTTGTGAATTTCTTTAATTATATAAAAAAGTTTGATATATTTGTACTATTTGAAACACATTTATTAGAACACGAGGAAAACAGATTTAAAAAAATATTTTTCGAATATGAATTAAGATGGAATCATGCAATAAAAACAACTAACTTTGGTCGTGGCAGCGGAGGAGAACTTTTTGGATACCGAAAAAATATAACTGGAACAGACATAAGTTTTAAGAGAGCGGATGATTCCTATGTTCTGGATGTTCACGTTGACAATAACAGATTGTACATAATTCCAATTTATTTAAATTGCAGCCATTGGGAAGTTGACTATAACAAATTATGTGACACTTTGCAGGACATCGACTCAAATAATCTAATGCTTGTAGGAGATTTTAACGCAAGAATCGGTTTTTCACAAAATAACTTCTTCAGTGAAGACTCCCCATATATTAACCTGAACCGTAGCTCTAAAGACACAGTGTGTGATAGCAAAGGATCAAAAATATTGGAACTTGCAGATGTTTATGATTGTCATGTTTTGAATGGTAGCTGCGCAGGAGATCCCGAGGGAGAGTATACATTCATAAGAGGAACTGCATGCTGCGTCATTGACTATTGCTTTGTCACTGGCAACTGGGGTAACATTATTAGCAACTTCACAGTAGGAGCTGAGACATTCTCAGATCACATGCCTCTTGAAATGACTTTTTCTTTGTCGGAGTTAGATAGCACCTTAAATAAGAAGCAACTGAAACTTATTCCTAAACTAACCTGGAAAGATACAAATAAGATAGATTACCACATTAACTTGGGAATAGAACTCGAAAAACTTGCAAATTCTGGTATGCCTGCGAAAATAAGTTCTCTTACAGAAGTTATTAAAAAAGCTTACCCAGAAAACAGACCACTTAGAAAACAACCAATTTGCAAACAAAAATGGTTTGATATTGAGTGTTCAAAAGCTAGAAATCTATCATTTAAGTTCTTAAATCTTCTACGGTTGCACAACGTTGATATTTTTAAAAAACTATATACTGAAGCGAACAAAAACGAATATGCAATGTAAGAAAGCAGTTTTTGATCAATCGAATATGGAAATTATCAATAACACTCGTTGTTCCGCTCAGTTCTGGAAAGCTGTTAAGCTTGTAAATGGAAACACAAATCACATTGCCGCAGGATTGCAAGCATCAAGCCTAAAAAACCATTTTAGCAGACTCCTGAATATCACAACGAGTGCACCTCCGATGCAATACGCTGAACCACTTATTTTGAACGAGTTTTTAGATGCACCTTTTTCAACTCCAGAAGTGAAACAAATAATAATGAACACAAAAGACAACAAGGCCCCTGGAGATGATCGTATACCATCTGAGTTCTACAAGCATGCCACAAACGAGTTCATAGTCTTACTTACAAATGAGTTCAATCAAATCTTCGAAAGTTGTTTAGTTCCCGAAGCTTTTAAGAAATCAATTATTTTTCCAATACATAAAAAAGGCACTTTTGAAGATCCGTCAAACTATAGAGCAATCTCATTTCTTAATACCTGCGCTAAATTGTTTGCAGGACTTATTCACTCCAGGCTTTCGCATTGGGTAGAAAATAGCAATATACTATCAGAATTTCAGGCCGGCTCCAGGAAAAAATACTCAACCATCGACCAAATATTTGCCCTTATAAACATTGCCGATTATTTAAAAAAAAAGGAAGAAATTGTATGCTTTCTTTGTCGACTTCCGAGCAGCTTTTGACTCAATTGACCGTAATGCGCTTTTTTACAAGCTAAGCGTGATAGGCGTATCAAGCAAAATTATTTCAGTTTTAAAAGCTTTGTACGAAAGCAACGTAGCATACGTTTGGGACGGTGATACCATATCCGATGAATTTGCAACATCAACGGGTCTCAAACAAGGTTGTATATTGAGTGCACTTCTATTTACCATGTACGTAAACGACATTACAGATGAAACAAAAGGAGGAATTATGATGGGAGGAGTAACTATACCTGCTCTCATGTATGCTGACGACATAGTCTTCTTATCTGATACGGTTGATAAAATGCAAATTATGGTTAATAGACTTGAGCAATATTGCAAACGATGGAACCTGGAAGTGAATCTTGAAAAATCTAAAATGATGGTGTTTAGAGGTGGAGGTGGCAGACATGTGCAGAACGAAAAGTGGACACACAAAGGTGAGGTTATTGAAATAGTACGGGAGTATAAATCTGAAGATGAACAAGCATCTAGACGGTAAATTAACAGAAGCAAAAAGAGCAATCTCTTCAATATGGGAACGGTGTTTTAAAAGTAAATTTATCCAGCACAGTGCAAAACAAAAGATATTCCGCTCTACAGCAATGTCAACCTTACTGTATGGATCTCAAGTCTGGGGATACACCTCCTTCGAAGAAGTAGAAAAATTTCTTCGATTTTTCATTAAAAGAATTTTCAGATTGCCACGAAACTCTCCGAACTATATGCTGTATCTAGAAACAGGAACTCCTCCTCTGATAATGGATACACTACAGATGCATTTTAACTACGTAGTCAAAGTAATGAATATGGCAGACAGCAGAATTCCAAAAATCATTCTTAAAACAGTTATCCAAGCAAAAGGATCTATGGTAGAAGAGTGGGAGAGCCTTGCTTCAATATGCGGTATTGATCTTGAAATAGCAATGAATGTACAACCCGCCCTATTAGATTCAAAATTCAACATGATTTTGGAAAAATTTGGAAGAGTACTGTATGGAAGATATGAGTCTGAAGCTAGATCATCGATATTCAGGAACTACTACAGTCGTTTAAATTTTAATTTGCAGAATAGATCGTATCTAATAAATAACAACACAATCGATAAAATTAGCATTATTCTTAAAGCAAGGGGAGAATTACTTAACCTTAATTATATGCCACATCGACCCGATCTGCCTATATTATGTAGCCTTTGTAATATGAAAGCACGGGAAGATACATTTCACTTTATTGCGGTGTGTCCAGTCCTAAAAGAATTCCGGATTATCTACTTCAATAAAAGCAACCTCGATGAAACTGAATTCTTCAGGTTATTAAATGGAGAAGAAGGCTGGGACTCGCTTTATAATTATTCTATTGCTGCTCTTAAATATAGAAAACTTATAATCGAAGAAGATTTTTAAATATAAAAAATAAAATAAGAAAAATATCTATCAATGTAACTTATTACTCCTATTTTGTTAAATAAAATGTATTTGTTTTCGAAAACGTCAGTCTGGTAGACGGCCATAAGCCATACCGATACGACTTATAAGATAAATATATTATATTATATTTTTTATATATTATATAAAAATGTTATACATACATACATATTATATTGAAATAAAATGAGTCAAATAACTAACTAACTAACTTGTCCACTGGTCCGTTGCATGGTCCGATGATGTTTCGGTGTTTTTGGGTACCGCTGCTGGCACCACAGTAACATCACCTGATGTATTGGCAGAGGTATCTTTCGATACCCCTGCTTTTCTCTCCTTCTCCATTTGCTTTTTTTCCCAATCTATAAAATCAACGATTTCACGATTGTGAAAAAAAGCTTCAATATTTTTGGTGTACTCCGCCCGGGATTCGAACCCACGACCCTTGGAGCTGTGTTCGGACTCCACCTCCACTAGGCTACCGATTGTTTAAATAAAAAGGGGCACACTGCCTTCTTAATCGCAAAACACTACAAATGCACTTCTACTTTTTTTTAATTTAAATTTAGCTGCTACTCACTTCTTCACTGTGCGGAAGTCAAAGAACGACTGTCAAGCCAACACACTAGCGCTGCGCTATCGAACTACTTATTTAATGAGTGACTAGCTAAGAATTTAATGACTTCTCTAATTTCCACAACACTTGTAAATAAACTCCACACTGCCTAAGTCTTTCCTGCTCGAAAGTCAGAGATCGACTGGTCGTGCTCATGTGAATAGTGCTTTAGGCTTTTTTAAGCGTTTTTTTTCTTTCAAAACTAATTTTCTATTAAATACAAAAACTTTTAAGATCTTAAAAAATTAAAGAAATCTACTTTTTGGAGTGAAACTGCTTTTGCTTTAAACACGAATTTCAAAATTATAAATTTCCCCAAAACAGCAAAAGTGACACTTTCGTTAAACTAACTGTTTAACATAATGAACATTTTATATCTATTAATTCAATATAAAAACTTTGAATCTCTCCAGAAATGAAGTGAAAAGACACTCCGCAATGTGTAATTTGTGAGTGCCACTCTAAATTTTTTCCCAACTTATTTTTTTACCTTAGTTTGTTGTTATTTAATTATGTACTTAAATTCACCTATTTCCTTAAATTCAAGAACCAAACATTTTTCTCTCTAAAATTTTTTAGTTTTGCTGAATCCTTTAAGATAAAAGAGCTACGTTTCAACACTATTTCTAACATTTCTGCGTGAAATGCACCAAAAACCCTCTAAACTATTGAATTTTAGCTCTCAAATATGACATATTTAGAAAACTGTTGGAATCTTGGAGTGCTTTTATATGTAGGGAGTCGTCCAAATTAAATGGTTCGACAATATCTTGCTGAACAACAGAGTTTTAAAATAATCTAATAATAATAAATAAACTTGTCACTTAAGCCCTTGAAATATGTAAAATTAAAATTCTTTATGTTAAAACGATTAAAACCCTGGATCCGCCCTTCTTCTTCTTCTATCGAAAGAAGTTATTCAGATGTAGAGTTAATTCTTTTAAAAAGTTTAATTTCATTATCATATAAAGAGTTTTTCAATAAAGGCGGGTAGATGATGAAAATGTCAATCGTGGCGTTTGCTGTGTGGCACGTAGCGCCGCGCGCAGCGCCGCCGTCCTGCTGGAATCACATGTGGTCTAGGTCTATATGGTTCAATTTGGCCCATAAGAAATTAGTTATCATCGTTATGTAGCGCTCGCTGTTGACGGTGACCGCCTCACTAACGTCGTTTTCAAAAAATTACGGACCAATTAAATGCATTAAATGCGCGCCTGCCCAAAATCCACACCAAACGGTAACTTTTTCAGGATGCATTATCACCTGGTGAACCTTGTTAACACAGCCATTGGTCGCATTCACAAAGCTAGTGGCTACGTAGTCAAGAGATTCTAATTGGCTAAATCTAACTACAAAAGTAGTTGAAATTTCCCCTCCAACGTAGAGTAAAAAATTCGGCTACAAAGTTAGTGGAGAATGATTTTGCTGTTTCACAATCAGCTGCTCGGCAAAGTAACACGAATTCAAAATGAAATAAATCGTTCAATATTTAAATACAAATATAAATCATTCAAATTGTGTCTTAAATTTGATTTTATTGAATTTAAAAACACAAAAGATAAGTTAAAGTTATCAAATCAAAAATGTTTCTTCTTTTATATATTTACACTAGCTGACCCGCCAAACGTTGTGTTGTCATATAAATATTTTGATAGAAATAAATAACTTATTGTAAGTGTGTAAGGATGTGGTTTATAAGTGGGATAGCTATAGAGCACTGTAAAAGGTGATAAAATATTAAAATAAAAAATCACCAAACAAATTTTTTTAATTTAATAAAATTCATTCTTTAAAATTATATACATATCGCTAATTATGACTGTACTACAAAAGAACAATATTAATCCCTTAATGCAATAGAGTGAACAAAATTTTGTATGATCCCATCTTTCGCCAAGACAAACAAACTGGATGGTTTGCCCACTTGAGAGCACGCCACGTATAATTGTCCGTGTGAAAAACATGAAGTGCTCAATTGTAAGCCGCAGACAGACATCGTTTGGCCTTGAGACTTATTGATAGTTATTGCAAATGCCAATAATTGGAAATTGAAGGCGTTTGAATTGAATTGGCACATCTGTGGAATCGGAATTTGCCATTAAGAATTATGGTTTCGATAACATTTTTAAATACTAATCGCGTGCCGTTGCACAACCCTGGTGGGTTCAAATGAAAAAAAAATTACCGGAGATCCAACCTTCAGTTGTAAATTTTGCAGTGACATGCCTGGTAAATCCAATGAGTTCAAAAACTCAGCTAGATAATTTACAGCTTCGCTAGTCCCAAGTCTCCTGGTAACAAATATTGTATCTTGATATTTAATTCGTTGAAATCCACATTTGTTTGCTGCTAAAATTGCTCTTTCTGCAGCCACTCATGATTTGTATATTGTCTGTGAACATCGGGAAATACCTGGTCAATCAGAGCATCTTTTGAATCAATAATCTTGCAGAAATCGACCGGTAATTGTATGCATCCAGTTTCATGTGTAGTAACTTTTGCGTCGCCTATATCTAACAGTTGTTTTGAGAATGTTTCAGCGGATGGATCTTGAAGCATTTGAACACGAATATTTATTTTCAGTTGTACTTTTTCAACATTACGCCACGTTGATTTCATCACCGTACGTGGAACACGGAATAACACGTGTTTGTCTGAAATCACCTAAAAGGAGTAACAGAGTGCCGCCAAATAGTCTATCGTTGTTTTTTATATCTTTTAATGTCCTGTTCAACGCCTCAAGCGGGTGTTTGTGTGCCATAGTGCGTTCATCCCAGATGATAATTTATACTGTTTCAGCACTGTGGCCATGGATGATTGTTTTTTTTTATATTGCACACCGCGTCTGGGTTATTTTGGAAATTAAGTGGCAGTTTAAATACTGAATTAGCTGTTCTGCCTCCATCCAATAATGTTGCCGCAATGCCAGAAGATGCAACAGCCAATGCGATACCATAATTTGATCATATTTTAGCAAGAATTAGCGAAATAAGAAATGTTTTGCCAGCTTTACCTTGTGCATCAACAAAGAAAAGAATCCACTTTGTCCTGCGAAACTGCGAGCATGATGTGGTCATAAATGGTTCTTTGTTATTCATTCATTAGTGGGACATTGCGAACAACAATCGCTGCCATTTCTACAGAATTGCATTGTAGTTAACGATTAAATTCAGTGTTTATTAAATCAGATACATTTCGATTTAGTGAATGCATACCGAAATGACTTAGTGGTAAATTGACAATGATAATGCAAAGATCCTCTATAGCAATCAATGTTTCATTATACAGCGTCATTGAATACTATTGTAAGATCGTTGCACCGTGTACGATGTTGATGCAATTAAGCCAAAACACTTAGGAATATAAAAATTAGATAAAAACCTATTCTCAGACCTACTGGATATATATGCAAAATTTCATTGAAATTGGTAAAGCCGTTTCGGAGAAGTATGGCAACTAACACTGTGACAGGAATATTTTATATATTAGATTTGTCAATAATATGACGGTTCCAGATTGACTAGCTTTGTAGTGTAGTTTTGCATTCACAAAGCTAGTTGAATTTTGACTACGTAGCCACTAGCTTTGTGAATGCGACCATTCATCCAAAAATAAGCCTCGTCACTAAAGATGATTTTTCGGCCAAAATTATGGTCCTCTTCCAAACGATTAGAAGCCCAGTCAGCGAACAAACGGCGTTGTATATGGTCATGAACTTTGAGCTCCTGGTTCAGTTGGATCTTGTACGGGTGTAGGCCTAAGTCCCGACGCAAAATTCGCCAAGTTAAAGTCTGCAAAAGGCCGAGTTCTTGTGCACGGCGAGGAATAGACTGCCTCGGGTTCTGCTGTACACTTTCACGGACCGCGGCGCTGTTCTCGGCCGATCTTGTGTTCCTTGAACGTACGGGTATTGGCGGATTGTTTACTGAAACGGTTGTCTCAAATTTGGCCACAAAATGTTGAAGAGTCGACTGTGAAGGGCCAACACGTCTACCGTAAAATGGGCGCAATGCGCGCAACGTTTGCGTTAACGAACACTCATTTTGATTTTTTTTTTTTTTTTTTTTTTATAATAAGCGAACACTAAAAGGGTTTTTTTTTATACCTTTAATATGCCAAAGACACAGTGTGAGCATTAGGAAAGGAGGGAAGGGTTGGATAGGAGGTGTCGGTGTACTTTGATTTTGAACTCCTGAACATTGCAATGATAGGGAAAGATAGAGCGTGGCAAGGCGTTCCACATTCGCGTAGTACGGCTAAAAAATGAATCTCTGTACTTCATAGTACGGCCGAAGTTGGGCTCAAGGGTAAACTGATGGGCATTCCTAGAAGCGCGAGTATTACGGTTAAATTGTTTAAGGGGAGGAATGCAACTGGCTATTTCACTAGAGCATAGTCCGGTAAAATAACGGTAAAAAAGGGTTAGACAAGAAACCTTGCGTCGATGTTCGAGTGACGTAAACGAGTTGATGATGTTAATGTCACCAATCATTTTAAAAGCTCTACTTTGAATACTGTCCAAGAGGCTTAAATAAGTTACTGGAGCACCAGCCCAGAGATGAGAGTTATATTCAAGTTTCGGACGTATATAAGATAAGATCAGACGGAGAGAAAAATTCTTGCAACGTCTCAAAAAACCTAGACATCTTGCGGCATTTCTGGCAACATCGCGTATGTGATTGCTCCACAAAAGGTGGTTGCTGATGCACATTCCGAGGATGTCGAGATTTTCCGTTTCGTTGATGCAAGTGCCACTCATAGATAGTGGCAAAAAGGGTTTATCTCGCTTTAACGATGCAAGACAGCATTGCGTTTTCGAAGCATTAAATTCCACACGATTTTTTATTCCCCATTGTACAATGCTGTGTAGGTCGGAATTTAATGAGCTAATCATATTTTGTCGTTGCAGTTCCACATCCGAAGAGGAGGGTTGTGAGTCTGGAAACGAATATGAAAAGCTAAGAGTGCTATCGTCAGCGAAACAATGTATTGGATTAGAAGTAACAGACAGGAGATCATTTATAAAAATGAGGAAGAGGGTCGGAGACAAAACGGAGCCCTGGGGAACACCAGCATTTATTTTATGGGTTTCAGACTTGAATCCGTCCAAAACAACTTGTATTGAACGGTTCGAAAGAAAATTTCTAATCCAACGAAGAAGAGATTCGTCGATACCGAAAGCACGCATTTTCGATAAGATAGCAAGATGCCAGACTTTATCAAATGCCTTTGAAATATCAAGTGCAATAATCTTACTTTCTCCAAAACGATGTAAAGATTTGTTCCACTGTTCGGTGAGATGAACCATGAGATCACCAGTGGACCTATTGCTACGAAAGCCGTATTGCCGGTCATTAAGAAGCTTCCGTTCCTCAAGATATTTCTTAAGCTGATAATTAATCAGCGTTTCCATGACCTTGGAAAGAAGGGACGTAAGTGCAATCGGTCGGTAATTAGAGGGTGAGGAAGATTCGCCTTTTTTGGGAATAGGCTGGACAAATGCGGTTTTCCATCCACTCGGAACGAGACCTGAGGAGTAGGACAGATGAAAAAGCTTACGCAGTGGTTTTGCCAGCGTTGAAGAACACCTCTTCAGAACAATAGCGGGGATACCATCCGGACCAGCGGATTTATGTATGTTAAGATCTTTTAGGACTCTCGCCACAGTACGAGTGCGAAAAAAGATTGGTCCCATAGAATCACTAACGCGCTCGATGACAGGCGGAGTCATAACACTCATTGGCAGCGTTGAATTGGCGGCGAACTGCCTAGCGAAGAGATTAGCTTTCTCTAAAGAGCTAACAAGTGGAGTGTCATTGACAACGAGAGTAGGAACCGACGAAGAGGAAGAATTCCTCATGTTTTTTTACAAATGACCAACAATTTTTACTGCTTTTGGGACATTGCAGTATTTTTTGCCGTAATTGTTGGTCATCTAAAAATTTGGTCCGTCGAATATGGACGTTGCAGGCCTTCCTGGCTTGCTTGAACTTATTCCGGTTTTCCTCAGTTGGATTGGCTTTAAAACAACGGAAACTTACCTTCTTGACCCTAATAACCTCTTTACAGCTCGCATCGAACCATGCGTTTTCCTTAGGTCTGATGCTTTTAACCCTATTCGGGATAAAAGTTCTCATTCCAAGGAGAATCAAACTTGTGATCATATCAGCGCTGGCGTCTACGTCACTATCGAGGAAGCATAGTGACCAGTTAAAGATCCTAAAATAATTATTAAGACCGTCCCAGTTGGCTTTCTCGTATTGCCAAACGGTTCTCTTAGGAGCTCTTTCTTTAACTGGAGAGTTTTGACACGAGAAATTTGCTGATATGACACAATGGTCAGATGAGCCTAGAGGAGATAGAACACTAATAGTGTACTTACTAGGGTCAGAGGTAAGAAACAAGTCAAGAGTGTTTTCTGCTCGACCTACCACGTCCGATATTCGAGTGGGCTCGTTGACCAGCTGAGTTAGGTGGTTCAACTCAGCGAAGATCTCAGCACACACTCCTTCTGGTGTTGTCTGGCCCGAATGTTAAAGCCATGAAGAATTGTGTACATTGAAATCGCCCGTAATAACTATTTCAGTGTGAGGATACAGGGAGACAATTCTTTGAATGGAGTCAGACAGAGCATCAAATTCCTGAGAAGTCGAAACTCTGTCCAGGTTTGGACTTCGATAAAGGAAACAATAGTGAATGATGTGCTTATTCACGGAAAGTTTTAACCACATGAAATTAAAGAAGGAGTTGGTACAATGACCATATTGTGTTAAAAGTTGATAGGCAACATCATTTCTAATATATATGGCGAGACCATGGTGTGAAAAGAATAATGGCATAAATTCAGCAGGATCGGAATCTTCACCTACTTGGGTTTCACTCAATGCCAAAACAGCTGGTCTGTTAGAAATAGCGTGGATGTACACAGACAGAAAATTCGATCTCAGCCCGCGAACATTGCTATAATCTACTCTAAAATTACCAGTCATTGCAATATAAAAAAAATTCTAAAATCAAAACAGACGAACTTCTAAGTATATCACTGTATAAGATTATTTAAGAGGTCTTTACAATAGAACCACACTACTAGTGTTATGCCTTTAGTAGTGAAGTTAAATTGGTCCGGACCCTAACAATCAAAACAGTAATCTACAATCCATGTGTTATTGAATGAACCAACACATACACACAATTGAGCGAGCTTTCAAAAAGCTTAGCCCAATGCATGCACCTGCTGAGCCATTCAACTGTACAAAAAATGAAAGAAAGAGTGAGGGGAATGCACTTACTGCGTTCTGGTAGGTATTTATATTATTGCCTTTTTCCCTTTGTGTTGCTTTTTTTTTATTATATTGCTGTTGTTGTTCACTGTTTTTTTTGTTCATTATTATTTTCTGTTGATTAACTGATTATTTTTGTTGATTTTATTTGAGCTTTTTGTTTTTTTTTTCGTTTTTAAATAAATTAAATTAAACGAGATTGCGACGGGGACGGGAGACAGACAACAATTAATTAAAACGCAGAACACGACAAGAGGACATGAACCTCCTCACACGAGCTTTCACTGACAACTGATAATAAAGTTTTATCATTTGAACGTGCTTTTCAATCGTGTGACTTGCCATAATGATTAGGCATAGGCAACTGAATAATAAACAAAAGATTTGGCAGATGTCACCAAAAAAACAAATTGCCGCCAAACTCTACCCGCGCCAATTGAAAAACCTTTTATAATGGCAGACGAATTTGAAAAATTACTGACTGTCGATCATTACATATTATGCAGCTATGCCGAAGTTTTCTTGATACATTTACATAATTGAAGCACTTTACTTGACTTTAATCTTTCTGTGAGAGTTAAAACCACCCCCAATTTTGGTCTGAAAATTAAAAAAAAAACTTAAAAAAAAAAAAATACAGATTTTTGAAAAACATCGTTTAACAAACCAATATTCTGATGATCAATGCAACTAAACAAATTTTAAAAATTATTTTACAAATTAAAAGCGTTTAAAATTTTGTTTGTCCACTCATTTGATAATGACAATATTAAACATAAACAATGCATACTCGTTTATACATACCTACATATGTGTTAGAAAAATGTAATGTGTTTCTCAAAATTAAATCAACCTAACGTTTTAGTGGGAAAAAGGCATACAAATTAAAAAACAATATAAATTTGTCACGGCTCATTTATCCCAACTTAAACATTTGTACATACAGTATTATGTACGTCACGAATTATGCCATCAATTAAATGATGAAATGATTCATTGATGCAAGCCAAACGCAAATTGAACTTAAATACACAAATTGTGAAACTTAATGGTTTTTCTATGGGATGATGGGATTGTGTTGTTTTCATAAATAGTTTTCAACGTTTTTTTTTTCAAAAAGAAGATTATTTGAAAGAATTGGTTAACGTCGTTTTCAATTGGCAATCTGGAATTGTTCTTCGATTCGGAATCCCAATTGAACAGTTTTTTTTATTCCGAAGAATCTGAAGTTTGGTGAGAATGTATTGGTTGAGTATGACATGTGTCACATATATGTGTATTTGCGCTAAATTTCATTTTGTTTTTGTGCTGTAAACATGAAGGAAGTGAATTTGGATTGCTGCGATATTATTTTAGCTGAAAATTGTTTTCCATTTTGATTATATTTTTTTATAATTTTTATATCAATTTCAAGAAATCACTTCACTGCTGGTATAATTTATGCAAACAAATGTGTTACGAAAAAAATGTCATTTGTCAAGTGTGACATCTGACATTTAAAATTTATGAATGTGTGAGTGATTCTGCTTCTGATTCTGTTTTTAAAACCAGAAGGGAAATTCTCTTCTTTTCAGAATCAGAACTGTCACTTTTGCCCAATTGAACGCATTCAGAATGCTTTTTTTCACTTCCAGATTGCCAATTGAAAACGACGTAAGAATCAATTAAATTCTGAAAAGGATCTGTTGTTTGAGCTTTAAGTGTAAAGCAGCTAATTTGGTTTGTATATTTTAAAAATTTTCTTAAACGAAAGTGTTAGCAATGACTACTTTAAATTGATCAGATAACATATTCTTAAGAGAATTTATTTAATTCATTTATAATAATGATTTTAAAGTGCTCCACAGTTCTACGTTTGGGTTTGTAGATGATGCCTCAATTGGTGTGGTTTCATAAAGCCTATGTTGCTCTTAACTGTTGCAACTATGACTATGTACTGTTAAATTGAAGGCAATTAAAAGCAAGCATTTATTATAACAATAATGTATTTATTTGTTTGTGTTTCTTGCATTTCTTAATCAAATTTTAATAATCTAGAACTTTTTTAAACGTCCTTAAACTTTTAAAATAATCCTTTTTTAGGCATGCATAGAGTCTTTTAAACAAAATAAAAATTGTTATGTCTATCGCCAAATACAAAGAAAACAACATGATTGACGATTAATTAAACTTTTGTATTTGTTTCAAAGCTAGCAAAATGGGTTATATACAAAATTAATTTAAAATAAAATGCACAACTGGGTCGCACGAACTTGCTTATGTATCCAAAAAATCTGTTTAAAAATATCCTACATTTAAAGATTTAAAAATATACCTTCAAAATATGTTTGTCCTCAAAAATTTAGACGCAATTTTATTAATAAAAAAAACTCGATTTATCAAAAAAAAAATCGAAAATCGTTAGAACGGTTTTGTTATTATTTTTTTATAATTTTATAATTGAATTTCGTTGAAAAATGTTGAACAATTTCTGAGCAGTGGCGTAGCTACCGGATAAGCTTTTTACATAAATTGAGATGGTTAACTGTGTCGAAAGCCTTTGAGAAATCAAGCAGAACCAAAAATGTTACCTCATCCTTATCCAACGCTTGCCTTATGTCTTCAGTGACGTTCAAAAGTGCTGTGATGCAGCTGTGCTTTTTACGAAAATCAGACTGTTTAGGTGTAAGCATAGAACTCGCCGTAAGATAAATATTGATTTGTTTCTGCAAAATTTTCTCAAAGACTTTCGACAAGTAGGAAAGGACTGAGATAGGCCTGAATTCAACGCCTTTTGCGTTTTTTGGGAGTGGTATGATTTTGGCTACCTTCCACAGGTCAGGATACACTCCCGACATTAAAATCGTATTGAAAGCGAACGTAAGATATGGCAACACGATAGGCAAAATCATATACAAAAATTTAGGGTGAATAGAATCCAGTCCAACAGCGTTTGACTTAACAGACAGCAGACCTTCAACAACATCAGCAGTATCTACAGAGCAAAAACCAAAACCAAGATTATCTGACTGATCCGTAAATGGTAAAATTTCTGATGTACTCGACGAAGACACCAGTGTCAATGGCAAAGAGGCAAAGGTTTGGTTGAGTGTATTAACATCTACAACCTCAGCTGCCACGTTTCTTGACTTTCCAATACCAATATTGCGTAAGTTCTTCCACAATTGTCGCCCGTTCAATGAAGTACTAAGCTGATGAGAGAAAGTTTGTGATTTGACTAATCGTATTTCAGCAACAACTTTGTTACGAAGCAAACAATACGTACGTCGCAACTCAATCAACCGATAACGCTTCCAATTGTTGTACGCATCATCCCGTTGTTGCATTAAGACTCGTATGTTACTCGTAAACCATGGCTTGTTATTTGGTTTTAAAATTTTAGTTTTTAATGGTACGTGAGTGTCATACAGTAGTTGAATATTTTGAGTTAAGAACTCCATCTGTTCATTTGAAGATGGCATATAAAAAATACGATCCCAACTAACGGCCCTAGTGTGCTCTTATAAAAGCTGACCATTTACGTTGTTAAAATCACGAAAAGTGATTTTTTTGACAGAATAATCAAAGCTAAATTTTATCGTCAAAAAAAAATTAAATCATGCTTTGAGAAAACAGGTGCGGAAAGCTGATCATACAAGGCTACGTCGTCGTCTAAGTCACTAACCAAAAATAAGTCTAACAGTGAAGCATACCCACCGAGGTAATGAGTTGGTGTGCTAGAGTTTACTCGCCTTAAATTAAACATACGCATGCTATCAGACAAAATATTGTGGTTCAAAATGTTGCAATTAAAGTCTCCACATAGGACAATATTAGGAGAACCCAGCGAGATTTCTTCTAAAAGTGAAAACAGGGGTGAAAAGTCAATATGTCGATTTGGCCTATAGATTGCCCCTTAAAGTAGGTTACCCTCATTTCCCACCAGATTAACGAAAAGATATTCAACATTACTACCTGCCTCGGATGATAGCTTAAGTTTGCATTTTATAGTCGCTTTAACATAAATTGCCACACCGCCCCCAATACGATCCTTTCTATTTAAGCGAAAAACGCGGTAACCCTCTAAGCAACACACCTCATCACTAAATTCATCCCTTAACCATGTTTCAGTAACACAAACAACATCTACATCCGACTCAACAAAGATATCACGAAATTCATCAATTTTCGGAAGCAAGCTCTGTGCATTGATGTGACAAACCCTGAGACCACATTTCTGCTTGCTCAGAACTCTGACCATCGAACGCAAAGTTCCTGCCGTATTCATCACTGGTACAACAACAAGAAGAAGAAAGGCAAAGAAAAATAATTTTAATCGAAAAAATAAAAGAAACAAAAATATAATTTGTAAAGAAAATAAATTTAAATCAAAAAGAAAAAAAAAAAAAAAAAAACGAAATAAAAGTAAATAATTTAAATTTAAATCAAAAAGAAAAGAAAGAAAACAAAATTAAAGTATTAATTAAAAAGAGATTGAAAAACAAGATATTATTTAATTGGTATAATTTAATTAATTGAAAATAATATCAAGATTCATATGAAATTGCTGATCTGGCAACGTCCTCAAGTCCCTCGATGCAGTCAACAAGCACAGCTGTGTCATCAGTTTGACGTTTAACATAAACTTTCCCACGAGCAGTGTAGACAGTAGATAATTGTTTACTTTTTTTTAAAGCAAGTGCACGTTGAATGATACATTTGTTATGCTGGGTTAAGCTCTCGCGGATATAGATGGTAGGGGATGACGCGGAGGTGGATGCTACATCCAAAGCAAAGTTAATGTCACTTAGGCAGAGGTGTTTATTGTTTATTTTTCTATAATTCGCGATAGAAGTCAAAACATAATTTTTATCATACGGAGAATTAAACTTTATCATTATCGCAGAGTTGGGTTTATTCGGTTGCGAACGAGTGCGGTAAATATTGCTTAGAGAGGGAGGCTTTATATTAATTGTGCTGCATATTAAATTAAATATGGACCTAAGATTTTTGTTGGGCATGCACGGAATACCAAATATGAAAGCATCTCTCGCGATAATTCTATTTTCGTAAGCGTTTAAAGTGATTTTAAGTTTGTTTATTTCAACGACGGTATGATCAAAGTTATTATTTGCACTATTAATTTGAGCGGATTTTTCGGTTAATGAAGCTTTAGTGGTCATGCATTCAGAAGTTACATTGGCAAGTGATGTTTTGAGATTTTCTATTTCAGTGTTGAGTGAAACAATATTAGATTGTATATCGGTGTTCGAGGATTCTAATTGAACAACTCGATTATTTAAATCACTTATACTGTTTTTAATGTCTTTTATTTCCCGGCCTAGCTCTTCTGTAATTTTCTTTTCCGACTCTTCTACTTTTATTGACAAAAGGGACACAATAAACTCACTTTGTTCGCGAAGCTTTTCATCCATCCAAGTTTTATCCATGATTTTAGAAGGTGTATTTTTAGTTGAAGGTGTATTACGAGGGGAAGATGAGGAGCTTTTGGGCGATGAGGGGTTTTTAGTGCGAAGTCGTTTAGGTGGATTTGTCGACATTGGTATGAGTGCGTATAATTATAAATACGGATGCTTAAAAGTGTGGGTGGCGGTAAATGGGTGAGTTACTTTTATGTTTAAACAGACGAGTTGGTAAAGAGAGCACGGTAATAAACACTCAATGTTCTTATATAAGTACTTTGCACAAAGGAAAACAAAATATATTCCACTTTTAATTTAGGCAAATTTAATTAGAAAATTATCACTTTTGCCCGAAAACAAATTAATCATAAAGTCAATAAAAGTCAGCTTATGCAAGAATGTTACACGATTATATGCAGAATGAATGCGTTTTCGATCAAAATAAAGGTTTTAATGTCACCAGAATCAAACGCACGTCTACTCAGCAGCTCAACATTTTATATACATTTTAAAAATGTACTCTTAAGTTTTTTGCGATTATTTGTAATTAGATATTTGTGACTATTTGTGCGTTGCTTAAAATATTATTTTTGTGGAAAAATGAGTGAAAATAAAAGAGACTATCTAAGTGGAGCTCTGAAAAGAAAAAAGAGATAATGAGATCAAGAAAAAATTTTTTTGATGAGTTGGCAGAAGATCATAGAATTTCTGATCCGGAAATTTACCTACTTCAAAGTCAATATTTACTATTCCTGCTTGGACATTTTGATTGGACAAACTCAGCAAAGATTTCAAAGCCTTCATAGACTTAGTAGTATGTTTGAAGTGTTGGAACCGGATAAGCTTTTATCGTTCTCAAATGATGAGATAAATCAAGGATCAAAAAAGCTAGTGGAAAGTACAAAGAAACCACCAGACATATCTGGTGATTTCTGCAATCAACTAATTGCTCTAAAAGCATGCCTTACATCCGAAATCCTCAAAATTCATTCCATAAAAGAACTTGCTAAATTATTAGTCGTCGAATTTAATAGTCTTGCTTTTAGTTTTTATGAAGTAATAACAGCATGCTTTCTCTTTTTGACTCTTCCGGTAACCACAGTAACAGCTGAACGATCTTTTTCCAAGCTGAAAATAATAAAAAATTATCTCAGAACTTCAATGGGACAGAAGAGGTTGTCAGATTTATCACTTTTATCAATAGAAGCAGATAATCTTGAAAAACTGAAATCTTTTTCAGGTATGGAAGATTTAATAGTACTTTGAGAAGAAGTGCAAATATTATTTATAAAACATGTATCTATATATGTATATGTAGTATGCATTTATGTTAAAGTTCCTATGTATGTAGTTATACATTGAATTAAATTCATCTTATTTAATTGACGTTAGTGTTTTAATTTAAAAAAAATTGTTATAAGGTTATGGCCCAGTTTTGGTAAGAGGTGGAGGGGAGACCCAAAACAATTGGATACAGGGCCCCCAAAGGTCTAGCTACGCCACTGTTTCTGAGATATCGAATTTTGAAAATAAAAATGTTTAATGTATTTTTAAAAATCCGAACAAAAAATAATGACATTTTTGATCATCAAATATTACTGAGACAATATAAGAGCTTGTGCTGAAAAATTAATTAATTATTGAAATCGGTTGATTAGTTCTTGAGAAAACTTAAAAATTAAACAACGGTTCTGGAGCAATACAAAAATATATTTTAATATATTGAAAGAAGCCAAGTCAAGACAAAAAATTTAAGAGAAACTTTAGTAAAAATGTATCGGTTCGTTTTTGAAAAAAATCGAATTTTTGATTTTTGGCCAAAACGTTTCTATGGGGACTATTGATATTTTTCTTCTTAACAAAAAAAAAATAAAAATTGCCTAACACTAAAAACCTTAATTTCCAAGTTCAAAATCAATCAACAGACAGACGTACGGAATCGGGGGATCCACTTTTTTCGACTTCTCTACCATCATAATCTCATGTTTGATTAAAATCTCGAGTTCGAGATTTTGTACGAATGCAAAACTTGCAATATAGTTTCTATTTGTCCCAAGTAAAAAAAAATTGCATCAATTGCAGAACATATAAATTATTTGTGCAGTAAAGAAAACTGGATGGTCCACCATCCTCATAGATCCAGTTGAAAAATCTTAACAACCTCTTGAAAATTTGCCCTATAATGAATATATAATAACTAGCAGACCCGGCCACGCGTTGCTGTGGCTGAGTAATTAAGGAAGGACTTAATAGACAAAATAAATACTATGATTAACAGAAATTAAATCACAGTTAAAGTGCCAATCGATGAACAATATTTTTGGTCAGCCTGTCTTTTGTCAACACAAATAAACTCGATGGTCTCTCTACACGTGAACAGGCCACGTATAATTGCCCATGAGAGAAACATGGATTCTTTAAGTATAAGCCGCAAATAGACATTGTTTTTCCTTGTGATTTGTAAATAGTCATCGCGAAAGCTAAACGGATAGGAAATTGCAGTGTTTTGAATGATATTGGAGAATCTGACGGTATCGTGGTAACATAACAATTTCTCCTTTAAACTTTCCTGCCAAAATAGTTGCTTCGAGAACATTTCCGGTGATTTTTTTGATTACCAAACGTGTATCGTTGCATAGTTTAGGGGGGTTCAAATTACGCAGAAGAATAATCGGTGATCCAATTTTTGACCGAAGATTGTGTGGTGGCATTCCTTTGTATGTCTAAAGAATTCAAAAATTCAATTGGAAAATGCACTGCTTCGTCTTCATCGACAGTAGCGTCGTCGATTGACTTAAACGACATTATATCGCCTGGTAATAATTGTTGTATCTGGTAGTTAATTAGATCTACATCAACATTACGATTATCATGCTGTTCCATTGATTTATGTGCACGAATATCTGCTATATGGATTCTTCGAGCTGCATTTCTTTCTGCTCTTTGCTCAACTGATTCGTGGGCTCTTTCAAGACGTCGATGTCGAGCTTTTTTGCTACGGGCATTGTGGAGGTTAGATTTCTTTGGTGGCATTTTACTGAGAATAGTGATTGTTAGTTAAAATTCAATCAAAATAAAAAAAAATTATAAAATTTTGCAGTCAAGATATAACCCTGTTTAAAAATATTGATTCAAAAAAAATTAACTTTTATGTAATTTGAATTTTTTTCAATTTCTTTCTATGTATATATAGATATACAATTTACATAGAGCGAATTTTTTCAATTTTTTTCACTCAATATTTTTAATCAGGGAAAACTAACCTATGCTTACAATTTTTAAAAAAGAATAAATGTTGTTGTATTTTATTTTTTTTTGTTTATATATTTTATTGTATTAATGAAACTGTAATTTAGTAGTTGAAAAGAAATATTCAGAATTATATAGAGCACATGAAATTAAATGATCAAAATATCACATTGCACCACGTGTTGTTGAAAAAGAAATTTCGAATTCCAACGTGGCGCCATCTATGAGAAGTATGCGATAGATGGTCCGACATTTTCTGTAAAAAATCTGATTTAAGGCGCCATCTGTTCGAGACTTATGAAACTTACGATTAATAACAAACATCAACGTTGACAATCAGTTTATTGTTAATAATTATAAATTATTAAGACCATTAATCGAAGTATAAACTATCATATATCTCAAGTTAGACCAAATTACACATAAACTGCCAACTTTCATCGAAATCGGTTGACTTGGTGAAGAGTTCACTGGGACACTGGATTTTTATATATTAAGATAAGGGTTTAAACCATTGAATAATTACAATGAATAATTCAATGATTTAAACATAATCGTGTATATTTTATTATTTTTTTATTTTTTATTTATTTTTAGTTTGTTTTAAATACTTCATTGTTACCACAGTTAAAAAATGTGAAGAATTACAAGTTGTTTTTTTTTTCACTTTTTTGAACACCTAAGAGTTTATTTCACTTTATTGATAATTTTTGAGAATGCGAAATTGTGATTTATTATCTAAATCTAAAAGAACAAAATTGTTAAGATTAAAATAAAATAATGAATAAAAAAAAAACAATCCATACCGAAAATTTTGTTTAATATCTTTAGAATTTCTAATACTTTAAGCAATACAATTGTCTGTTTCCCAAACTGTTTCTTATGCTCTAATGTTGATTAGTAGATTTTGTAAATTTTCTACCAATATTGTAGATAGTTGTATTACAGTAAAATTATCAAATACTCTGAAATTTATAGTCTTACAATTTTTACAACGTAACATTTTTTACAATTAATTATTGTGAGTCAATGAAAGACAATTTATTGTAAGACATTGTAAGCAAACTTTTCACCTACAGATCTGACAAAATTGTAAATTTCAATTTCAAATCGAAAAGTGCATGATTTTTACATAATTTAAATTTATGAAGGTTAGCTTATAAAATTTAATGCAAATAATATTTTTGAAAGTGGTGTAGGTCCACTCTTTAAATATCGAATAACCGTATTTTTTGGAAGATATGTATCTTTTTCTTTTCATTGACTTTTTTGTATTTACATTTCAAAAACTATGGTAGACAACTTGTAATAAATAGACAATAGACAGTTTCACAAATTTTCACAACATTACACGGTTAAAAAATGTGGGATGTTTTTTTTTAATACAGATTTGCGAGTTTGTGAATTAGAAAATCATTAAGTCATAAGCTAGCAGTTGAATTATGAATTAAACAGAATTTAATCCACAAGATAGTTAGTGTGAATTAACAATATTTAAAGTCATCAGCTAGTTAGTGACTCATGAATTAAAACAAATGAATTCATAAGCTAATGGTTAAATTATAAGAAAGAAAATTAAATACATATTAATATGGTTATGAATAAGGACTAAAAAGAAATATTAAAAAAAAATTGTTTGTATCTTTAATGATGGTCCTAAGTTATTGTGCATATGCTTGGTCGATCTAAATGTGTGTCCAAACGAAAGAATCATTCATAACAATATTTTGCGTGAGATAAATAATTGGAAGTCAATATCTTTCTTTGTTCTCCTAACACTTGAGTCAATAATTTTATAAATCAAAAAAAAAAATTGAACAAAAATAATTTACAAAAAAAATGTTCATCTTCAAAACAACTGTATGCAACGAAGAATGACATTTTTGACATCCAGTTAAATTTTGAGAAAAATCGAATTGACAGTTTTTTTTTACAAAAAATAAAAACCTAAAAAACATTGCTAAAACTTGGTAAACATTTATTTTCCACTCAAGTATCTTTTCAAAAATTAAAAATTTTGGCTTCAAACTAATTTCATATTATAACAAAAAATTGTTTTCGACATTTAGTAAATTTTGTATAATAATACAATAGTCAATTTTTTCGTATTTTAAAATCAACAAAAATATACTACACAAAATTGGTAAATTGATGTTTGATTCTCGATATCTCGTGAATAAATGAAGGTATTGTCTTCAAAATGATTTAATTCTGTGCTAAATTTTGGTGTTTACGTAAGAATACTGTTCTCAGAAAAATCTAACCTGTTTTTGTTTAAATAAGAAGTAAAAGCTATCAATAAATGTTACTAAAATTGGTAAAAATTGGTTTTCGACTGAAAATCTCTTTAAGAATAAATAGATTTTGAAATCAAACTATTTCATCTTATGCAAAATGTTGAACGTAATTTTTTAAAATTCCACAGACATCTTTTTTTGCATTATGTGAAAACCTACAAAATCTATACAAAACTGATAAGATTTTCGACTCAAGTATTAGGAGAACAAAAAAAAGATATATATATTTCACACGAAATTTTATTATGTTTATTTTTTTTTAAGTTTTAAGCAAGAAAAATCGACAGACGGTATGGGAAGTTTTTTATGAAATTTGAATGCGGTTTTACCGATTTTATTTTAATAAAACTTGAATTTTATTAACATTAAATACAATTGGAATCATATTTGAAGTTATATTATATTAAATTCAAATATATTTCGTATTATTTTTGTAATTTTAATAATTGCAATGTATTAAATTTAAATAGAATTTTGGTGTTGTCATATACTTAACCCGAAAATAATAAAAAAGACCCCAACATTTTTAAACGTGTAGAAAATAATCAGGTACAAAATTAGGTAGCAAGGTAGGAAGATAGGAAAGTAGCAAAGTAGGAAGGTATGTAGAAAGGTAGGTAGGTAGGTAGAAAGGTAGAAAAATAGGTGAGTAGATATCGATTGTCTTAGATGACAAATATAAGAAAAATTTAGCATCGTATACCTATTTATTTTGAATGCTTTTACTGGAAGGTAATCTGTTGCACATTCAGGTATATACATACTTAAATACTATTGTATATATATTTACATTATATTTATTTATTTACATGTTTTTATATGAAAATTAAAAATTCAATGCAGTACATCCTGTTAAGCCGTTAAAAAAACAAAAAACGACCTAGTTTTGAATACCTTCAAATGTATGCAATTTTAATTGTGTTTGTACCTACTTGATACGTACAAATAACAAATAATACGCAATAATAACAACAACAAAATAATTGAATATATTTAAAATCTTCAATACATCATATGCCAAATATGGCAACATCTCATTTTTCACAAAAATTGAAAATTTAAAATCAAACGAGAATTTTTAAATTCAAAATACCTTCAACGTTAAAGTATACATATGTAGCTATAAATAAATGTATGCATATGCACATCTCCTCTACATTCACACTTGAAAGCAAAAAAAAATATAAACAAATATTAGGTCTGTTCGCGTACCCTCCTAAAACAGTCCAATTTTACGAAAAAATACGAAATTTAACCAAATCCTGTTCGCGTACTCAAAAATTTCGTAGATTTTCGTAAAAGAGCGCTCACGAGAGAGTAAAATATTTCCCCAACCAACGAATTTTAGCCCAAGAAATTTCTTTGGGCTGATTTGTGAAAATTGTCAAATTTGATAGAAATTCAAATAAATTAAATAAATTGCTCGCTTTTGATGTCAGTTATAAAATTTAAAAACAAACTTTCAAAGAACAGCAACAACAAGACAGTAATATTGTGTGAAAAATTTGTTGTTTTCCCGTTCGCTTACTTTTTTGTAGTTTTTTTTTTTTTTTGAGAATTTTACGCCCACTCTTTAAAATATCTCTTTTTACGAATTTTGGTGCAGAAAGTACGCGAACGGACCTATTATTCGTTCTTGGTTTGACATTTGTATTTTGGCTATCTCCCTCGAACATATTGGAATTAAGAATGAGGAGAAAATTACTAAAGAAAGAATGAGAAAAGTAAATTTGTTTAAGTTTCATAAGCATTAATATGTTCGAGGGAGATAGCCAAAATACAAATGTCAAACCAAGAAGGAATAATATTTGTTTACATTTTTTGCTTTCACGTGCGAATGTAGAGGAGATGTGCATATGCATACATATGTTTGTAGCTATGTATACTTTAACGTTGTAGGTATTTTATTTATTTTATTTAAAAATTCTCGTTTGATTTTAAATTTTCAATTTTTGTGAAAAATGAAATGTTTGTAGCTATGTATACTTTGAAGTTGTACCTAGGTATTTTGAATTTAATAATTCTCATTGCAAAATGCAAGAACTTGACTTGCATGACATGTGGTTTCAACAAGACAGTGCCACATGCCACACAGCACGCGCAACAATGGACTTATTGAGAGGCGAGTTTGGTGAACATTTTATTTCACGTTTCGGGACCGGTCAATTGGCCGCCTAGATCGTGTGATTTAACGCCTTTAAGCGCCCAATACACGATACAATTATTGTATCGATTATCGTACAAAAGATGAATCGCATGCGATGATTGTATCGTGTGTGTAAAACAAAGTATCCGCTGTACTGAAATCGCATGGTCGAATGCTATCGAGCGAAAACGAGAGGTTGCATACGGTTGCTTTGATGTGAATCGTTTTGACGGTTGATGAAATCGTGAGCTAGTCGTATGGTGTGTGTGCTCACTTTCGATATCGCTACCGATATCGGTACAACTCAAGTCGGTACGATAGATTGTATCGTGTATTGGGCGCTTTAGACTATTTTTTGTGGGGTTATGTTAAAGCTCAACATTTGCATGAAATAATCTTCAAACATTAAATTATATGGACCGTACTATCGATTCAAATAAATATTTCATGCATTTTTCTGAATTGTATGTGTTTTTTTTAATAACTTTCCTAGAGCTTTTTAAAACTCACCCTTTATATACATATTAATATATGTGCATATATATGTACATATACATACATATAAAACGGACAAACTAAAGGAATTATATCACACTAAATTTCAGATCAAAATAAAGACAATTATCAGGAACACCCTATTGAATTGAAAAAAAATATATTGAAAAATATATTTAACTACCAACCGCAAAAATTACTCTTGCAATACCTACTTTTTTGCTTTGTTATTGTTTTTGTTATACTTTTTCTATTTCTTGCCAAAGCATAACCGTAAAATCATTCCTCTTCAAGTATAATATGCATACACACATATAATGTCAAAAGGTTGTTTCTATTGTCTCCCTCGATCTCCTACTACATTTGCATATGTTCTTCTCTATTTTCTGTTCTTTAATTATTGTTGATTTTTCCCTCATTCTCAACTCTTCCCATCTTTGAGGGGTATAAAAAAAGGGATCAAATTCAATCATCTCCACGCCTCTCAGATGTCGCTTCGATCGTTCCTATTCATAAGAAGAGTACTATAAGAAATATATATACAATGCTACTCTTTTGTGTCCATGAAATAAAAAGGCATAAGAATTGCCATCTGCAATTTACTCATGTAATACACTCAAATTCGACATTTGTTTTAACTTAGGTGCCAGTTATATCTATCATTGAAATCAATCCGGAAATTTGTTTGAATGGATATTTGACTGTTTTCCTTTGATTAGAAATGAAAATTATATACTGGACGATGGGAAATCACGCAAAGAATTTTTTTTAGAAAAAAAAAGTTTATTTTTGCAGTTATTTTTCGCTAAAAATGTATTTTTGTATTTTTCGGACGCAAATTAATTTTCCTGAACAGCGGATACTTTTATGTCCTAAGGGCCAGTTATAGCTGTTGTCCGAGTCTTGGATCTGCAAAGTTGCCGGAGAAATTTAATATAAAAAGACACTTTTTAGTTCGATTTAAATTTATTCTTTTACGGCAAATCTGGTGGGCTGCTTGTGGACTCGATGACAACTGAATACTCTACCATGAAATTTATTGAAGAAGATAAAACAAAACGAAATGTCAAACTCTGATCAATTTTTGAACGCTGCCCATCCAATCCACAAGTCTTATAGGTCGATTAGGTTAGGTTAGGTTATAGTGGCTGTCCAAGATGGAAACGGACACACTTAGGCCAGTTTAATGGCCCATTGTGATACCACATGAATCTTGAGGTTACTTCCTAAGCTTAATGGAACCAGTTTGAGTCTCTTACGAAACGTGAGAGGCTGATTATGCCGACATGATTTAGATCGTTTAGATCGTTAAAGAAGAATTCTCCTAGGTAATTCTTGCGTTTTCGAGCCAGATCAAAATATCACATTGCACCACGTGTTGTTGAAAAAGAAATTTCGAATTCCAACGTGGCGCCATCTATGAGAAGTATGCGATAGATGGTCCGACATTTTCTGTAAAAAATCTGATTTAAGGCGCCATCTGTTCGAGACTTATGAAACTTACGATTAATAACAAACATCAACGTTGACAATCAGTTTATTGTTAATAATTATAAATTATTAAGACCATTAATCGAAATATAAACTATCATATATCTCAAGTTAGACCAAATTACACATAAACTGCCAACTTTCATCGAAATCGGTTGACTTGGTGAAGAGTTCACTGGGACACTGGAATATTAAGATAAGGGTTTAAACCATTGAATAATTACAATGAATAATTCAATGATTTAAACATAATCATGTATATTTTATAATTTTTTTATTTTTTATTTATTTTTTTTTATTTATTTTTAGTTTGTTTTAAATACTTCATTGTTACCACAGTTAAAAGATGTGAAGAATTACAAGTTGTTTTTTTTTCACTTTTTTGAACACCTAAGAGTTTATTTCACTTTATTGATAATTTTTGAGAATGCGAAATTGTGATTTATTATCTAAATCTAAAAGAACAAAATTGTTAAGATTAAAATAAAATAATGAATAAAAAAAAAACAATCCATACCGAAAATTTTGTTTAATATCTTTAGAATTTCTAATACTTTAAGCAATACAATTGTCTGTTTCCCAAACTGTTTCTTATGCTCTAATGTTGATAAGTAGATTTTGTAAATTTTCTACCAATATTGTAGATAGTTGTATTACAGTAAAATTATCAAATACTCTGAAATTTATAGTCTTACAATTTTTACAACGTAACATTTCTTACAATTAATTATTGTGAGTCAATGAAAGACAATTTATTGTAAGACATTGTAAGCAAACTTTTCACCTACAGATCTGACAAAATTGTAAATTTCAATAGACAATAGACAGTTTCACAAATTTTCACAACATTACACGGTTAAAAAATGTGGGATGTTTTTTTTTAATACAGATTTGCGAGTTTGTGAATTAGAAAATCATTAAGTCATAAGCTAGCAGGTGAATTATGAATTAAACAGAATTTAATCCACAAGATAGTTAGTGTGAATTAACAATATTTAAAGTCATCAGCAAGTTAGTGACTCATGAATTAAAACAAATGAATTCATAAGCTAATGGTTAAATTATAAGAAAGAAAATATGTATTTAATATGGTTATGAATAAGGACTAAAAAGAAATATTAAAAAAAATTGTTTGTATCTTTAATGATGGTCCTAAGTTATTGTGCATATGCTTGGTCGATCTAAATGTGTGTCCAAACGAAAGAATCATTCATAACAATATTTTGCGTGAGATAAATAATTGGAAGTCAATATCTTTCTTTGTTCTCCTAACACTTGAGTCAATAATTTTATAAATCAAAAAAAAAATTGAACAAAAATAATTTACAAAAAAAATGTTCATCTTCAAAACAACTGTATGCAACGAAGAATGACATTTTTGACATCCAGTAAAATTTTGAGAAAAATCGAATTGACAGTTTTTTTTACAAAAAATAAAAACCTAAAAAACATTGCTAAAACTTGGTAAACATTTATTTTCCACTCAAGTATCTTTTCAAAAATTAAAAATTTTGGCTTCAAACTAATTTCATATTATAACAAAAAATTGTTTTCGACATTTAGTAAATTTTGTATAATAATACAATAGTCAATTTTTTCGTATTTTAAAATCAACAAAAATATACTACACAAAATTGGTAAATTGATGTTTGATTCTCGATATCTCGTGAATAAATGAAGGTATTGACTTCAAAATGATTTAATTCTGTGCTAAATTTTGGTGTTTACGTAAGAATACTGTTCTCAGAAAAATCTAACCTGTTTTTGTTTAAATAAGAAGTAAAAGCTATCAAGAAATGTTACTAAAATTGGTAAAAATTGGTTTTCGACTGAAAATCTCTTTAAGAATAAATAGATTTTGAAATCAAACTATTTCATCTTATGCAAAATGTTGAACGTAATTTTTTAAAATTCCACAGACATCTTTTTTTGCATTATGTGAAAACCTACAAAAACTATACAAAACTGATAAGATTTTCGACTCAAGTATTAGGAGAACAAAAAAAAGATATATATATTTCACACGAAATTTTATTATGTTTATTTTTTTTTAAGTTTTAAGCAAGAAAAATCGACAGACGGTATGGGAAGTTTTTTATGAAATTTGAATGCGGTTTTACCGATTTTATTTTAATAAAACTTGAACTTTATTAACATTAAATACAATTGGAATTATATTTGAAGTTATATTATATTAAATTCAAATATATTTCGTATTATTTTTGTAATTTTAATAATTGCAATGTATTAAATTTAAATAGAATTTTGGTGTTGTCATATACTTAACCCGAAAATAATAAAAAAGACCCCAACATTTTTAAACGTGTAGAAAATAATCAGGTACAAAATTAGGTAGCAAGGTAGGAAGATAGGAAAGTAGCAAAGTAGGAAGGTATGTAAAAAGGTAGGTAGGTAGGTAGAAAGGTAGAAAAATAGGTGAGTAGATATCGATTGTCTTAGATGCCAAATATAAGAAAAATTTAGCATCGTATACCTATTTATTTTAAATGCTTTTACTGGAAGGTAATCTGTTGCACATTCAGGTATATACATACTTAAATACTATTGTATATATATTTACATTATATTTATTTATTAACATGTTTTTATATGAAAATTAAAAATTCAATGCAGTACATCCTGTTAAGCCGTTAAAAAAACAAAAACGACCTAGTTTTGAATACCTTCAAATGTATGCAATTTTAATTGTGTTTGTACTTGATACGTACAAATAACAAATAATACGCAATAATAACAACAACAAAATAATTGAATATATTTAAAATCTTGAGTCAATAATTTTATAAATCAAAAAAAAAATTGAACAAAAATAATTTACAAAAAAAATGTTCATCTTCAAAACAACTGTATGCAACGAAGAATGACATTTTTGACATCCAGTAAAATTTTGAGAAAAATCGAATTGACAGTTTTTTTTACAAAAAATAAAAACCTAAAAAACATTGCTAAAACTTGGTAAACATTTATTTTCCACTCAAGTATCTTTTCAAAAATTAAAAATTTTGGCTTCAAACTAATTTCATATTATAACAAAAAATTGTTTTCGACATTTAGTAAATTTTGTATAATAATACAATAGTCAATTTTTTCGTATATTAAAATCAACAAAAATATACTACACAAAATTGGTAAATTGATGTTTGATTCTCGATATCTCGTGAATAAATGAAGGTATTGTCTTCAAAATGATTTAATTCTGTGCTAAATTTTGGTGTTTACGTAAGAATACTGTTCTCAGAAAAATCTAACCTGTTTTTGTTTAAATAAGAAGTAAAAGCTATCAAGAAATGTTACTAAAATTGGTAAAAATTGGTTTTCGACTGAAAATCTCTTTAAGAATAAATAGATTTTGAAATCAAACTATTTCATCTTATGCAAAATGTTGAACGTAATTTTTTAAAATTCCACAGACATCTTTTTTTGCATTATGTGAAAACCTACAAAAACTATACAAAACTGATAAGATTTTCGACTCAAGTATTAGGAGAACAAAAAAAAGATATATATATTTCACACGAAATTTTATTATGTTTATTTTTTTTAAGTTTTAAGCAAGAAAAATCGACAGACGGTATGGGAAGTTTTTTATGAAATTTGAATGCGGTTTTACCGATTTTATTTTAATAAAACTTGAATTTTATTAACATTAAATACAATTGGAATTATATTTGAAGTTATATTATATTAAATTCAAATATATTTCGTATTATTTTTGTAATTTTAATAATTGCAATGTATTAAATTTAAATAGAATTTTGGTGTTGTCATATACTTAACCCGAAAATAATAAAAAAGACCCCAACATTTTTAAACGTGTAGAAAATAATCAGGTACAAAATTAGGTAGCAAGGTAGGAAGATAGGAAAGTAGCAAAGTAGGAAGGTATGTAGAAAGGTAGGTAGGTAGGTAGAAAGGTAGAAAAATAGGTGAGTAGATATCGATTGTCTTAGATGACAAATATAAGAAAAATTTAGCATCGTATACCTATTTATTTTGAATGCTTTTACTGGAAGGTAATCTGTTGCACATTCAGGTATATACATACTTAAATACTATTGTATATATATTTACATTATATTTATTTATTTACATGTTTTTATATGAAAATTAAAAATTCAATGCAGTACATCCTGTTAAGCCGTTAAAAAAACAAAAACGACCTAGTTTTGAATACCTTCAAATGTATGCAATTTTAATTGTGTTTGTACTTGATACGTACAAATAACAAATAATACGCAATAATAACAACAACAAAATAATTGAATATATTTAAAATCTTCAATGCATCATATGCCAAATATGGCAACATCTCATTTTTCACAAAAATTGAAAATTTAAAATCAAACGAGAATTTTTAAATTCAAAATACCTACAACGTTAAAGTATACATATGTAGCTATAAATAAATGTATGCATATGCACATCTCCTCTACATTCACACTTGAAAGCAAAAAAAAATATAAACAAATATTAGGTCTGTTCGCGTACCCTCCTAAAACAGTCCAATTTTACGAAAAAATACGAAATTTAACCAAATCCTGTTCGCGTACTCAAAAATTTCGTAGATTTTCGTAAAAGAGCGCTCACGAGAGAGTAAAATATTTCCCCAACCAACGAATTTTAGCCCAAGAAATTTCTTTGGGCTGATTTGTGAAAATTGTCAAATTTGATAGAAATTCAAATAAATTAAATAAATTGCTCGCTTTTGATGTCAGTTATAAAATTTAAAAACAAATTTTCAAAGAACAGCAACAACAAGACAGTAATATTGTGTGAAAAATTTGTTGTTTTCCCGTTCGCTTACTTTTTTGTAGTTTTTTTTTTTTTGAGAATTTTACGCCCACTCTTTAAAATATCTCTTTTTACGAATTTTGGTGCAGAAAGTACGCGAACGGACCTATTATTCGTTCTTGGTTTGACATTTGTATTTTGGCTATCTCCCTCGAACATATTGGAATTAAGAATGAGGAGAAAATTACTAAAGAAAGAATGAGAAAAGTAAATTTGTTTAAGTTTCATAAGCATTAATATGTTCGAGAGAGATAGCCAAAATACAAATGTCAAACCAAGAAGGAATAATATTTGTTTACATTTTTTGCTTTCACGTGCGAATGTAGAGGAGATGTGCATATGCATACATATGTTTGTAGCTATGTATACTTTAACGTTGTAGGTATTTTGAATTTAAAAATTCTCGTTTGATTTTAAATTTTCAATTTTTGTGAAAAATGAAATGTTTGTAGCTATGTATACTTTGAAGTTGTACCTAGGTATTTTGAATTTAATAATTCTCATTGCAAAATGCAAGAACTTGACTTGCATGACATGTGGTTTCAACAAGACAGTGCCACATGCCACACAGCACGCGCAACAATGGACTTATTGAGAGGCGAGTTTGGTGAACATTTTATTTCACGTTTCGGGACCGGTCAATTGGCCGCCTAGATCGTGCGATTTAACGCCTTTAAGCGCCCAATACACGATACAATTATTGTATCGATTATCGTACAAAAGATGAATCGCATGCGATGATTGTATCGTGTGTGTAAAACAAAGTATCCGCTGTACTGAAATCGCATGGTCGAATGCTATCGAACGAAAACGAGAGGTTGCATACGGTTGCTTTGATGTGAATCGTTTTGACAGTTGATGAAATCGTGAGCTAGTCGTATGGTGTGTGTGCTCACTTTCGATATCGCTACCGATATCGGTACAACTCAAGTCGGTACGATAGATTGTATCGTGTATTGGGCGCTTTAGACTATTTTTTGTGGGGTTATGTTAAAGCTCAACATTTGCATGAAATAATCTTCAAACATTAAATTATATGGACCGTACTATCGATTCAAATAAATATTTCATGCATTTTTCTGAATTTTATGTGTTTTTTTTAATAACTTTTCTAGAGCTTTTTAAAACTCACCCTTTATATACATATTAATATATGTGCATATATATGTACATATACATACATATAAAACGGACAAACTAAAGGAATTATATCACACTAAATTTCAGATCAAAATAAAGACAATTATCAGGAACACCCTATTGAATTGAAAAAAAATATATTAAAAAATATATTTAACTACCAACCGCAAAAATTACTCTTGCAATACCTACTTTTTTGCTTTGTTATTGTTTTTGTTATACTTTTTCTATTTCTTGCCAAAGCATAACCGTAAAATCATTCCTCTTCAAGTATAATATGCATACACACATATAATGTCAAAAGGTTGTTTCTATTGTCTCCCTCGATCTCCTACTACATTTGCATATGTTCTTCTCTATTTTCTATTCTTTAATTATTGTTGATTTTTCCCTCATTCTCAACTCTTCCCATCTTTGAGGGGTATAAAAAAAGGGATCAAATTTGATATATTTGATCTGTTTTCCTTTGATTAGAAATGAAAATTATATACTGGACGATGGGAAATCACGCAAAGAATTTTTTTTAGAAAAAAAAAGTTTAGTTTTGCAGTTATTTTTCGCTAAAAATGTATTTTTGTATTTTTCGGACGCAAATTAATTTTCCTGAACAGCGGATACTTTTATGTCCTAAGGGCCAGTTATAGCTGTTGTCCGAGTCTTGGATCTGCAAAGTTGCCGGAGAAATTTAATATAAAAAGACACTTTTTAGTTCGATTTAAATTTATTCTTTTACGGCAAATCTGGTGGGCTGCTTGTGGACTCGATGACAACTGAATACTCTACCATGAAATTTATTGAAGAAGATAAAACAAAACGAAATGTCAAACTCTGATCAATTTTTGAACGCTGCCCATCCAATCCACAAGTCTTATAGGTCGATTAGGTTAGGTTAGGTTATAGTGGCTGTCCAAGATGGAAACGGACACACTTAGGCCAGTTTAATGGCCCATTGTGATACCACATGAATCTTGAGGTTACTTCCTAAGCTTAATGGAACCAGTTTGAGTCTCTTACGAAACGTGAGAGGCTGATTATGCCGACATGATTTAGATCGTTTAGATCGTTAAAGAAGAATTCTCCTAGGTAATTCTTGCGTTTTCGAGCCAGATCAAAATATCACATTGCACCACGTGTTGTTGAAAAAGACATTTCGAATTCCAACGTGGCGCCATCTATGAGAAGTATGCGATAGATGGTCCGACATTTTCTGTAAAAAATCTGATTTAAGGCGCCATCTGTTCGAGACTTATGAAACTTACGATTAATAACAAACATCAACGTTGACAATCAGTTTATTGTTAATAATTATAAATTATTAAGACCATTAATCGAAATATAAACTATCATATATCTCAAGTTAGACCAAATTACACATAAACTGCCAACTTTCATCGAAATCGGTTGACTTGGTGAAGAGTTCACTGGGACACTGGAATATTAAGATAAGGATTTAAACCATTGAATAATTACAATGAATAATTCAATGATTTAAACATAATCGTGTATATTTTATAATTTTTTTATTTTTTATTTATTTTTTTTTATTTATTTTTAGTTTGTTTTAAATACTTCATTGTTACCACAGTTAAAAGATGTGAAGAATTACAAGTTGTTTTTTTTTCACTTTTTTGAACACCTAAGAGTTTATTTCACTTTATTGATAATTTTTGAGAATGCGAAATTGTGATTTATTGTCTAAATCTAAAAGAACAAAATTGTTAAGATTAAAATAAAATAATGAATAAAAAAAAAAACAATCCATACCGAAAATTTTGTTTAATATCTTTAGAATTTCTAATACTTTAAGCAATACAATATTGTCTGTTTCCCAAACTGTTTTATGCTCTAATGTTGATTAGTAGATTTTGTAAATTTTCTACCAATATTGTAGATAGTTGTATTACAGTAAAATTATCAAATACTCTGAAATTTATAGTCTTACAATTTTTACAACGTAACATTTTTTACAATTAATTATTGTGAGTCAATGAAAGACATACATTTTTTTGACAATTTATTGTAAGACATTGTAAGCAAACTTTTCACCTACAGATCTGACAAAATTGTAAATTTCAATTTCAAATCGAAAAGTGCATGATTTTTACATAATTTAAATTTATGAAGGTTAGCTTATAAAATTTAATGCAAATAATATTTTTGAATGTGGTGTAGGTCCACTCTTTAAATATCGAATAACCGTATTTTTTGGAAGATATGTATCTTTTCCTTTTCATTGACTTTTTTGTATTTACATTTCAAAAACTATGGTAGACAACTTGTAATAAATAGACAATAGACAGTTTCACAAATTTTCACAACATTACACGGTTAAAAAATGTGGGATGTTTTTTTTTAATACAGATTTGCGAGTTTGTGAATTAGAAAATCATTAAGTCATAAGCTAGCAGTTGAATTATGAATTAAACAGAATTTAATCCACAAGATAGTTAGTGTGAATTAACAATATTTAAAGTCATCAGCTAGTTAGTGACTCATGAATTAAAACAAATGAATTCATAAGCTAATGGTTAAATTATAAGAAAGAAAATATGTATTTAATATGGTTATGAATAAGGACTAAAAAGAAATACTAAAAAAAAATTGTTTGTATCTTTAATAATGGTCCTAAGTTATTGTGCATATGCTTGGTCGATCTAAATGTGTGTCCAAACGAAAGAATCATTCATAACAATATTTTGCGTGAGATAAATAATTGGAAGTCAATATCTTTCTTTGTTCTCCTAACACTTGAGTCAATAATTTTATAAATCAAAAAAAAATTGAACAAAAATAATTTACAAAAAAAATGTTCATCTTCAAAACAACTGTATGCAACGAAGAATGACATTTTTGACATCCAGTAAAATTTTGAGAAAAATCGAATTGACAGTTTTTTTTACAAAAAATAAAAACCTAAAAAACATTGCTAAAACTTGGTAAACATTTATTTTCCACTCAAGTATCTTTTCAAAAATTAAAAATTTTGGCTTCAAACTAATTTCATCTTATAACAAAAAATTGTTTTCGACATTTAGTAAATTTTGTATAATAATACAATAGTCAATTTTTTCGTATTTTAAAATCAACAAAAATATACTACACAAAATTGGTAAATTGATGTTTGATTCTCGATATCTCGTGAATAAATGAAGGTATTGTCTTCAAAATGATTTAATTCTGTGCTAAATTTTGGTGTTTACGTAAGAATACTGTTCTCAGAAAAATCTAACCTGTTTTTGTTTAAATAAGAAGTAAAAGCTATCAAGAAATGTTACTAAAATTGGTAAAAATTGGTTTTCGACTGAAAATCTCTTTAAGAATAAATAGATTTTGAAATCAAACTATTTCATCTTATGCAAAATGTTGAACGTAATTTTTTAAAATTCCACAGACATTTTTTTTTGCATTATGTGAAAACCTACAAAAACTATACAAAACTGATAAGATTTTCGACTCAAGTATTAGGAGAACAAAAAAAAGATATATATATTTCACACGAAATTTTATTATGAATATTTTTTTTTAAGTTTTAAGCAAGAAAAATCGACAGACGGTATGGGAAGTTTTTTATGAAATTTGAATGCGGTTTTACCGATTTTATTTTAATAAAACTTGACTTTTATTAACATTAAATACAATTGGAATTATATTTGAAGTTATATTATATTAAATTCAAATATATTTCGTATTATTTTTGTAATTTTAATAATTGCAATGTATTAAATTTAAATAGAATTTTGGTGTTGTCATATACTTAACCCGAAAATAATAAAAAAGACCCCAACATTTTTAAACGTGTAGAAAATAATCAGGTACAAAATTAGGTAGCAAGGTAGGAAGATAGGAAAGTAGCAAAGTAGGAAGGTATGTAGAAAGGTAGGTAGGTAGGTAGAAAGGTAGAAAAATAGGTGAGTAGATATCGATTGTCTTAGATGACAAATATAAGAAAAATTTAGCATCGTATACCTATTTATTTTGAATGCTTTTACTGGAAGGTAATCTGTTGCACATTCAGGTATATACATACTTAAATACTATTGTATATATATTTACATTATATTTATTTATTTACATGTTTTTATATGAAAATTAAAAATTCAATGCAGTACATCCTGTTAAGCCGTTAAAAAAACAAAAACGACCTAGTTTTGAATACCTTCAAATGTATGCAATTTTAATTGTGTTTGTACCTACTTGATACGTACAAATAACAAATAATACGCAATAATAACAACAACAAAATAATTGAATATATTTAAAATCTTCAATGAAAAATTGAAAATTTAAAATCAAACGAGAATTTTTAAATTCAAAATACCTACAACGTTAAAGTATACATATGTAGCTATAAATAAATGTATGCATATGCACATCTCCTCTACATTCACACTTGAAAGCAAAAAAAAATATAAACAAATATTAGGTCTGTTCGCGTACCCTCCTAAAACAGTCCAATTTTACGAAAAAATACGAAATTTAACCAAATCCTGTTCGCGTACTCAAAAATTTCGTAGATTTTCGTAAAAGAGCGCTCACGAGAGAGTAAAATATTTCCCCAACCAACGAATTTTAGCCCAAGAAATTTCTTTGGGCTGATTTGTGAAAATTGTCAAATTTGATAGAAATTCAAATAAATTAAATAAATTGCTCGCTTTTGATGTCAGTTATAAAATTTAAAAACAAACTTTCAAAGAACAGCAACAACAAGACAGTAATATTGTGTGAAAAATTTGTTGTTTTCCCGTTCGCTTACTTTTTTGTAGTTTTTTTTTTTTTGAGAATTTTACGCCCACTCTTTAAAATATCTCTTTTTACGAATTTTGGTGCAGAAAGTACGCGAACGGACCTATTATTCGTTCTTGGTTTGACATTTGTATTTTGGCTACCTCCCTCGAACATATTGGAATTAAGAATGAGGAGAAAATTACTAAAGAAAGAATGAGAAAAGTAAATTTGTTTAAGTTTCATAAGCATTAATATGTTCGAGGGAGATAGCCAAAATACAAATGTCAAACCAAGAAGGAATAATATTTGTTTACATTTTTTACTTTCACGTGCGAATGTAGAGGAGATGTGCATATGCATACATATGTTTGTAGCTATGTATACTTTAACGTTGTAGGTATTTTGAATTTAAAAATTCTCGTTTGATTTTAAATTTTCAATTTTTGTGAAAAATTAAATGTTTGTAGCTATGTATACTTTGAAGTTGTACCTAGGTATTTTGAATTTAATAATTCTCATTGCAAAATGCAAGAACTTGACTTGCATGACATGTGGTTTCAACAAGACAGTGCCACATGCCTCACAGCACGCGCAACAATGGACTTATTGAGAGGCGAGTTTGGTGAACATTTTATTTCACGTTTCGGGACCGGTCAATTGGCCGCCTAGATCGTGCGATTTAACGCCTTTAAGCGCCCAATACACGATACAATTATTGTATCGATTATCGTACAAAAGATGAATCGCATGCGATGATTGTATCGTGTGTGTAAAACAAAGTATCCGCTGTACTGAAATCGCATGGTCGAATGCTATCGAGCGAAAACGAGAGGTTGCATACGGTTGCTTTGATGTGAATCGTTTTGACAGTTGATGAAATCGTGAGCTAGTCGTATGGTGTGTGTGCTCACTTTCGATATCGCTACCGATATCGGTACAACTCAAGTCGGTACGATAGATTGTATCGTGTATTGGGCGCTTTAGACTATTTTTTGTGGGGTTATGTTAAAGCTCAACATTTGCATGAAATAATCTTCAAACATTAAATTATATGGACCGTACTATCGATTCAAATAAATATTTCATGCATTTTTCTGAATTTTATGTGTTTTTTTTAATAACTTTCCTAGAGCTTTTTAAAACTCACCCTTTATATACATATTAATATATGTGCATATATATGTACATATACATACATATAAAACGGACAAACTAAGGGAATTATATCACACTAAATTTCAGATCAAAAATAAAGACAATTATCAGGAACACCCTATTGAATTGAAAAAAAATATATTAAGAAATATATTTAACTACCAACCGCAAAAATTACTCTTGCAATACTGCTGCTTGTGGACTCGATGACAACTGAATACTCTACCATGAAATTTATTGAAGAAGATAAAACAAAACGAAATGTCAAACTCTGATCAATTTTTGAACGCTGCCCATCCAATCCACAAGTCTTATAGGTCGATTAGGTTAGGTTAGGTTATAGTGGCTGTCCAAGATGGAAACGGACACACTTAGGCCAGTTTAATGGCCCATTGTGATACCACATGAATCTTGAGGTTACTTCCTAAGCTTAATGGAACCAGTTTGAGTCTCTTACGAAACGTGAGAGGCTGATTATGCCGAAATGATTTAGATCGTTTAGATCGTTAAAGAAGAATTCTCCTAGGTAATTCTTGCGTTTTCGAGCCAGATCAAAATATCACATTGCACCACGTGTTGTTGAAAAAGACATTTCGAATTCCAACGTGGCGCCATCTATGAGAAGTATGCGATAGATGGTCCGACATTTTCTGTAAAAAATCTGATTTAAGGCGCCATCTGTTCGAGACTTATGAAACTTACGATTAATAACAAACATCAACGTTGACAATCAGTTTATTGTTAATAATTATAAATTATTAAGACCATTAATCGAAATATAAACTATCATATATCTCAAGTTAGACCAAATTACACATAAACTGCCAACTTTCATCGAAATCGGTTGACTTGGTGAAGAGTTCACTGGGACACTGGAATATTAAGATAAGGGTTTAAACCATTGAATAATTACAATGAATAATTCAATGATTTAAACATAATCATGTATATTTTATAATTTTTTTATTTTTTATTCATTTTTTTTTATTTATTTTTAGTTTGTTTTAAATACTTCATTGTTACCACAGTTAAAAGATGTGAAGAATTACAAGTTGTTTTTTTTCACTTTTTTGAACACCTAAGAGTTTATTTCACTTTATTGATAATTTTTGAGAATGCAAAATTGTGATTTATTATCTAAATCTAAAAGAACAAAATTGTTTAATATCTTTAGAATTTCTAATACTTTAAGCAATACAATATTGTCTGTTTCCCAAACTGTTTCTTATGCTCTAATGTTGATTAGTAGATTTTGTAAATTTTCTACCAATATTGTAGATAGTTGTATTACAGTAAAATTATCAAATACTCTGAAATTTATAGTCTTACAATTTTTACAACGTAACATTTTTTACAATTAATTATTGTGAGTCAATGAAAGACATACATTTTTTTGACAATTTATTGTAAGACATTGTAAGCAAACTTTTCACCTACATATCTGACAAAATTGTAAATTTCAATTTCAAATCGAAAAGTGCATGATTTTTACATAATTTAAATTTATGAAGGTTAGCTTATAAAATTTAATGCAAATAATATTTTTGAAAGTGGTGTAGGTCCACTCTTTAAATATCGAATAACCGTATTTTTTGGAAGATATGTATCTTTTCCTTTTCATTGACTTTTTTGTATTTACATTTCAAAAACTATGGTAGACAACTTGTAATAAATAGACAATAGACAGTTTCACAAATTTTCACAACATTACACGGTTAAAAAATGTGGGATGTTTTTTTTTAATACAGATTTGCGAGTTTGTGAATTAGAAAATCATTAAGTCATAAGCTAGCAGTTGAATTATGAATTAAACAGAATTTAATCCACAAGATAGTTAGTGTGAATTAACAATATTTAAAGTCATCAGCTAGTTAGTGACTCATGAATTAAAACAAATGAATTCATAAGCTAATGGTTAAATTATAAGAAAGAAAATATGTATTTAATATGGTTATGAATAAGGACTAAAAAGAAATATTAAAAAAAAATTGTTTGTATCTTTAATGATGGTCCTAAGTTATTGTGCATATGCTTGGTCGATCTAAATGTGTGTCCAAACGAAAGAATCATTCATAACAATATTTTGCGTGAGATAAATAATTGGAAGTCAATATCTTTTTTTGTTCTCCTAACACTTGAGTCAATAATTTTATAAATCAAAAAAAAAATTTAACAAAAATAATTTACAAAAAAAATGTTCATCTTCAAAACAACTGTATGCAACGAAGAATGACATTTTTGACATCCAGTAAAATTTTGAGAAAAATCGAATTGACAGTTTTTTTACAAAAAAAAAAAACCTAAAAAACATTGCTAAAACTTGGTAAACATTTATTTTCCACTCAAGTATCTTTTCAAAAATTAAAAATTTTGGCTTCAAACTAATTTCATCTTATAACAAAAAATTGTTTTCGACATTTAGTAAATTTTGTATAATAATACAATAGTCAATTTTTTCGTATTTTAAAATCAACAAAAATATACTACACAAAATTGGTAAATTGATGTTTGATTCTCGATATCTCGTGAATAAATGAAGGTATTGTCTTCAAAATGATTTAATTCTGTGCTAAATTTTGGTGTTTACGTAAGAATACTGTTCTCAGAAAAATCTAACCTGTTTTTGTTTAAATAAGAAGTAAAAGCTATCAAGAAATGTTACTAAAATTGGTAAAAATTGGTTTTCGACTGAAAATCTCTTTAAGAATAAATAGATTTTGAAATCAAACTATTTCATCTTATGCAAAATGTTGAACGTAATTTTTTAAAATTCCACAGACATCTTTTTTTGCATTATGTGAAAACCTACAAAAACTATACAAAACTGATAAGATTTTCGACTCAAGTATTAGGAGAACAAAAAAAAGATATATATATTTCACACGAAATTTTATTATGAATATTTTTTTTAAGTTTTAAGCAAGAAAAATCGACAGACGGTATGGGAAGTTTTTTATGAAATTTGAATGCGGTTTTACCGATTTTATTTTAATAAAACTTGACTTTTATTAACATTAAATACAATTGGAATTATATTTGAAGTTATATTATATTAAATTCAAATATATTTCGTATTATTTTTGTAATTTTAATAATTGCAATGTATTAAATTTAAATAGAATTTTGGTGTTGTCATATACTTAACCCGAAAATAATAAAAAAGACCCCAACATTTTTAAACGTGTAGAAAATAATCAGGTACAAAATTAGGTTGCATGGTGGGAAGATAGGAAAGTAGCAAAGTAGGAAGGTATGTAGAAAGGTAGGTAGGTAGGTAGAAAGGTAGAAAAATAGGTGAGTAGATATCGATTGTCTTAGATGACAAATATAAGAAAAATTTAGCATCGTATACCTATTTATTTTGAATGCTTTTACTGGAAGGTAATCTGTTGCACATTCAGGTATATACATACTTAAATACTATTGTATATATATTTACATTATATTTATTTATTTACATGTTTTTATATGAAAATTAAAAATTCAATGCAGTACATCCTGTTAAGCCGTTAAAAAAAACAAAAAACGACCTAGTTTTGAATACCTTCAAATGTATGCAATTTTAATTGTGTTTGTACTTGATACGTACAAATAACAAATAATACGCAATAATAACAACAACAAAATAATTGAATATATTTAAAATCTTCAATGCATCATATGCCAAATATGGCAACATCTCATTTTTCACAAAAATTGAAAATTTAAAATCAAACGAGAATTTTTAAATTCAAAATACCTACAACGTTAAAGTATACATATGTAGCTCTAAATAAATGTATGCATATGCACATCTCCTCTACATTCACACTTGAAAGCAAAAAAAAAAAAATATAAACAAATATTAGGTCTGTTCGCGTACCCTCCTAAAACAGTCCAATTTTACGAAAAAATACGAAATTTAACCAAATCCTGTTCGCGTACTCAAAAATTTCGTAGATTTTCGTAAAAGAGCGCTCACGAGAGAGTAAAATATTTCCCCAACCAACGAATTTTAGCCCAAGAAATTTCTTTGGGCTGATTTGTGAAAATTGTCAAATTTGATAGAAATTCAAATAAATTAAATAAATTGCTCGCTTTTGATGTCAGTTATAAAATTTAAAAACAAATTTTCAAAGAACAGCAACAACAAGACAATATTGTGTGAAAAATTTGTTGTTTTCCCGTTCGCTTACTTTTTTGTAGTTTTTTTTTTTTTGAGAATTTTACGCCCACTCTTTAAAATATCTCTTTTTACGAATTTTGGTGCAGAAAGTACGCGAACGGACCTATTATTCGTTCTTGGTTTGACATTTGTATTTTGGCTATCTGAGGAGAAAATTACTAAAGAAAGAATGAGAAAAGTAAATTTGTTTAAGTTTCATAAGCATTAATATGTTCGAGGGAGATAGCCAAAATACAAATGTCAAACCAAGAAGGAATAATATTTGTTTACATTTTTTGCTTTCACGTGCGAATGTAGAGGAGATGTGCATATGCATACATATGTTTGTAGCTATGTATACTTTAACGTTGTAGGTATTTTGAAATTAAAAATTCTCGTTTGATTTTAAATTTTCAATTTTTGTGAAAAATGAAATGTTTGTAGCTATGTATACTTTGAAGTTGTACCTAGGTATTTTGAATTTAATAATTCTCATTGCAAAATGCAAGAACTTGACTTGCATGACATGTGGTTTCAACAAGACAGTGCCACATGCCACACAGCACGCGCAACAATGGACTTATTGAGAGGCGAGTTTGGTGAACATTTTATTTCACGTTTCGGGACCGGTCAATTGGCCGCCTAGATCGTGCGATTTAACGCCTTTAAGCGCCCAATACACGATACAATTATTGTATCGATTATCGTACAAAAGATGAATCGCATGCGATGATTGTATCGTGTGTGTAAAACAAAGTATCCGCTGTACTGAAATCGCATGGTCGAATGCTATCGAGCGAAAACGAGAGGTTGCATACGGTTGCTTTGATGTGAATCGTTTTGACAGTTGATGAAATCGTGAGCTAGTCGTATGGTGTGTGTGCTCACTTTCGATATCGCTACCGATATCGGTACAACTCAAGTCGGTACGATAGATTGTATCGTGTATTGGGCGCTTTAGACTATTTTTTGTGGGGTTATGTTAAAGCTCAACATTTGGATGAAATAATCTTCAAACATTAAATTATATGGACCGTACTATCGATTCAAATAAATATTTCATGCATTTTTCTGAATTTTATGTGTTTTTTTTAATAACTTTCCTAGAGCTTTTAAAACTCACCCTTTATATACATATTAATATATGTGCATATATATGTACATATACATACATATAAAACGGACAAAGTAAAGGAATTATATCACACTAAATTTCAGATCAAAAATAAAGACAATTATCAGGAACACCCTATTGAATTGAAAAAAAATATATTAAAAAATATATTTAACTACCAACCGCAAAAATTACTCTTGCAATACCTACTTTTTTGCTTTGTTATTGTTTTTGTTATACTTTTTCTATTGCTTGCCAAAGCATAACCGTAAAATCATTCCTCTTCAAGTATAATATGCATACACACAAATAATGTCAAAAGGTTGTTTCTATTGTCTCCCTCGATCTCCTACTACATTTGCATATGTTCTTCTCTATTTTCTATTCTTTAATTATTGTTGATTTTTCCCTCATTCTCAACTCTTCCCATCTTTGAGGGGTATAAAAAAAGGGATCAAATTCAATCATCTCCACGCCTCTCAGATGTCGCTTCGATCGTTCCTCTTCATAAGAAGGGTACTATAAGAAATATATATACAATGCTACTCTTTTGTGTCCATGAAATAAAAAGGCATAAGAATTGCCATCTGCAATTTACTCATGTAATACACTCAAATTCGACATTTGTTTTAACTTAGGTGCCAGTTATATCTATCATTGAAATCAATCCGGAAATTTGTTTGAATGGATATTTGACTGTTTTCCTTTGATTAGAAATGAAAATTATATACTGGACGATGGGAAATCACGCAAAGAATTTTTTTTAGAAAAAAAAAGTTTAGTTTTGCAGTTATTTTTCGCTAAAAATGTATTTTTGTATTTTTCGGACGCAAATTAATTTTCCTGAACAGCGGATACTTTTATGTCCTAAGGGCCAGTTATAGCTGTTGTCCGAGTCTTGGATCTGCAAAGTTGCCGGAGAAATTTAATATAAAAAGACACTTTTTAGTTCGATTTAAATTTATTCTTTTACGGCAAATCTGGTGGGCTGCTTGTGGACTCGATGACAACTGAATACTCTACCATAAAATTTATTGAAGAAGATAAAACAAAACAAAATGTCAAACTCTGATCAATTTTTGAACGCTGCCCATCCAATCCACAAGTCTTATAGGTCGATTAGGTTAGGTTAGGTTATAGTGGCTGTCCAAGATGGAAACGGACACACTTAGGCCAGTTTAATGGCCCATTGTGATACCACATGAATCTTGAGGTTACTTCCTAAGCTTAATGGAACCAGTTTGAGTCTCTTACGAAACGTGAGAGGCTGATTATGCCGACATGATTTAGATCGTTTAGATCGTTAAAGAAGAATTCTCCTAGGTAATTCTTGCGTTTTCGAGCCAGAGCAGGGCATGTGCAGAGAAGATGAAGAATTGTTTCTTCCTCTTCCTCGCCCATACAGCTTCTGCTGAAATCATTTGAGAATACGCCTAATCTCGTGGCGTGCTTTCCTATCAGACAGTGTCCGGTTATAACACCTATTATCGAGCTTATATGCGATCTGCTTAGAGAGAGCAAGCACCTTGAACGTTTTAAATCCAGTGTTGGCCAGATGTTTTTTGTGACTTGACACGTGGTGATGTTGTTCCACCTGGTGCCTGCCCTCCTCACAACATCTTGCATTAGCAAAAGTTTACAAGTAGGGTTGGTATGCCAGTACGTGCCAAACGTGGTAGGATGGGCTGTACTGTACCGTTCCTGGCGAGTTCATCTGCCTTACAGTTACCTGGAATGTCTCTATCTGAGAAAATACGGATATCAGATGTTGATATCACGTTTTCTTTAAGCCAGTACAAGACTTCTTTTATCGCCAAAAGTTCCGCCTGGAACACGCTACAATGATTAGGAAGGCGGAATGAGAGACTTAATTTCAGTCCACCAAGCCCTTCTTTTGTTTTTGATCCATCTGTATAGAAATGGATTGACTCATCTTCCAGGAATGTCCTATCCTCCCAAAAAGATCTGGGAGGTATAGAAATCTGGAAATTTCTGTCGAATTGCAGTTGGGGGATGGTGTAGTCTGTGTGCTTTGGAATTGATTCTAAATAACTAAGAATTACGGAGTGGCCAATGTTGTTGTTAGTCCACTGCGATGAAGCTTTGAGGCGAATAGCAGAGGTGTTAGGTAGAGTAAGGTGTCCAGTGCCGCAGATGGGGTCGTGCGAAGCGATCCACTTATACATAGGCAAGCTGAACGTTGAACTTTATTTAATTTATCTCGGTTTATACCTTTTTCTAAAGCAGTCCACCATACTGCCACACCGTATATTAAAATCGGTCTGATTACCAATGTGTATAGCCAATGCGTGATTCTGGGTTGTAAGCCCCATTTATTACCGATGGCTTTTTTGCAAGAAAAGAGAGCTACAGTAGCTTTTTTGACTCTTTCCTCTACGTTGCGTTTCCAATTTAGTTTTTTATCTAAGACAAGACCCAGGTATTTAGCCTCGTCTGAGAATTTTAATTGGATTCCTTTAATATGGGGAGGGTTGACAAATGGAATTTTGTATCTCCTCGAAAATAAGACCAAGTCGGTTTTGTGTGGGTTAACACCCAGTCCACACCGATCAGCCCAAAGTATTAGTCTGTCTAAGAAATTTTGTAAGAATTCTTTTAACGTGTTAAGATGCTTTCCTGAAACTGCTATAGCAACGTCGTCCGCATAGGCTATCACTCTGAAACCCTCCGCATCCAGACTAGTTAGGATTTCATTCACCACTAGGTTCCAGAGGAGAGGGGATAGAATACCACCTTGCGGTGTCCCTCTACTAACGAATCGTCTGCCAGAAGAGTTGCCCAGTTTTGAGTTAATTATCCTGCTAGTAAGCATTAAATGAATTAACTCCCGAAGCGAACTCTCTACATTTAGAGATGTTAGTGCAGATGTGATTGCAGATGTGTCCACGTTGTTAAAGGCACCTTCGATGTCAAGGAAAGCAACCATAGTGAACTCTTTATGATGGAGGGAATATTCGACGTTGCGTACTAAGGTGTGTAACGCTGTTTCCACCGATTTATCTTTACAGTAGGCATGTTGAGACGAAGACAGAAGTCTTGTATCAATACTTGCCCTTAAATGGATATCAATCAATCTTTCCAAGGTCTTAAGAAGGAATGATGATAGACTTATAGGTCGTAGATCTTTAGGATTGACTTGCGAGCATTTAGCTGCCTTGGGTATAAAAACAACTTTAACTTCTCGCCATGCCGAGGGAACATGGACCAGGTAAAGATAGCTGGTAAAAATTGCCTCAAGGATTGGTGCAATTATGTCAGAAGTCTTTTGTAGCTCGGCTGGTATTATTCCATCTGGTCCTGCAGATTTAAATGGTTTGAAGCTGTTGAGAGCCCATTGTAGCTTGTCCCTTGTGATCAGACCTTGTGGATATGTTGTATTGGGACTTGAACGTATATAACCGTTGCAAGTCTCGGTAAGAGAACTTCCAGGAAAATGAGTATCCAGTAGTAAGTTCAGCAATTCATTACTTGAATTTGTCCAGGAGCCGTCTGCATATTTCAAGCAGCTTGGCATCGCTGGATTAGTTGAAAGAATTTTCCGTAACCTAGAGGCTTCAGAAGTTTCTTCTATCGTGCCACAGAAGGATCGCCAAGAAGATCGTTTAGATTTCCATAGTGCCTTCTTGTAAATTCTTAGGGATTCTTTGTAAGAATCCCAGTGAGAGGCTAGTCTTGCGGCTTTGGCTCGGTTGAAAAGTTTCCTGCATTCTTTCCTGAGCGAGTCAAGCTCTGAGGCCCACCATTGTGGTTTCCTCATTCCTCTTATGTGTATAAGTGGACAAGCAATTTCTAGCGATCTGTTCATAGCTAAAGTGAGGTCATTGACTTTGTTGTCAAGTTCATTAGCGTTAGAGGAAGGACTAGATAGTCCAGGTTTTAGTAAACTCTGTAATGAGTTTCTGTATGAAGCCCAATCAGTTTTCCGATAATTTCGAAAAGTCAATGGACTCGGGTTATCATCCACATTGATATTGAACTGGATATATTTATGATTAGAGAACGAGTGTTCTTTGGATACTTTCCAGTCCAAGATCATATGGTGTATAGTATCTGAGACAAGAGTTATGTCTAAGACTTCTTGTCGAGTTTTAGTTATGAAGTTTGGTTCATTTCCAACATTACTTACTAAGAGGTTAGTACCAAGAATATAATCAAAATGGGACTCACCTCTGTCGTTGATATTGGTACTTCCCCATACCGTATGATGAGCGTTAGCATCGCTCCCAATAATTAGGCGGATCCTTTGCCTTACCGCTTCAGCGACGACTTTCTCCAGGGTTTTTCAAGGGAGAGGGCCAAGGTGGTCATGGCCAAGATACGCCGACACTAGCCAGAAACTTCCTTTGGTTGTTTCCAGCCTAGCTACGGTGGTATCTTTGTCACTGAAATGATGGAGTAAAAATACATTAATGCTACGTTTCACTAGTATGCAAGATCTAGGTTCACCTCTATCTGTCACACACAGTATGTAGTATCCAGGAGTCCTGAGTCCACGAACAACGGATCTCACAATCCATGGCTCTTGGATCAGGACAATGTCTTCCCCGTTTCTCGCCAGCCGGAGAAGAAGTGAGGCCGAGGCCTTTACGGAGTGCTGGAGATTAATCTGTACTAACTGCAGCATTTTGGCTACAATTAGGCAGATCAACCTCCACCACGGTTTTGTTCTGATCCTCTGAGTCTGAGGATGAACCCAAGAGTTCGTCCTCGCTCAAAAGGATCATGTAAATAATATAGGTCGATTACATTTAAGCATTTAACAATAGATCATTTAATTTATTTAATAACATCCCACCCCTCGTGATGCAAGGCTGGCACTACGAAGCATCACCAACTTCTAATTAAGAAAGTTTCACTGCTGGTCGACGTACGACACCTGATTTGGTTCTCTCCTCAGCAGAACGGACCTGTCCATCTACACCAGGAAAAACTTTGGTTATTCTTCCACGTATCAATTGGCTTCTTGGAACTGGAACATCACACACTAAGACGAGATCACCTTCTTTTAGAGGAGTTGTCTTCTCAAACCATTTACATCTTTTCGTGAGAACTGGAAGATATTCTCGCATCCATCTCTTCCAGAAACGATTTTTTAGCTGCTGGCTCACCTTCCATTGTTTCCGTAAGCAAAGAGCTCTATTTTCCACAGGTCCAGGACTTTGTGTTGAATTGGGTACTCCGAGGAGAAAATGGTTAGGAGTCAGTGGTTCTTCATCGTCAACTGTCAGCGGGAGATGAGTCAGGGGCCGACTGTTGACAATGTTCTCTGCCTCTCCAATTTAGGATTTATTTCTTGAAGACTGAAGGACAAAACTCATTTTATTGACTGGACCAATCTCTCCCAGCATCCACCGGCGTGCGGGTTCGAACGGCAGTTGAAAACCCACTCTATTCTTTTCGAAGACAGCTCTGCCTTGATAGCTTCATTGTCGAAAATAGCATTATTTAGCAACTCTTTGCTTGCCCCAATGAAATTAGTTCCGTTGTCGCTTCTAATCCGCAATGGCACACCTCGACGGTTGACGAAATTCCTAATGCAGATGATGCAAGCATCAGTGGAGAGATCGGCAGCTATCTCGAGATGTACGGCTCTGACGGTCATGCAATTGAAGAGTGCAATCCAACGTTTCTCTGTCCGGTGATGTATATTGACGTTGATAGGGCCGAAGTAATCGAGACCAGTATACGTAAATGGTCTAACAAACGGGGTTAAGCGATCTTCCGGAAGCTGTCCCATTAAAGGGGGTACTGGTTGAGCACTTCGAAAACGACAAACTGAACAGTGTTTTCTAATCTTCTTGACAACAGATCGAATTTTCGGCACCCAAAATCTTTGCCTAACCTCATTGACTATAGTTTCATCGTTTTGATGACGTAGACGATCATGGAATTCTCCAACGAATAACTTTGTAACAGGATGGTTCTGCGGTAGAATAATTGGTCGCCTGGCAGAGAAAGGAATTGATCTGGCAGCATCTATTCGTCCAACACACGCAACAATCCTTTTTTATCAAGATATGGAGTAAGTTGAAAGATTTTACTTCCTCTCTCAATAGAAAGGCCTTGGTCAAGAGCATCTATTTCGGTATTGAAAGCCTCTTTCTGAACTTGACGACACATAAAGCGTTCAGCATTTCTAAGTTCCTGTGCCGATACCTCCCCTTCTCCAAAAGGTTCAATAGGTATACGGCGTAAATTGTTTATGTAGCGCAACAGATAAGCTATTGTTCTTTGTAGCTTCAAAATACTAGAAAATCTATCTGCGTTAAAAATTGGACTATGTGCAAGCTGTATGCTTAGAACATATTTCGGTCGTAATTCTTCCTCACAATCATGACTCATGATGTCAGTAGGCAATTGAGGCCAATCGCATTCATCTAATTTTAAAAACGAAGGACCATTAATCCATTTATTGTCAGTTGAAACTTCGGAGGATACTGTGCACGAGTGGCTTCGTCTGCTGGGTTTAGCTTGGAACTAATCCAACGCCACTGACTGATTTGACAACTTTCTAGTATTTCGGCGATTCGAAAGGCCACGAATTCCTTGTTGCGACGAGGATCAGCTCGGAGCCAATGCAACACAGTTTTTGAGTCACTCCAAAACGTGCTCGTGGAAAACTTCAAGTCGTGGGACTGAACGATAGAGTTGTGGAGTCGTGTACCTAGAACTGCTGCTGATAATTCGAGTCGTGGTATTGATAAAAGCTTTTTTGGGGCACCTCTGGTTTTTCCACAGATGAATGATACGAGAAATTCACCATTATGCTTGATACGAAGATATGTCACGGCACTGAAGGCATCTTCACTGGCATCTACAGATGTGTGCAGTTCAATCTAATCAGCTTGAGTTAAATGAAAGTAGTGACATCTTGGAATCTTTAGTTGAACCAAGCTTGGTAGCTCCGCTTTCCACAGCTTCCATCGGACAAAGAGCTCATCGGGTATTTACACTTCCGAATTTTAAGAAAGTAGTTAGCTTACAGCAAGCGTCACACTACGATCAGAGGCTCATCATAAGTGCATGTGTTAGTTGTTAGTAAGAAAATAATACAATTATAGCCTAACACACGCACAAAATACAAAACATAATAATTATTAACATTTAACATGAATTATTACATAACATCAAAAAAATAAAATAAAGACGTTTACGATAGTGGAGCACTGGTTCTAAACAATGATTTTAATCCCACCTTATTTAAATTTAAATCAATCGATGAACAGTTTAAGTTATATAAAATGCTCATTCGACTTAAAGCTTCATTCTTTCCATAGTTAGTTCTATGGAAGTCCATATGTATAAAGTCAAAAGTACGCAGGTGATGAGTTCCGCCTCGGTAATTTAAATGTATACAAGATAGCAAATAAGGTGCATCAATTTCACCATTAATGAGTTGATGAAAAAAAATTAAATCATTATTAACACGCCTTTGATGGAGAGTTTGCAATTGAAGAAGTTGAATACGATGTTCATAGGGAGGCAGATCATAATTATGAAATTATGTTGAATTGATTCAATACGTTTCTTATGAATTTCGTAATAGGGGTTCCATACCTGCGAAGCATATTCAAGATGAGGACGAACATGACAATTGTATCTATAAAGAAAGAGTAACATAGGGATCATTAAACTCCTTTGCCCAGCGTTTTATAAAACCACGCATAGAACTTGCTTTATTAACAATAAAATTAATGTGATGTTTAAATTCTAAGTTGGAACAGAAATGAACACCTAAATCTTTAAATGTGGAGACGCGACCGAGTTTTTGCTTTGATATACAATAATCAAATACACTACCGACTCGTTTTTTAGTAAAAGTTATCGTCTGGCATTTAAAAGGGTTGAGGGTAAGGCTATTTTTGCCACACCAAAATGTAAAACTATCAATGTCAGCTTGTAAAACGATGCGATCTTGGGTGGACTTTATTATCTTAAAAATTTTCATGTCATCAGCAAAAATAAGAACATCACTTGAGCGTAGACATAACGATACGTCGTTTATAGATAGGATGAATAGAAAAGGGCCAAGATGGCTTCCCTGGGGAACACTAGATTGAGCAACAAAAGGTTCAGAATGACAATTTCTAAATTTTACCTCATAGGATCTGTTTTCAAGGTATGATTTGATCCAAGCTAAGAAAAATGGTGGAAAACCAAGAGCTTTAAGTTTAAATAAAATAATTCCGTGGCTAAGTTGGTCAAAAGCTTTGGAAAAGTCAGTGTATATACAGTCAACTTCATAACCTTGTTCTAAAGCGTTTGAACATATGTTCTTGTAAGTGAAGTTAACTGGAAAGCCATCTGATTTTTTCTTTAAGTTTACAAGTTTCCAAAATTTTTTTGGATTCTCTTTCAAAGAGGTGCCCATATCAGAAACATAAATAGCATATACAAAATTTGAAAGAGACTTAAATTCGTTAAAAAGTTCAATATAAAAAGAGAAATTGATTGGAGACAGATTTTTGAGATAAGTTTTCCATGCCTTATTTCTTTTGTTACGTAGTAAACGCAATTCTTTCGTGTACCAAGGGTGGCTAAAGTTTGTATTTCTTGATTTCTTTAAAGGTACATTTTTTTCTAAACAATTATTAAAGATCTTATAGAAATTTGAAACTGCTTCGTCAATATTAGAAAATGCTAAAGTATCAGCAATTCCAGAAGTGATTAAATCTTCAGACAACAACTGGACATTAGCTTTTCTGAAGTCAAAATTATATAAGCAATCAAAGCAATTACTGTGTTCAGTAAGGTGATAACTTAAGTCAAGAAAAATGTCCAAGGGGGGTGATATTTATCAATATTAGTTATTCCTGATCTGGATTCTAGAACAAGAGTACTAATAGCGTCAGAAGAAAAGACTAAATCGAGAATTCGATTTTTTGAGTTTTTAATACAGCTTGTTTGCTGTAAGTCAGTAAAGAGGATTTTATCGAGAAAAGATAGTTCCAATTGTGAAGAAGAGAGAGAGGCTTCAAAGCAAGATTCGTCTTCCGATGGAATCCAATCAATGTGTGGTAAATTAAAGTCACCTAGAAGTAAGATATTGGTGTCAGAGCAGGACAAACTGATAACAAAGTCTAATGCCAAGGAGAGTTCGCTATAAACAGACTCTAAACTTTTTGGAGGAATATAAACGTTTAAAATAAAAATAGTCTTAGTCTGTACCATTAACTTTACACAGACCAGTTCAATTGATAGTTCAAACGGAAAAGATACAGACGAAGAGAGATATGTATTTTTTTCCGCTATGAGAACACCTCCACCTAAATCCTTTGCATTACCAACATGACGATCATTTCTGTAAACTCTTGACTGAAAAGTTCTGTGTCGGAAAAGCTTGAATTAAGCCAAGTTTCTGTCAAAACGAATACGTCATGTGGAAATGATTGGGAGTTAAGAAAAATGTCAGCAGTCTTACTACGAAGTCCCCTTACGTTTTGGTAGAAGAGGGCAAGCCTGTTGAGTTTTTTGGCTTGGTTTTCATAGAAACACCTCGTTTGTGACTTTGTGAAAATTATTTGACCAAAGTCTCAGCGGGCCATATATTAGTATTGCAAATGGGATCGAAGAACGTGGGATTCGTTACTATTTTGAAAGAGGAAACAAAGCTGTTTGGTTTACTGATCTTAGAACACCTAATTGATGAGCTACAAGGTATGCTCTTGGTAGATACTAAGTGCGAAGTTATATCTTCTGGCGTTGTTACTGGGTCCAGACGAGATATAAAAATAATTTTTGGTTTCAAAACAGCTTTGATGGGGATGGAATTGGTTTTTACTGTAACGGAGTCGCTACTGGGATCTGAATTTGAGTCAGAAATTTGAGGTATATGGGGGTTTCGGGTAGGATCTATAGGGTATTGGGGTGATGTTGACATTTGTTCTTTTTGAGGGGGGGTAGAATTTCTAGCAAGCTCAGAATTTTCTCGGCTTCTTTTTTTAGACTTTTTCTTTTGTTTGTCAGGTACACTTTCTGAGTTATTAACACCAGAACCTGATTGCGCGAGAATATCTTCACCTGCAGAAGAGAAAGTAGAAGGAGTATTGGGTTGTCGTAAATCATTTGTCGAAGTAGAATTGTCAACCATGATGTTGGTTACAGAGTATGAATTTAACTTACAAACTGCAGTGTTAAATGACTTCAGTAGCCCTTCAAAGTCTTTAGAAAGTTTTAAAATGTCAGCTTTAAAAGACGACATTTTAAAAGCTAGTTGGGATACAGAACGCTTACGGCACTCGTGACAGTACCAGTAAGCAAATTTTGAATTGGCTATTTTTTCAATAAATGCATTCGTTGAACCAACGCATTTTGCATGGTAAAGATTACCACAGGGTCCGAAACAAGCAAATAGTGGATTATTATTGGAACCCTCTTGGCAGTCTTTATTGATCCCATTCCACGCCAAAGCGCCAAACTGATCGGAGTAGAAGTTTTATAGGCAAAACAAAGTTTGATGTCATACCGAATGGGTCAAAAATCGACATGGTTATACTCAGAAATTCCCTTTTAGTGGGGCATCGATCATTCATCATAACAGCTTGACTAACTCATGGAAATTTTAAACGAAAGACAAATACATCGTTAGTACTATCCCAGCACATGCCAAGAACCTTCTCAGCCACTGCTCCTCCTTCGATATCTATTTCAAGCATTCCTTCTAAAACACTTTCTCCATTATGATTTGTTATTTTACGAAGAACGTCTTTCGAATTTGACACAAAGTTTCGAAGTTCAAAACCACCACTTTTATGAATATCGATGACATCTTTCGTGACTCTTATGGCTTCTGACACATCTTCGAAGCTATCAACATAATCATCTACATAATAATGACAGATTATGGCTTTAACGGCTCTCGGGAAAACGTTTTTGAACTTCGAAGCATTGAGGTTTTTTATATAATTGGCCGAACAGGGCGAGCAGCTCGCTCCAAATGTCATTGCCCTCATTACATACACGCCTATTGCCTCAGTGTCTTGAGGTCGCCAAAGAAAACGTTGCGAATTCTGGTCTTCTGGTCTAATAAGAATTTGGTGAAACATTTCCCTTATATCACCTGCTACTGCAACAGGACGTAAGCGAAAATTGTACAGGACTGTGACTAATGGTACATATTCGTCTGGACCCTTTAATAAAAATGAATTTAATGAAATGCCACTCACCTCTGCTGCTGCATCGAATACAAGGCGGACTTTCTCTGGCTTGTTGGGATTTTGTACTCCAAAATGAGGAAGATACCAAGTTTTCTGTGAAGTTACATCCACCTCGGCTTGTGTCAGCTTTGAAGCATACCCTTTCGCAATGTAATTATTGATTATTGCTTTGTACTTTTCGGCAAATGAAGGATTTTTTTTCATTTTAGCTTCTAGGCAAAATAATCTCCTTTTTGCGAGGTTGTAGCTGTCAGGCAAGTTGATTTCTTCTTTCCTCCACAGCAATCCGGTCTGATATTGTTCACCAACTTTCATTGTCGGGGTAGATAAAAGTTGAAGTGCTCTTTTTTCTTCACTAGAAGTTAGCTTTTCCGCTGGGATCTTAACACCGAAGTTTTCGTTGTTAAAGTAGTCTTCTACAAGACGATCAAGTCGCATATCTTGTTCGGGTTTTCTATCGTTTAATAAAACAACTTCGTTTTATTGGTCTAGAGATCTTACCTTTCCATACACTACCCAACCGAGCTTTGTACGTGCTGCAATTACTTCATCTTCCACTGGATTTGAGGTTTCTATTGGAGCTCCAAGATGAATCATGAACTTTTTGGCAAAATCACGATCAGCGCTTATCTCAGCATTCACAGCAAAAGACTTCTTAGAGAGAGCCTCACGACCAAGCCAACAAAGATTAAGGTTATTTTCTTTACCATTTAAGCGTAATCGCATGATCTGAGCTTATAATCGTTACAGAGGAGCCTTCATCAAAAAGAGCAAACGTGCGTATGACTGTATCGTCATTATGAACTCTGACAGGAAGCACACGGAAAAGTATTTTCCGATCTGCATCCTCGCAGCTCAGTAGCCTCTGTTGGGAAATGATACCTTCACCAGGATTATCATTAGATGTGACTATCACTGCATTCGTGAAATCATTTTCATGTAACAACTGATGAAGCTTCCTAACGCACCCATCCACCCCGCAAGTCTTTTTTGATCTGCAAATTCGTAAGCAATGGCCGAACTTCAGACAAAGGTTTTTTTTTTTATAATAAGCGAACACTAAAAGGGTTATTTTTTATACCTTTAATATGCCAAAGACACAGTGTGAGCATTAGGAAAGGAGGGAAGGGTTGGATAGGAGGTGTCGGTGTACATTGATTTTGAACTCCTGAACATTGCAATGATAGGGAAAGATAGAGCGTGGCAAGGCGTTCCACATTCGCGTAGTACGGCTAAAAAATGAATCTCTGTACTTCATAGTACGGCAGAAGTTGGGCTCAAGGGTAAACTGATGGGCATTCCTAGAAGCGCGAGTATTACGGTTAAATTGTTTAAGGGGAGGAATGCAACTGGCTATTTCACTAGAGCATAGTCCGTTAAAATAACGGTAAAAAAGGATTAGACAAGAAACCTTGCGTCGATGTTCGAGTGACGTAAACGAGTTGATGATGTTAATGTCACCAATCATTTTAAAAGCTCTACTTTGAATACTGTCCAAGAGGCTTAAATAAGTTACTGGAGCACCAGCCCAGAGATGAGAGTTATATTCAAGTTTCGGACGTATATAAGTTTTGTAGATTGTAGCCAGATCAGACGGAGAGAAAAATTTCTTGCAACGTCTCAAAAAACCTAGACATCTTGCGGCATTTTTGGCAACATCGCGTATGTGATCGCTCCACAAAAGGTGGTTGCTGATGCACATTCCGAGGATGTCGAGATTTTCCGTTTCGTTGATGCAAGTGCCACTCATAGATAGTGGCAAAGAGGGTTTACCTCGCTTTAACGATGCAAGACAGCATTGCGTTCTCGAAGCATTAAATTCCACACGATTTCTTATTCCCCATTGTACAATGCTGTGTAGGTCGGAATTTAATGAGCTAATCATATTTTGTCGTTGCAGTTCCACATCCGAAGAGGAGGATTGTGAGTCTGGAAACGAATATGAAAAGCTAAGAGTGCTATCGTCAGCGAAACAATGTATTGGATTAGAAGTAACAGACAGGAGATCATTTATAAAAATGAGGAAGAGGGTCGGAGATAAAACGGAGCCCTGGGGAACACCAGCATTTATTTTATGGGTTTCAGACTTGAATCCGTCCAAAACAACTTGTATTGACCGGTTCGAAAGAAAATTTCTAATCCAACGAAGAAGAGATTCGTCGATACCGAAAGCACGCATTTTCGATAAGAGAGCAAGATGCCAGACTTTATGAAATGCCTTTGAAATATCAAGTGCAATAATCTTACTTTCTCCAAAACGATGTAAAGATTTGTTCCACTGTTCGGTGAGATGAACCATGAGATCACCAGTGGACTTATTGCTACGAAAGCCGTATTGGCGGTCATTAAGAAGCTTCCGATCCTCAAGATATTTCTTAAGCTGATAATTAATCAGCGTTTCCATGACCTTGGAAAGAAGGGACGTAAGTGCAATCGGTCGGTAATTAGAGGGTGAGGAAGATTCGCCTTTTTGGGAATAGGCTGGACAAATGCGGTTTTCCATCCACTCGGAACGAGACCTGAGGAGTAGGACAGATGAAAAAGCTTACGCAGTGGTTTTTCCAGCGTTGAAGAACACCTCTTCAGAACAATAGCGGGGATACCATCCGGACGAGCGGATTTATGTATGTTAAGACCTTTTAGGACTCTCGCCACAGTACGAGTGCGAAAAAAGATTGGTCCCATAGAATCACTAACGCGCTCGATGACAGGCGGAGTCATAACACTCATTGGCAGCGTTGAATTGGCGGCGAACTGCCTAGCGAAGAGATTAGCTTTCTTTAAAGAGCTAACAAGTGGAGTGTCATTGACAACGAGGGTAGGAACCGACGAAGAGGAAGAATTCCTCATGTTTTTTACAAATGACCAAAAATTTGTACTGCCTTTGGGACATTGCAGTATTTTTTGCCGTAATTTTTGGTCATGTAAAAATTTGGTCCGTCGAATATGGACGTTGCAGACCTTCCTGGCTTGCTTGAACTTATTCCGGTTTTCCTCAGTTGGATTGGCTTTAAAACAACGGAAACTTACCTTCTTGACCCCAATAACCTCTTTACAGCTCGCATCGAACCATGCGTTTTCCTTAGGTCTGATGCTTTTAACCCTATTCGGGATAAAAGTTCTCATTCCAAGGAGAATTAAACTTGTGATAATATCAACGCTGGCGTCTACGTCACTATCGAGGAAGCATAGTGACCAGTTAAAGATCCTAAAATAATTATTAAGACCGTCCCAGTTGGCTTTCTCGTATTGCCAAACGGTTCTCTTAGGAGCTCTTTCTTTAACTGGAGAGTTTTGACACGAGAAATTTGCTGATATGACACAATGGTCAGATGAGCCTAGAGGAGGTAGAACACTAATAGTGTATTTACTAGGGTCAGAGGTAAGAAACAAGTCAAGAATGTTTTCTGCTCGACCTAGCACGTCCGATATTCGAGTGGGCTCGTTGACCAGCTGAGTTAGGTGGTTCAACTCAGCGAAGATCTCAGCACACACTCCTTCTGGTGTTGTCTGACCCGAATGTTGAAGCCATGAAGAATTGTGTACATTGAAATCGCCCGTAATAACGATTTCAGTGTGAGGATACAGGGAGACAATTCTTTGAATGGAGTCAGACAGAGCATCAAATTCCTGAGAAGTCGAAACTCTGTCCAGGTTTGGGCTTCGATAAAGGAAACAATAGTGAATGATGTGCTTATTCACGGAAAGTTTTAACCACATGAAATTAAAGAAGGGGTTGGTACAATGACCATATTGTGGTAAAAGTTGATAGGCAACATCATTCCTAATATATATGGCGAGACCATGGTGTGAAAAGAATAATGGCACCAAGCAATACCCATGAATAAAAAATTCAGCAGGATCGGTATCTTCACCCACTTGGGTTTCACTCAATGCCAAAACAGCTGGTCTGTTAGAATTAGCGTGGATGTACACAGACAGAAAATTCGATCTCAGCCCGTGAACATTGCTATAATCTACTCTAAAACTACCAGTCATTGCAATATAAAAAAATCCTAAAATCAAAACAGACGAACTTCTAAGTATATCACTGTATAAGATTATTTAAGAGGTCTTTACAATAGAACCACACTACTAGTGTTATGCCTTTAGTAGTAGGGTTTCCAGAACATCTCTTTTAAAGAGAACATGTTCTCTTTTTGGACTCCGATCTTTCTTATTCTTTCTTTTTCCATCAAATTCTTTTTTTGTACTCTTTTTTTATTTATGTTCTCTTTTTTTTTATAAATCGCAAAACGCCTTTCGTCAGCACATACAAAAACAAGATCAATTCAAAAGCATTTCATAGCTCCCTTTTGTATCGATAGTGTTTTAACCGCCGCGCCGTTAGTAAAACACCGTTTTTGTCAATATCTACCGATGGAAGTAACCATGGCAATATTAAAATATTTCCGATTTTAATACAGTATTTTAAAAAAGAAGTTGGTGTTCAGACCAAATTAATTCATTTGAACAAACTTAGTAGCGAAAATTGGGAAACTATTTCCAATTTTCTTTTGCAAACTTTAAAAAGGTTTGACATTAAAAAAAATGCATTTCATTTTCTGCAGATAACTGCAATACAAATTTTGGAGGCTTAAATAGAGCAGGCGTAGATAACGTATTTTACAGACTTAAATCCTCAATAGGGAAAGAATTAATTGGAATTGGTTGTCCTGTCCATATGGTTTCAAACGCAGCTAAATATGGCTTCGATATATTTTCTAAAAGACTTTTGCGCCTCGCTTGAAGTAGAGCACAAAGAGTTGCTTCGTCACTGTACCACCAGATGGCTGTCTTTGTTTCCCGCGATTAATAGAATCCTTCAAGTGTATCCTGCTTTGAAAGCTTATTTTTTATCCAACATAAACTGTCCTGTTCTTTTAAAAACATTTTTTCAATCTGATTTATCTGAAGCTTTTTTGTACTGTATGTAATGATGTATGTTTAATGAAAAAGCCATAGAATTAGAAAAGAAAACAATTCCCTAGTAGAAGTATCCATGGTTTGAGATTCTCTTCAAACTATTTTAAAGAACAGATATGATCAACATTTTATTCCTCTAGCTACAAAATCGATTCTTAATAATTTAATTAAAAAGGATTTGAAGACGATATTGGAACGGAATCGTTTAAAAGTAGGAACAATCAAATCGATTCTAGTAGTTGCCTACAACTTAAAAGATTTAAGCTGCAATAAGTTTTATGATACCTTTTTAAATAAAAAAAAAAAAAATATCTACATCAAATTCGAGGCTCCCAAAAGTATGATACATCCTCAGATGAGGAAGAAAATTAACATATTTATATAAAATAATCTACTTGAAATACTTATATATCTAATAATTATCTACTTGAATTCAGCAATATTTTGATTTAATTTTTATTTAAGTTTTATACTAATCATTATTATTTATTGCAGTTTATTATTATTAGTTTGTAGTTAATGCTTCTTTTATAAATATAATTATATTTTTATGAAACGAACATTTGATCATATCTTTTATTTGGATGATGGTGAGGTGAGCGGGGGGAGTATAACAGTAGAAGTTTGAATTTTTGAAAATGTTTTCTTTTTTTTCAAACACGTTATGGACACCCTACTTTAGTAGTGAAGTTAAATTGGTCCGGACCCTAACAATCAAAACAGTAATCTACAATCCATGTGTTATTGAATGAACCAACACATACACACAATTGAGCGAGCTTTCAAAAAGCTTAGCCCAATGCATGCACCTGCTGAGCCACTCAACTGTACAAAAAATGAAAGAAAGAGTGAGGGGAATGCACATACTGCGTTCTGGTAGGTATTTATATTATTGCCTTTTTCCCTTTGTGTTGCTTTTTTTTATTATATTGCTGTTGTTGTTCACTGTTTTTTTTGTTCATTATTATTTTCTGTTGATTTATTGATTATTTTTGTTGATCACTGTTTTTTGTTTAGATTTTATTTGAGCTTTTTGTTTTTTTTTCGTTTTTAAATAAATTAAATTAAACGAGACTGCGACGGGACGGGGACGGGAGACAGACAACAATTAATTAAAACGCAGAACACGACAAGAGGACATGAACTTCCTCACACGAGCTTTCACTGACAATCAATCAGGTGGTTATTCTTCGTGAATTCCCATTTTCTAGAAAGTTCAAGCTCAGTGAAACTAGGACACTCGGTGACTGGGTGTTGTATTTCTTTGCAATATCTACACTTCCTTTTATCGACGTACTCATTTGCATTAGGGATGTCACTAACGCGAAGAATACTTGCATTTCTCTGTCCCGAATAGGAAGTTGATATTGAAGATGTTGTTGCAACGCATATAATACGCGCTATATGATCCAACCCGGCTGATCACCGTGGGAAGAGTAGATCAAACCCCCCCATATAAAAATAAGCGAACAGAGAACATAACACTCAAAAAACAACAAAATACATTAAAAATCTGTACTTTCAACGTCAGGACACTCTCTTCGGACGAAAAACAGGAGGAATTAAGACTAGCTTTAAAAGATATAAATTGGGATATAATAGGACTAGCTGAAGTAAGATTGCTTGGACATAGAATAATTAATAATGATAATGATATCTTCTGCTACATTGGTGAAACAAAAGGACTATACGGAGTTGGATTTCTAATTAAAAAAGAATTAAAAGACAAAATAATTAATATCCGATTCTATAATGAGAGGATATGTAGCATACAACTTAAAATTCAAAACACAAAAATGACTATAATACAAGTATATGCACCTACAGAAAAAGCTGAGGAAGAAGAAATGATAAAATTCTACGATAATCTTGAAGAAACATTCAACAACCAAAAAACAGAACTAATGTACGTGATAGGAGATTTTAACGCAAGACTTGGAAAAAGATTAAATGAAGAAGAAAACTCAGTTTTAGGACCTCATTGATATGGACTAAGAAATGAAAGAGGGGAGAGACTCATCAAGTGGCTGGAAGAAATGAACTTAAAATTTGGGAACTCATTCTTCAAAAAGAAAGATAGCAGAAAATGGACGTGGATCTCACCAAATAGAAAGACAAAAAATGAAATAGACCTTATACTCACAAACAAAATTGAAACTATCAAAGACATTACTGCCCTTAATAATGTAAATTTTGACAGCGATCACAGACTAGTAAGAATAAAGATAAAAATAAACCATAAAACATTAAGAAGAAATCGACAAATCTATTACATCCCTAAAATAATACCAGAACAAAAATTTATCAACTACAACGAAACAATAAAGACAAAGATCAACCAACTTTTAGAACCATCAAATAACGACCTTCAAAATACATATGACAAGTTAGAAAATATCATAAAGACTACAGCAAAAATCTCAATAACGAACATTAAGACTTCCAAAGAAAAAATATCAGACGAAACCAAAGCCCTTATATCAAGAAGAGAACATTTACAAAAACACAACTACTCAACCAAGAAAAAACAGAACTAAGTAAACTCAGGAAAACAATAAAATCTAAAATAACGAATGATATTCATGCATATAATGAAAAAATTATAAGAGATCCACTAAGACAAACAAAATCAATAAACAAAGCAAAACGATATTTGAATAATAAACAAGAATGGATAGTAAATATGAAAGATCAAAATGCAGTTAATATAACAAACCGAAGAGACATAAATGAAAACGCTACATTATTTTTTGAAAAACTGTTCACCTCGACTAAAATCAACACAGAAGAAGAAACAATAGAGAACAATGATTCAATATCGACACAAACCCATATATTCAGCAAAGAAACTATCGAAAGGACCATAGACGATCTGAAGAAAGATAAATGCACTGGAAATGACGGAATATCAGCGGAAATGTTAATATACGCAAAAAACTCATTATCCAACATTCTTACAAACATATTCAACGAAATCGTTCTAACAAAACAAATCCCTGAACAATGGAAAGAAACAACAATAACACTAATACATAAAAAAGGAAATAAGGACGATATCAACAACTATAGACCAATAAGTAACATTTCGACAATTTACAAGCTGTTCTCCAAAGCACTTTACAGGACCATAAAGGACGATTTCAATAACAAACAACCAAGAGAACAGGCTGGATTTAGAGAAGGATTCTCCACAACAGACCACCTACAGACAATAAATCAGCTAATAGAAAAGTGCAACGAATTTAAACAACCTGTTTATTTTCTTTTTATTGACTTAAGTAAAGCTTTTGACTCCGTTGAACATGAAATGATATGGTCCGCCCTAAGAAATCAAAACATAAACCCAGATTTAATAGAAACAGTTAAAAACATATACAAAAATAACACAGCACGAATAAAAACAGAGAAAATTGGACGAAAATTTAACATAACAAGAGGAGTCAGACAAGGAGATCCACTTTCCCCACCTCTATTTAATGCTGTCCTGGAAGACATTTTTCAAAAAATTAACTGGAAGAACTATGGAATAACGATATGTGGACAGGTCCTTAACAATTTAAGATTTGCAGAGGATATAGTTCTTATTTCTACAAAATCTTTACATATTCAAAAAACGTTGACGGAACTAACTAGCTTGTGCAGAAATTATGGACTACAAATAAACAAATCAAAAACTAAAGTCATGACAAATCACACTAAAGATGATATAACTTTGGACAGAGAAAAAATCGAGTACGTAGAAGATTATATATATTTGGGACAAATAAAATCATTCAAAGACCAAGAAAATAAAGAAATAAACAGACGCATCACGAACAGCTGGAGACAATTCTGGAGCCTGAAAGAAATCTTACAATTGGACCAAAGTGCAGACACAAGGAAAAATATCTTCGACTCTGCTATTCTGCCGATTCTAACTTATGGACTACAAACAATGAGCTTGACTACAAAAACACTTGACCAGCTTAGAATATGCCAAACCAAAATGGAAAGGAAAATTCTAAACATACGACCGCGAGATAGGATTAGAAATGAAGATATCCGCATAAGAACTGGAATTATAGACGTCATAAATAGAACAAGAAGACTGAAGTGGAGTTGGGCAGGACATTTATCTAGACTTCCGGATCAAAGATGGACAAAACTGACGACGAAATGGAAACCAGATAACAAGAGACCAGCAGGACGACCCAATAAAAGATGGAGTGACGATTTATCCCATTTAACAACAAATTGGTACAACGAGGCGAAAAATAGAGATACATGGGCAGCCCTAGGGGAGGCTTATGCCAATATTCGACCGACATAATAAACTTTTTGATTTCAATTTATTTATTAAACTTTAATTTATTATATTTTAATTGCAATTCAATTTTAACTTAAAAGTATATATGTATGAAAGAAAGGGCAACAAGTCTGCGGCGCACGCTCACGTCTAGCCTCTAGCTCTCGAATCATTGGACTGAGCCTAGAAAGCTCTCGCAGATCTGTTTGTTGTCGACGATACCAATACTTAGGCAATAGACACTCCCTTGCAACGCAAAAAGGAATCGGATTGTACTCACACTTCAACAATCATTCCTTTGCAGCGCAAAAGGAGTTCGATCTCCAAGATGCTTACGCTCTAACACGGCCATCCTGCACCTTTTCATCGCTCTCGAGGAAACAAGTAGTTTTGTATTACTTTGATTTAAAAAATAAGTTTATTTTTAATACAAAGGCTTTAATAATTTTTTTTTTTAAACAAAAAAAAACTACAAATTCACTTAGACAAACTTAATAGCTAAAACAATAATGACAAACAAAATAATTTAACGGCATCCCCATTCCCCCGTCTTTTAAGAAAAGTGTGCATTGAAACTGGATATGATTGGATCCGACATTTCTGTAATAGTTTAAAATTTAATATAGCGAAAGCATTACACGAAAAAAAAAGAGACAGAAAAACAAACTAAGATCGCGTTATTGTGCCAGTGAAAAAAAAAAGAGAAAAAGAATCTGATTTTATACTAATAGCACTATAGCAGGTACATAATTCAGAGGCAATCTTAAGCTTGAAAATGATAAAACTAATTTTACTGTATTAGAAGTAGGTACACAGTTCAGAGGCAATCTTAAGCTTAACTATGATTAACAAAACTTCTTTCTTAAAAAAAAAAACAAAACAGGTACATAGCTCAGAGGCAATCTTAAGCTTGTCTATGACCGACATTTTTCTTTTTTTTTTATACTAGACAGGTTCATAGCTCAGAGGCAATCTTAAGCTTAACTATGATAACCAAAACTTCGCTCTTAAAAAAAAAAAACAAAACAGGTACATAGCTCAGAGGCAATCTTAAGCTTGTCTATGACCGACATTTTTCTTTTTTTATACTAGACAGGTTCATATCTCAGAGGCAATCTTAAGCTTAACTATGATAACCAAAACTTCGCTCTTAAAAAAAAACAAAACAGGTACATAGCTCAGAGGCAATCTTAAGCTTGTCTATGACCGACATTTTTCTTTTTTTATACTAGACAGGTTCATAGCTCAGAGGCAATCTTAAGCTTAACTATGATAACCAAAACTTCGCTCTTAAAAAAAACAAAACAGATACATAGCTCAGAGGCAATCTTAAGCTTGTCTATGACCGACATTTTTCTTTTTTTATACTTAACAGGTTCATAGCTCAGAGGCAATCTTAAGCTTAACTATGATAAACAAAACTTCGCTCTTAAAAAAAAACAAAACAGGTACACAGCTCAGAGGCAGTCTTAAGCTTGTCTATGACCAAAATTATTCTCAACTCCAAATAAGTTCATACCCGAAATCCTAAACCTGCGTCATACTACTGGCACAACAAAGCGAACTACATTAATTGATTAAAGCTAGACAACTTACCATTTCAATTATCATAGTTGCCCATGTGCAAAGGACGGATAATTTCTCTTGCAGCAACAAGAATAGTGTTGGAATTCGCTTTCTTTAACTTATAGCGGTCATTTGGCAGGACACCAACTACTTCATATGGACCGCGATAGTGAACATCGAGTTTAGATTTACGGATTTGGTTACTTCGATAAACTACCAATGTTCCAATAGACAAACGGGTCGGCCTGCATTTACTTTTATCGAATCTGATTTTCATTTGTTGGGCATTTTTCTGCAACCGCTCGTCGGCTAACTTTCGTATTGCTTGAACGTCATCATATTGAGGTTCTATACCAAGTTCCAATAACAGAGCTCCAACTTTTGGAGTTCGCCCATTAACTCCGGTTAATATTTTCAAAGGTGATAAGCCGGTTGTTTTGTTGACGTTTGTATTTAAGGCTAGTTGTATGCGATTGACGTATGTGGTCCATTCGAGATTAGTGTTCAGATTGGTTCGCATTAAATTAGCTACAGTATCTACGTACCTCTCAACTTGCCCATTAGCCCTACTAGCACCTGGAGCTATCAAGTGGTGTTCAATACCAAAGGAAACACAAAGCTTTCTAAACTCTTCGCTCGTAAAATTTGACCCGCGATCAGTAATAATCCTGCATGGGGCACCAAATAACATTACAAAATTATGGAAATGTTGAACTGTTTCCGACGCTTTCAAGGATTTACAGGGAAATAGCAAAATAAATTTCGTAAACGCATCAACAATGATAAGTAATTGATGGCAGTCTTCCTTATTTTTGCCACTAAAGGGTCCCATATAGTCCGCATGGATGGTGTGAAAGGGAACCGGCTTCTTTTCTATTGGGTGCAGTTCACATTGCTTCCTTCCAGAAGGTCTTTTGGCTACAATACAGATCAAGCAAGATTCCACGAATTTTCTAACATTTTTTGACATTGAAGGCATCCAGAAACTTTCTCGCATTTTATTTAGTGTCTTTTCCCATCCTACGTGACAATTATCATCATGAAAGCTTCTTATTAGCCCACTCTTTACTACGTACTGGGATTTAGTGTTCGTGTCACCATCTTTGATCTTTTCGATTATGTCAGTGGTGTTTGGATCATTACGCTGCTCAATATTTAACCATGTGTCTGACAGACTGTTCAAACGGTAACAAGTGGATGTGTTGGTGGGTACGTTTCGGCTCAAGTAATCGGCATGTAGCATAGTTTTCCCTTTCCTGTATTCGATTTCAAAATCGAAATCTTGGAGATACATCCACCATCGTGCAACGCACGGCAGTAGGTCTCTCTTTTGTTTTGTTGCTTTTAACGCATTACAGTCGGTGACCACAAGAAATTTTATACCAAAAAGGTACGTTCGAAAATTTTTAACAGCATTCACTACTGCCAGGGTTTCCAGCTCGTAGCTGTGGTATCTCGTATCCTTTTGTTGCCTGACTGTAGAAGGCAACTACGTGTAAGCACCCATTGATGCAATGAAACAAAACTGCACCATATCCTATGGCGCTGGCATCTGTGTGTAGTTCCGTTGGAAGGTCCGGGTTAAATATCACCAGCACTGGACGTGTCGTGAGTTGGTTTATTATATAAAGCCTTGCCGCTTCGCATTCCTCAGACCAGACAAACTTTGAATTGTTCTTAGTTAGTGAGGTGATGCAACATGTCTTTGCAGTAAACTCTGGAACAAATTTGCGAAAATAGCTCGCCAAACCCATAAATTGCCGTACCATTTTAACGTTCATTGGAGTAGGTGATCGTACAAGCGCGTCTATTTTACTGCAGCTAGGCCTAATGCCTTCAAATGATATTTTACGGCCTAAATACTCAATTTTCGTCTGTAAAAACTTACATTTCTCCATATTAATCGAAAATCCACATTCAGTTAATGCCTGCAGAACTGCTTCAAGCTTTTTAAGTCCTTCTTCTTCGTTCTTAGATGGAATCAACACATCGTCGAGATAGACCAATGCTGTTAAGTCTTTTAGATTTCCTAGAGCTGCATTGATTGCTCTTTGGAAGACAGCAGGTGCATTGGCAAGTCCAAATGGCATTCGTAGGAACTCAAAGTGTCCATCTGGTGTAACAAAAGCGGTTTTTTCGATGGATTCTTCTGAAATCGGGATTTGATAAAAACCGGACGCCATATCCAATGAAGTAAAAAACATATTACCAGAAAGCCTATCTAACTGATCGTCTATTCTCGGTAACGGGTAACGGTCTTTTAAAGTAATTTTATTAAGGGCCCTGAAATCTACGCAAAGGCGATTCTGACCGTTCTTTTTTCGGACTAGAACTACTGGGCTAGCATAAGGGGAGTTACTATCTCTAACAATTCCGTGGTTCTTAAGTTCCGTAATCATTTCTGATGTTATTTGGCGCTCACTATATGCCATACGATAAGGCCTGTAAAAAAATCCAGATTCTTTAGATACTCGTATTTTTAAAGACCCCGTAGTAACTTTTGCAGTTGGAAACCCCCTAATTATGTTTTTTGAAAACTTTTTAATTATATCATTAAGCTTTCCCACAGTTTCCGATGCAAGTTTCGGGTTACTAACGTTAACTTGGGTTTGCGTGACAAGACAGTGAATTGGTTCGCGTCGTCGTCTAAGAGTCGACCCATAGGCATCCACTGCAATTTCTAACGACGAGTCTTTGAGGATGTCCCTTCCGATAATCAAATCATTTTTCATAAATCTGTGGTCCATAATGTGAAAAGTTACGTCAACAGTTATTTCTTCGAATTCAACTCTCGTTTTTAGTTTCTCGGTGAGGTTTATCGAATCGTTTCCGATTCCTTGAACGACTAGAAAATGAGCCTCTTTCTTTGATGATACCCTGTCAGCAACATCTGACCGAATAAGCGAGCAGTCTGAACCAGAGTCCAACAAGCAGTGAAAAACTTTACCGTTCATCATTACCACGGTCGTTCCTTCAGACGACGTTATATTTTCGCACAGATTTACCTTTTTCCGCTCTGCTCTCTGTTTTGCCCAACAGGTACTCTCGTCATGGCCTGATTTGCGGCAGAAAGAGCACTTTCTAACATTTGTTGTAGATGTTTCAATTGAAGTGGTTGCTGACAAAGCTTTTCTTGGACATTTAGCCTTTAAGTATCCAACCTGGCCACACTCAAAACAGCGTCGATCAGAATCTAACCGAAGGCGTTTAGCTAAGGAACCTACAGGAGTAGGCTCATTAATTTTTCGTGAAAATTGACGAGAGGCTGGCGTATCAGGTTTTTGGTTGGGAGTTTCTCAAATAGAAGACAAATGGTCAATCAAATTTTGTACAGTTTTTGGCATTACAAATGTCAGGGAGTTTCGAAGACTAACTTCGGAAATATTTCCAACTACTATCCGAACAATCATATGTTCAGGGACCTCGAAGGGTAGCCGGTTTATTTGAGAAACTTTCTCCATTACAAAATCCGTATATGTTGTAAATTCTTTGCTTTCCGTATTTGCAACAGTTCTAAGTTGTTGCACAACATCAGCACCACTTGAGAATACGTGAATTATGGAAGCCCTAAGATCTTCCCAGTTATAGTGCTGGTACCCAAATTCCCTATACCAAGTTTTTGCCCTCCCCAGTAAAGCATTTTCGACTCGGGGTATGATGTCATAGCTCTTCAGCTGATCGCGAGCCACCCTAGCAACAACATCAGAGCACCATTTTCTTACGTCGACGCGGGAATGGTCTGGATCAAAGCACGGAAACCCAACGGTGCCAACTCTTTCACGCTGCTGCACAACCGAGCTCAAAATTTGTTGGATAGCATCTGTTGTAATGATGTGTGTGTTTTGATTTCCCGTTCTTTCTTCATTCACATCTTCTAAAGTCGTATCGACTTCTGTTAAGCCTTCGCTTCGTCTTTTTCCCGTTCGTTTCCCCTTTGGCATTTTAAATTTAGTATAAAAAGCACTTACCAACCTCAAAGACGTCAAAAACAATATTTACTCTATATAAAAACAGAGCGCACGGCGACGCACAGATGTTTTTCTATTTTCTTTTTCGTTTTTGCTACCCTGCTCTTTTGTTTTATTTTTAGTTACAGGGAATAGACACACGATCAAGGGGAAAAAACACACGATCACAGGCAACACAGCCAAGAATACTATAAACTGTCTGTTACACAGTTTCGCTTGTTTAACCGTTTTGTCTTCAGTTGTAGGGATAAGACAAACTATAGGGGTAGGAACACACTAATACGAGCAACACAACCAAGAATAATAAACTGACTGTTACACAGTTTCGCTTGTTTAACCGTTTTGTCTCCAGTTGTAGGGATAAGACACACTATAGGAATAAAAACACACTAATACAAGCAACACAACCAAGAATAATAAACTGACTGTTACACAGTTTCGCTTGTTTAACCGTTTTGTCTTCAGTTGTAGGGATAAGACACACTATAGGGGTAAAAACACACGAATACGAGCAACACAACCAAGATTAATAGTCAACAAGGCGGGACACAACCACACAGTCTCATTTAATCGTTTGGCTATTTTTGTTTTTATTTATTATTATTATTATTATTTTTATTTATTTTTTTTAACTATAACGATTTTTTAATTAAGCAAATAATACGCGAGGGAGGGATCTATCCCACTTCTGATGAAAGAAAGGGCAACAAGTCTGCGGCGCACGCTCACGTCTGGCCTCTAGCTCTCGATTCATTCGACTGAGCCTAGAAAGCTCTCGCAGATCTGTTTGTTATCGACGATACCAATACTTAGGCAATAGACACTCCCTTGCAACGCAAAAAGGAATCGGATTGTACTCACTGTATCGTAGCCCAGCTTACCTTTTATTAAAAAAAACCTTCCGAATTAAAAAGAATAAAAACACAATGATTTTTAGAGTGGAAAAATATATAAAAAACCACTATCCATCTTTATTCCATTAAAACCTGCGACCGTCCTTCTTGCAACTTATATTAAGACTAAAAAACTCAAAACCATGCAACGTTTAATAGCTTTCGTTCACAGAACGAACGCCTTACCTTCGTTAAGTTATTTACTATATATTTTTATATAAGTTTTATTCTTTCTATTTATTTCTGGAACCATCGACTGCTGAGGTTGTAAATCTCATGCAGTTCGATACAGTCCCGGCGAAAACCTACGGTTTTCCTACTCTTTCTCTTTTTATTCTATGTGAATACCCTACTTTACATAATCTTAGATATACATATACATATAAATATAATTGTTGTAATCCTATTATTCTTCCTCCATCGGAATCATGCAAATCTTTTGCACCGGCCTTGTCAGTTGATTGGTCGCTGTTTGAATAATAACGCTTCGTACCAAACCATCCCTGCTTGGAATAAGTTGTGAAATCCTACCCATTGCCCATGCTGAAGGTGGAAAGTTTTCACTCTTTATGATGCATAGCTGTCCTATCCTGAGACCATATTTCTCCCTGCGCCATTTCTTCCTTTCATATAGAGTAGAAAGATATTCTTCTTTCCACCTACCCCAAAAATGCTCGAGCATCGTCTTCCGCTCTCTCCACAGCCTTAGCCCCTTCGTGTCTGGTAGCTCATTGGTCGCAAATGGCAATGGTAGCACAAGTGGTTCCCCTACCAGAAAGTGTCCCGGCGTTAACGCCTGTAAGTCGTTCGGGTCGTCACTCAACGGATGTAGCGGCCTTGAATTTAAAATTGCTTCTATACCTGTAAGTAGAGTTAGAAATTGTTCATATGCTAGTACCTTCATGCCTACGATCCTTGTCAAATGATATTTCATTGACTTCACCGCAGCTTCATAGATGCCACCTTGGTGTGGCGCCGCAGGTGTCATAAATTTCCAATCTGTACCTTTAAAATATAAATGTTCAAAAGTTTCCTTCACGAGCCAACGCTCTTTAGCCTTCCGTAATTCCTTCGCTGCACCAACAAAGGCTGTGCCATTGTCACTATATAATCTTTGACAACCTTCCCCTGCGCACGATGAACCTTTCGTAACATGCAATGAAAGCATACTATGTTAGGTCCGAGACCAAATCAATATGCACTGCCCTAGTTTTGAGACAGACAAAAACAGAAACCCAACATTTCTGCTTTATAATTTGCTCTCCTGTCCTATTTATCATTTTTATATCGAAAGGACCTGCATAATCTACCCCTGTGTGTAAAAAAGCCTTTCCTGCAGTTACCCTCTCTGAGGGTAAGTCAGACATCAATTGCATTTCAAAGCGATGGTTGTATCTCACACAAACCACACACTTGTGCAAGAAATTCCTTAGCTCACTCCTAACCTTCGGTATCCAGAATCTCTGGCGTAAGTATTGCATCATAACTTGCACCCCGCCATGTTTTGTCGCTCTATGAGCACTATCCATAATCAACCAAGCTAACCGCGAACCACACGGTACGATAGCAGGATGTCTTCTTTCATATTCCATCTCTGCTCTTTCCAACCTTCCTCCGACCCTGAAGATCTTTTTTCCATCCAAAATCGGTTTTAACGATTGGATCCTGCTCTTTTCAGAAAGACATTTGTCTTTCCCTATGCAAGAAATCTCCTTCCCATAATATTTTTCCTGTTCCTTCTTTAGTAGATAATCAATTGCTCCAATCTTCTCCTCAGAAGATGGTTGATACACTACTCCTGCGCAATCTTTCCTGTCTACCTTCTTTTCTAGCTGCCGTCGAGAGTATCTCGGTTTCCCTTCATCCAGCTTCGTTTCTCTATCTTTGCTCTAGTAGCATGGATAAATCGGAATGCAAAACTTATTATATTGAGTGCCTTTTCCAAAGAGGATGCATACTCAATTATTGGAATCCCTTGTCCTGATCCCTTCACGTGTATAGATACTGGTTCTGTAAACCTCATTACCATGTGTACCTTCATTTCATCCCTCCCCCCATCTGAAACATTTGGCACAAACTTTTTAGATGACCAGGATGATCGCTGCTTTGAAAGCCACTCTGGACCATGCAGCCACAGATTGTTGTCGATCAACAAATGTGGTCGAACGCCCCTGCTCAAAAGATCTGCTGGGTTCTCCTTCGTACCAACATGCCTCCATCTTTTGACTTCCGTATTAGTCTGTATGGATGCAACCCGATTTGCCACAAATGTTTTTAAATCACATGGCAATTTGTTAATCCAATGCAATGTGACCAGCGAATCCGTCCAGAGATTATACTCCGCATCTTTCCATTCCATTGATTTCATAACCTCTACTACTAACCTTCCTAGAAGCTCAGCCGCTGCCAGCTCCAATCTTGGAATGGTTATTGTCTTAAGAGGTGCGACACGCGTTTTTGCTGTCAAAAGACTAGTTGAAATTTTTCCGTTCGGACCTATCGTCCTTCCGTAAATCACTGCTCCGTATGCTCTTTCTGATGCATCTGAAAAACCATGTATTTCCTTCCTTATACCTTCCGCTGTTCCTATCCATCTATCAACCTTAACCTTTTCTAAGAATTTTATTTCCTTCCATACATCTTCCCATCTGTTTTCTATTTCCTTCGGTAATCTCTCATCCCAGTCGACGTTTAGTCGCCATATTTCTTGAATAAGAATTTTCCCTACTAACGTTACGGGTGCTATAAATCCATTAGGATCATAAAGCTGAGCCACGCAACTTACTATCTTTCTTTTTGTCATTGCCTGCTCAGTCACTGGTGTTTTCACCACAAATGTGAACTGATCCTTTTCTAATAGCCATTTAATGCCTAATATTGAAGACTTCTCATCATCTTCAAACAAAATTGATTCCTGTTCTTCATAATTCATATTTCTTACTAACGCTTTGGAATTCGATTTCCATTTCCTGAGCTCAAACCCTGCACCCTTCAATACTTGATCGATGTCTTTCGATAACTCGATCGCTTTTTGTTCAGAATCAGCACCTGTAGTGCAGTCATCCATATAGAAATCCTCAATTATAGCTCTGGCTGCATCGGGAAATTCATGTTCTGCATCTTTTGCAAATTGTATCAATGCTCGAACAGCATTATGTGCGGAAGACGTCATGCCATAGGTGACTACAGTGAGCCAATATTCCCTCAACCTGTCATTGGGATTTTCCCTCCAAAAAATTCTTTTCAAGTCCCATTGTTCTCTTGCAACCTTCACCATGCGGAACATCATCTTGATGTCTGCACTTATTGCTACTCGATGCCTTCTGAAGCGCATCAGAATCTCATGTAGATCCTTTTGTAACTTTTCACCTAACATTTGCACTTCATTAAGCGAAATACCCTTCATTGTCCTGCAGCTAGCGTCGAATACGACTCTGAACTTCTTCGCAACACAGTGGTGCGGTATGTGGTATATTATTCTGCTGTGAGTCACACCAGTCACTGGTGTCATGTGACCCATCCTTTCATATTCCCTCATGAAATCAACATATTTTTGTTTTATTCCTAAATCATTCTGTAATTTCCTTTCCAAAGCTAAAAACCTTCGTTTTGCTATAAGTTCTGAGCTACCAATCTCCCCTGCTGATTCCTTTAAAGGAATTGTGACAACAAATCTACCAGAATCATCACGTGAATACGTTTTGATGAAATTCTGTTCTACCTGTTCTTGCTCCTGTGATCTGTTTGACAACAATTCAACGTCATCCAACTGCCATAATCGTTTGAGGGATTCATGCAGTTGGTTATTATCTATTGCTATAATATTCAACCCCTGCTCTGTATTGCCTATTGCTTTCCCTTCAAATTCTCCTAAAACAACCTTCCCAAACAGCGTTTGAATGTACAATACTCTACTTGCCTGTCTGTCTAAAATGGACAGAAAAGATGCCGCCGCAAACCTGCAACCTAGCAACAGGTCCACAGGACCAGCCTTCCAAAACTCAGGGTCAGCCAACGGCCGCCCTACAATATCCATCTTCGGCATTTCCAAATCGTGTGTAGGCACAACTGGTTGCCATTTACTATCCTGCGGTAGTATATAAAACTCTTGCTCTATTGCGTCCTGCGAGTTAAACCATGGGCTTACCTTGAGCGTAGTTTTATATTTAATGTGAAAGGGTTCACCTTCCACTCCAATCAACCTGCGTGTAACTGCTGTTTTGCTTAACGATAACCTATTTTGTAACTGATGGCTTATTAGATTGGGCTGTGCACCTGTGTCTATAAGTGCACGTATAGGAACATATTTTCTGCCATCTAGTTCGACCCTCACCTGAGCCGTTGGCATCAGAGAAAATCTTCCCTCTAAACTACAATTAAAAGAATTAGAATAAGTTTTGATTTTACCTTTAATGACATTATTTCTTTTAAAATCATTCCAAGAATCAATCTCGTCTGGTTCTGAGAAATCGTCCATCAAACTTGCTCCCTGCTTTTCACCATCCGAGCGCGGCCGTTTTGCAGGCCATGGCGCTAGTCAATCAGCCTTCTTCTTCATATCTACCTGTGGTACATTTTTCCTTTTCCTGCTATCCTGTACGTTTAAGACTGTGGCCTCAGCCTTACCAAGCACCTTCATTGGGCACAACACGCTGTTATGCGCTGGCCTACCTGGACATTTCAGATAAGGCCCCTGAAAGCAATCACGTGCAACGTGTCCCGTCTTCAGGCAGTTTGGGCATAACTGCTTTTCATGGACGAAGTTCTGCCTTGCCCTTAGATTTAGGGCATTAAGGTGCGGACAACACCACAATAGATGTTCCATTGACCTGCATAAATGGCACGGCCGTTTTTTGACATCTGCCTGCTTCTGCTTGCTGCTTGGGGTGACCATGTTGCCCCGTCTGCTTAGGTCTACCTTTGGCACCTGCTGAACAACCTCCTTTCTTCTGTTGTCCATTGCACTTCCGAGCGCTTCAGCCCGCTTGCCCAGGAACAGACAGAATTCTTTCGCAGTCGGCAACTCGGTTGTGCGCGATTCTTCCCATCTGCAAGCTGTCTGCTGGTCCAGCTTCTCATGAATAATGATCATGTCCCAATTATCTACACCTTGCGCTGCCAGCTGCCTCATTGTTTCATGACAGGTGTTTGCCATCCTTTGAAGCTCCGTTGCCTTCGGGTACCTTCGAGCATGGGCAGTCGAAAGAACTGCCTCAAAAGCTCCCTGCATGTAGCATATTTCTTATTATACACCTCTTCCATCCGCTTCCATGCCTCATAATAGTTTTGGTCAGAGAGCTGCCAGTATGCCAGAGAGCTGCGAGTATCCCTTCGCTTACTTGCATTTGCTGCCATGCATCCTTCAGTGCCTCGAGTCTTACCTCGAGCTCTTCCAGCGATGACTCCTGAAATCCATCCATTTTTGTATATGACAGCATCCTGCTCATCGTGTGTCTTCCTTTTTCGAATAAATACTCATGATTTGCACCTTCCATTTTACTCGGTGTTTTTTTTTTCTTTTCTAAAAAAAAGAGTGATAAGTATGTTACCTTGTACATAAACGATATCGTCTCAATCCGATTGCAGTAGGTACTTAAAAAAAATAAAAATATATTTCCCACTATGCAAATCGTCTGAGTTTTCTTAGGTGTCGTGCTACTATTTGTGCCGTTGCTGTTGCTTGTTATTATTGATTTTGTTTGTATTTGTTACCCCTAATGGAAAAGAAATTGGCGATCACAGAAGTACTCCGCAGTAGGTACTAAAAAAATATATTTCCCAGTATACGGATTTCTGTGATTGCCCTACAATAAAATATCAATTTTGTTGACGATTACCCCTACCTACATAAACCAAAAAAAACAGATTCGTCTGTATTTATTTTTCATCTCCTTAGCCTGAAAGTTGTGTGTTTTTATTAGAAGTCCTAATTTTTATTTTACCTTTTTTATTAACCTCCAATCTCACCGGCTATAATTGGTTCAAAATAAAATTTTAATTTATTCAACCCCTTCTCTCATCTTATTTCCTGCTCTTTATTATGGCAACTCGTACTACTGTACTTTGAGTTCCACCGGCTTTATATACCTTCTCCTCATTTCCACTCAGCCACACGTCTGCAGCTGAGTGCCTGCTTTTCCCTCCAAAATATACACTAGGTATATACTACGCTCAACAATGTGTACATGCACCGTATTTTTCATTCCCTCGCACATGCGCACACACAGCGCTAGTCTACCTAACCATATACACAATCTACTTGGCGTCTGGCGAAGGAGAAGAGAAGAAACTAAGAAAAAATAAATACAACCCGCCGCACAAGCAGATACACAATTTGATGCACAACACAATTTGATGGAAAAGGAAGAAAAGAAAAACAATAACCACACACAGCACAGCACGGCACAAATGACAAATGTTTAAACCATAAATACCTTCTTTGCTATTTAGCGTATGTGTAAATGTTAATAATTTTTGTTTTTTGTTGAAAATAGTTGCGATAATTTGAACAATCACGACTGCGCGCACTGACTAAAAAACATCAACTGAAGAGAAGACTGAACAAAATTCCAGTTCAGAATTCATATACCTGCTTGCACATGACCCTTTATGTATTTATGATGGTAGTCACTCTGACTATTGCCATCTTCCTTCCTCCTTAGCCACGGCACATAGGCCAGTGGTTCCTTCGAGCTTGTGTTTGTTGTTTCAACAAACTGAAATCTTTCCAGGCGTACATTGTTTTTGCAATGCTGCTCAATTAAGATAAAACCGAAGGAAGGAGAAAAAATAGCGTTTCCATCATTCCAATATATTTTGTGAATGTATATAACGCTCCATGCTAGTGGACTGTACCTTTCGCATAAAATCAAATTGCCTTCAAATTTGGTATACAAATATACGTAAATTTTGTTATACAAATATATTTAAATTCAGTGACCAATAAAATTCCTTACTATGTTTTGTAGCTTTGTACAAAACTTCCTTCCAGCCCCTTCCTTGGTAAACGTTTAGAATGGCACCCATTCTAAACGTTTGCTCATGGGAAGTTTGCTAACTAATTCGTCAAGAAATACTGTTGCATCCCACTTGCTTCCAGAAAGGCAGTTAAGTTTTTGACTTTAGTAGAATATTGTATTATGAGCTCCAACTTGCTTTCTGAAATTGATCCAAACTCTCTTACCATCTTAAGTTGGCTTTGTATCAAACACTGTGGACGACCGAAGCGAACCTCCAATGTCGAGATTATTTGATCAACATTGTTTGGATGTATGAGAAGGGATTCAATAACTTCTCTTGCATCCTCTTTAATGCTTTTCTGAAGACGAATCATGTTCTCGACAAGGCTGTATCCAAACATGTTAGTAGATTCTAAGAAGCTGGTACAAAACATAAGCCATTCTTCAGGCCTCCCATGGAATTCAGGCAAATCATGAAGTTTCCGATGGTTACTAAATCCAGATGGTGTTGGAGACGGTTGAGGAACTGCTTGAGGCTGAGGGAAATACGATGATTGGTGCAGGAAACGATGGCTGTCAGCGTTCTGATAAGAGGTAAGTGGTGGCAGGAATGTTGGAATCACACTTGAGGTCGTAGACCTATAGCCGATGCCACTGACTAAACTCGTTGGCAAAGGTTCGTAGCTCTGAACAGATGAGGGAAATCTCTGTGGCCATGAATAAGTTGTGCACAAGGTTGCAATATTTGAGGTAGCTATGCAAGGAGTAACTGATGTTGAGGCGCTATAAAATGGAGCTAAAGTAGAACTGGAAGTATTTACAACAAATGAGTTCGCAGTGGCAGTAGTTGTAGTTGTAGAGGTTGCTATTGCTGTAGATGTTGAGTTGCAACTAGAGGCTCCAGGCTTTGTAGCTTCGTCTAGCAATGCTTGAAGACGCAAACACTCTCTCTTCTCGGCGTCAAGTTGATCTTCCAAATGTTGCACTCGTTTTTCCATAGTTCTTTCGGAATTGTTCTCAATTATTGTTGCATCGCCTTCATTTCCTTCTGGTTCTTCATCTGATGCCCTAGCTCTGAGAACCGGGTTTCTTTTCTTTGGAGGCATCGGAGATGAAATTTCTTGAGGAAAAGTACTGACTTCTCCCGTTTAGGGCGAAATCAACTATAGTATACCAAATATAAATGCTTGATGTGAGCACTCAACTTCTCCCTTTTTATGACAATTACCTTCAAGACTGCTTAAGATGGTTGATGAAAAGTACTGACTTCTCCCGTTCACGGCGAATTCAATAAATCAGCCAATTAAAAAAGAGGTGCTCTACCTCGACGATAGAACTTCTGATAATAGCTTATTTATCTCTGTGAACTGCTTAAAATTGCGGTAGGTTGGCTGTTAGAGCTTCTGGCGGCAATAAACCCTAAGCTGCGAGTATCCCTTCGCTTACTTGCATTTGCTGCCATGCATCCTTCAGTGCCTCGAGTCTTACCTCGAGCTCTTCCAGCGATGACTCCTGAAATCCATCCATTTTTGTATATGACAGCATCCTGCTCATCGTGTGTCTTCCTTTTTCGAATAAATACTCATGATTTGCACCTTCCATTTTACTCGGTGTTTTTTTTTTCTTTTCTAAAAAAAAGAGTGATAAGTATGTTACCTTGTACATAAACGATATCGTCTCAATCCGATTGCAGTAGGTACTTAAAAAAATAAAAATATATTTCCCACTATGCAAATCGTCTGAGTTTTCTTAGGTGTCGTGCTACTATTTGTGCCGTTGCTGTTGCTTGTTATTATTGATTTTGTTTGTATTTGTTACCCCTAATGGAAAAGAAATTGGCGATCACAGAAGTACTCCGCAGTAGGTACTAAAAAAATATATTTCCCAGTATACGGATTTCTGTGATTGCCCTACAATAAAATATCAATTTTGTTGACGATTACCCCTACCTACATAAACCAAAAAAAACAGATTCGTCTGTATTTATTTTTCATCTCCTTAGCCTGAAAGTTGTGTGTTTTTATTAGAAGTCCTAATTTTTATTTTACCTTTTTTATTAACCTCCAATCTCACCGGCTATAATTGGTTCAAAATAAAATTTTAATTTATTCAACCCCTTCTCTCATCTTATTTCCTGCTCTTTATTATGGCAACTCGTACTACTGTACTTTGAGTTCCACCGGCTTTATATACCTTCTCCTCATTTCCACTCAGCCACACGTCTGCAGCTGAGTGCCTGCTTTTCCCTCCAAAATATACACTAGGTATATACTACGCTCAACAATGTGTACATGCACCGTATTTTTCATTCCCTCGCACATGCGCACACACAGCGCTAGTCTACCTAACCATATACACAATCTACTTGGCGTCTGGCGAAGGAGAAGAGAAGAAACTAAGAAAAAATAAATACAACCCGCCGCACAAGCAGATACACAATTTGATGCACAACACAATTTGATGGAAAAGGAAGAAAAGAAAAACAATAACCACACACAGCACAGCACGGCACAAATGACAAATGTTTAAACCATAAATACCTTCTTTGCTATTTAGCGTATGTGTAAATGTTAATAATTTTTGTTTTTTGTTGAAAATAGTTGCGATAATTTGAACAATCACGACTGCGCGCACTGACTAAAAAACATCAACTGAAGAGAAGACTGAACAAAATTCCAGTTCAGAATTCATATACCTGCTTGCACATGACCCTTTATGTATTTATGATGGTAGTCACTCTGACTATTGCCATCTTCCTTCCTCCTTAGCCACGGCACATAGGCCAGTGGTTCCTTCGAGCTTGTGTTTGTTGTTTCAACAAACTGAAATCTTTCCAGGCGTACATTGTTTTTGCAATGCTGCTCAATTAAGATAAAACCGAAGGAAGGAGAAAAAATAGCGTTTCCATCATTCCAATATATTTTGTGAATGTATATAACGCTCCATGCTAGTGGACTGTACCTTTCGCATAAAATCAAATTGCCTTCAAATTTGGTATACAAATATACGTAAATTTTGTTATACAAATATATTTAAATTCAGTGACCAATAAAATTCCTTACTATGTTTTGTAGCTTTGTACAAAACTTCCTTCCAGCCCCTTCCTTGGTAAACGTTTAGAATGGCACCCATTCTAAACGTTTGCTCATGGGAAGTTTGCTAACTAATTCGTCAAGAAATACTGTTGCATCCCACTTGCTTCCAGAAAGGCAGTTAAGTTTTTGACTTTAGTAGAATATTGTATTATGAGCTCCAACTTGCTTTCTGAAATTGATCCAAACTCTCTTACCATCTTAAGTTGGCTTTGTATCAAACACTGTGGACGACCGAAGCGAACCTCCAATGTCGAGATTATTTGATCAACATTGTTTGGATGTATGAGAAGGGATTCAATAACTTCTCTTGCATCCTCTTTAATGCTTTTCTGAAGACGAATCATGTTCTCGACAAGGCTGTATCCAAACATGTTAGTAGATTCTAAGAAGCTGGTACAAAACATAAGCCATTCTTCAGGCCTCCCATGGAATTCAGGCAAATCATGAAGTTTCCGATGGTTACTAAATCCAGATGGTGTTGGAGACGGTTGAGGAACTGCTTGAGGCTGAGGGAAATACGATGATTGGTGCAGGAAACGATGGCTGTCAGCGTTCTGATAAGAGGTAAGTGGTGGCAGGAATGTTGGAATCACACTTGAGGTCGTAGACCTATAGCCGATGCCACTGACTAAACTCGTTGGCAAAGGTTCGTAGCTCTGAACAGATGAGGGAAATCTCTGTGGCCATGAATAAGTTGTGCACAAGGTTGCAATATTTGAGGTAGCTATGCAAGGAGTAACTGATGTTGAGGCGCTATAAAATGGAGCTAAAGTAGAACTGGAAGTATTTACAACAAATGAGTTCGCAGTGGCAGTAGTTGTAGTTGTAGAGGTTGCTATTGCTGTAGATGTTGAGTTGCAACTAGAGGCTCCAGGCTTTGTAGCTTCGTCTAGCAATGCTTGAAGACGCAAACACTCTCTCTTCTCGGCGTCAAGTTGATCTTCCAAATGTTGCACTCGTTTTTCCATAGTTCTTTCGGAATTGTTCTCAATTATTGTTGCATCGCCTTCATTTCCTTCTGGTTCTTCATCTGATGCCCTAGCTCTGAGAACCGGGTTTCTTTTCTTTGGAGGCATCGGAGATGAAATTTCTTGAGGAGAAGTACTGACTTCTCCCGTTTAGGGCGAAATCAACTATAGTATACCAAATATAAATGCTTGATGTGAGCACTCAACTTCTCCCTTTTTATGACAATTACCTTCAAGACTGCTTAAGATGGTTGATGAAAAGTACTGACTTCTCCCGTTCACGGCGAATTCAATAAATCAGCCAATTAAAAAAGAGGTGCTCTACCTCGACGATAGAACTTCTGATAATAGCTTATTTATCTCTGTGAACTGCTTAAAATTGCGGTAGGTTGGCTGTTAGAGCTTCTGGCGGCAATAAACCCTAAGCTGGCGATGACATAAAGGCAATTTGTGATAGGTACTCCGCTGACTGCTGGAGATTCTGTCGGCTATACTTACATATATATATAGATGCTGGCGGGAATATAGAGGCTGACTTTGTTCTTCTCCGCTGACTGCTAGAGCTTCTGGCTGACAATAAATAACAACGTAAAAGAATAAAGTTGTTGTCCGAGTCTTGGACCTGCAAAGTTGCCGGAGAAATTTAATATAAAAAGACACTTTTTAGTTCGATTTAAATTTATTCTTTTACGGCAAATCTGGTGGGCTGCTTGTGGACTCGATGACAACTGAATACTCTACCATGAAATTTATTGAAGAAGATAAAACAAAACGAAATGTCAAACTCTGATCAATTTTGTGAACGCTGCCCATCCAATCCACAAGTCTTATAGCACAGATAATAATTTTATACAGATGTCTCACCCTTATCGCGAGAAATGATATATGAAACTGAAATCAACCAAAAAAAAAGAGCTTTTTCAAAAAGCTTTAACTCGTCTTCTTTCCTATGAATGAAAACTAAGGCAAAGAAAAAACTGAAATCATTTTTGTATGTTCTTTTCCTCTCATAATCCTAATGCACAGACACACATAATACACCACGATCATTCTTCACAAATGACAAATAAAAACAAAACTCGTTTTATTTTGGTTTTTTGTGGTTGGTGGTGATGCGTTGAAAACAAGTGCAGGAGAGTTGATCGCTTGTCGACGACGAGAAAAAAAAATATTTACAGTTGTCTTTGGCAATAGAAACAAAGCAAGGACAAGGTTGTCTTTATAGCTCGAGTTCGTATAATCGGATATGTAAATGCTAGCTGCGTGCATCCATCAACGTTCTCAACGTTTTGAAAATATATTTGAGTCGTAAATCAATTTTTATCAACTTTTATTAATTTTTTTTTTAAGTTTTTTTATATTTTGTAAAAAAATTGTCAATTCCATTTTTCTCAAAATTTTTCTGAATATTGAAAACAATATAATTTATAAGATAAAATTAGTTTAAAGCCATAATCTCAAATTTTTGAAAAGATATTTACTTCGAAAAACAATTTTTGCCAACTTTTGATCAATTTTTTTTTAAGTTTTTAATTTTTGGTACAAAAACTGTCAATTCGATTTTTTTCAAAATTTTACTGAATGTTGACAACAATATGCTTTAAAAGATAAAAGTAGTTTAAGGCCAATATCTCAAAGTTTTGAAAAGATATTTAGGTCGAAACCCAATTTTTACCAACTTTTGTTGATTTTTTTTAGGTTTTTAATTTAAAAAAAAAAAAATGTCAATTCGATTTTTCTCAAAATGTTGCTGAATGTTGACAACAATATGTTTTAAAAGATAAAAGTAGTTTAAGACCAATATCTCAAAGTTTTGAAAAGATATTTGAGTCGAAAATCAATTTTTACCAATTTAAGTAGCATTTCTTAAAAGTTTTTATTTCTTATATAAACAAATACAAATTGGATGAATTAAATTAATTTGAAGTCAATATCTTCTATCGTTCACGAGATATCGAGAACCGACCATCATTTTTTACCCATGTTGCGTACTTGTAGATTTTTTTTTATGAAAAAAGGACTGTTGGATTCTTATAAAAAAATTATTGAATATCGAAAACAATATTTTCTGTGAGATAAAAGACATCTCTCTAAAAATCTTTTATTTCGACTCTAGGGACCTTGAAACGTCGAGAAATGTCAAAATGTTCAATTCGACAAATCGGACCCATTACAATAACTTCCTATGGGAAGTTAAAAATAGAAAACACAGAAACCAAGTCATGTCCACATTCACTTGTCCCTACTTGCCCACACAATTTTCATATATCAATACACAAGCAACTTCTATTCTCCTTACCGGACACCTAACAATCTAACATTCACAAAAAAATAAACAAAAATTATCACCCCTTTCTTCTTTTACGCACCAAAACGCGCATAAAAAAACAAGATACAGACATAACCTACATCAACTCCCATATACTTCCTTGTAAAAAATAGGGTTGTTTACATTTGTTTCCAATGGACCGAACTTTGTTTTTGTATTCATTGGCAAACAAAATGACAAAAGAGAAGAGAAAAGTTTCTAAAAAGCAAAAAAAATATGCAAGCCAAAAAGAGCTTTCTCAGCTTTATTTTTAAAAGCTCTTGTCTGTTAAGGAAAAAATGTTTCATTTTTTCCTGCAGGGATGAGACATCTGTATAAAATTATTATCTGTGCTTATAGGTCGATTACATTTAAGCATTTAACATTGTATATATATTTCTTATAGTACTCTTATGAAGAGGAACGATCGAAGCGACATCTGAGCGGCGCACAGTGGAACGTCTAGTACAAAATTCCGGACATTGGGTGATTTTTTATTTTCATTATTCGAAATATTTTTTGTTTGATATGCATAGAAAATTGTCGCCTCTTTAACATATAAAACAGTTTTTTTATGTACACTCTTTAATTTTCAAATAATAGGGACTCAAAGATGCACTATTTTTAAAACCAAAAAAAAATTTAATTTTAACGCATTTTTGTAATTTGTTTTTCTCAGACTCTTTTTATGTTTTATTTTCGAAATAAATTTTGTAGGTATGAAATTGGTTCATTTAAGCTTATTAATTAAAAAAAATCTTTAAAAGAAAGTTGTTTTAACTTTAAAAAAAACTCTTTTTGTGAGTATTTTTAAAAAATCCTAATTTCATGTTTGAAGATGCTTTTAAAAAAATGCTCGAAAATGCTCGGACTTTGGGTAGTCTTAAATGAATTTGAAACTTATTTGGAGTCATATCTTAAAAAAATTGGATCCGACCGCGTCCGACCCCGCTCCCTGGCGGGTTTTTAAAAATCTCCCTCAGAGCTGAGAAAGCTTAAATAAAATAAGTTTGTTGACTGGAGAAGGGGGTAGGGGCATCTTTACATTATAAATAATAATAATAACTGACATAAAGAAATCTAAATGTTTAAACAGTGACATATATGATATATTTATTTATATATATATGGGTGATTATACAAAAGTTGGGTAACTTTTGAGGATATTTTGTTTACGATAGTTTTTAAATCAAACTTCTATAAATTCGGGTGTATATGATAGCTAATCTAATTAATATATTGTTCCCAATCGGGCCAGTCACTTTTTTGAGTACATTGTAAGATATTTAAAAATTTCAGAATTTGACTGCCAGAGGACTGACGAGTATACACATGGCGTTTTTCTTTTTTAGTTCAGAGCTGAGCTCTGAGCAGACTCTGAGCGAACAGAGTAGAGTAGAGTAGAGTTCTGAGCAGAGTATGTTCAGAGCTCTCTGATTTAATTATGAAACAACTTGAGCACTAAACTGTCATGATTTGAAATGTCGTCTGTTTGAAGGCGTATAAAAATTTTCTTAAATCAAATAAATTAAAAAAACAGTCATAGCGTTGGTCCATTTGACGCCTGAAATAAATTTGATTCATAAAAATGCTATATGCAATAAGTTTTTTCTAAATTATCTTTCCTTCTGCACTAGAGCGAACAGCCTCTTCCGCCATTTTTATTGTTTTGACGATGATTTTTTTTAATTTCCCGGCTTTCAGATATCAAATTGTTTGTGCTCAGCATTTTACTCCGTTTACTCTGTTATTTTATTCTGAGCTCACAGAGCACGCTCTGAACATGTTCAGAACTAAAAAAGAAACACGAATTTGAAGCTCTGAACGATCAGAGCTCAAAAAGAAACACAATTATTTTTTTGACAGTTCGAGCTCTGCTCTGAACTAAAAAAGAAAAACGCCCACAGTTTTGAAAGTATTATAATGAAATTTAATACAAATTAGTAAAAATCTCTTAGGATTTAATAATGATCACTTAAAATCACTTAGTAACAATTAAAAATAATTATTAATATGTAATACTAGGAGAAAATACTACATCAGTTTTCAAAACAGACTTTTGACATTTAACGTAACGTTATTCACTTATCTTTTACTACTTTCACATAGTTTTACTAAATATTTCAAAGTAATCAACAAACAAAATCTAACAATATTCATCTTAAAAGAACTAATGATCAAGAAATGAAGAACAATAACAATTTACCTGACACAGAACTGACGAAAAAGACGAAATTTGAGTTTATAATCTGGACTAATGTTTTTTTTTGTAATTTCAAATATCAACAAACTACATTTTAACAAATCAAAGTCTAATACGAATAAATAAAAATAAACTTTAGATTAACAAAAAAATAACGACTCACCATAAAACTGACGTGTTGACTGGCTAAGCATGTGTATGTATAGGCAACAAACATAACCCAAACTCTGGTACAGTTATGGTGGCCGTCAAATTGTGCGACCCGCAACTAACTTTATTACCAACATTAAAATTCAAAGTGGGATTTGACGTTGAGTCGGCGATATTTCGCACGAATTTTAAATTTAAATAGCACACAAGAAACTGACGAATAAAACTGAACACAAAATTTTTTATTTTTTTAAATAAAGTGGAGAACACTGCATTATGAAAGTTGTAGTATATATTTAACTATATACATCACAGATTGTAGTAAATGATATGTTTAAATATGTAAATGATAATGTTTAATAGACAGTCAGTTAATGGTTGGTTTTCAGAGTTGTGACATGCCAGAGGAATGACGTTTTAAGAACTAATTGTGTTTTTTTAATAACTTGTATTCAAAATGAAGAACTGAAATTGGGTGACTAAATAAAGGTCTTTCCATTGTTTTAAAATAAATTGCAATCTCAATAAAATATAATCAGACTTTGTATATATTGGTTGATGACATCGAGTTACCCAACTTTTGTATAATCACCCATATATATATATATTTTTATAATAAAGTATGAATCTATAATTTTTCAAGTAGAAAATTGTGAAAACCGTTTCAAAATCCATCCATTATTTCAAAAGTTACAGCCCGATGACCACTTTTTCATGTTTTCGTTCCACTGTGCGGCGTGGAGATCAAAAACACTATATGAAGATATAAATCCATAGACACACCATATAAAGACCGGAATCTTTCGTACGTTTTACCCTCCAACACCCATTTGTTTACATTGTTGTATTTGTAATTTTGACATTAAGTCCATTTTGAAATTTGAAATCCAACAACAATTCGATGCGGTGTATTTACTTGTTTTGACAGATGTTTTTTTTTATTTAATTGCTATGGTGAACATAAAAGTATCAGCTGTTCGGGAAAATGAATTTCCGTCAAAATAAGAAATAAAATAAAAAATACATTTTTAGAGAAAAATAAATGCGCAATTACACTTTTGACGTGACAACGTCTTAAATTAGGTTGCGGCTGGGAGTCACTTATGAAAAAGTGTAACGCCCGGTAACGTTACGATGAGTCACCGAACGAGAGAGAGGCCCGCCGAATGCCTTGCGTCTCTCTCCCACTCAACTATGATCGGTCTGCCGCGCGCGCAGCACTAGAGAATTAGGCGCATTGAATCGGCGCATGCTTGTGTCTCTGTCTTTGTCTTTCTCGAACGTTCTTGGCGTTGGAAAAACAAGAAAGCGTCATAATACAAGTTCACACGTGTGGTTAAAGTATCGTCAGCTGTGTCTGTAGTGAAAATGTGGAGTGCTTAGATTCGTCATTTACAACAACTACAACAATAAAGGTAAATAATTGTACACTGATATTTCATTATCGTAAACTATGATTGATTGATTAATTGTTAGATTGACACAAAAGTTGAGAAACTGAGTTTATAGGTTATGTCATACTATTGATAAATGTTGATAGTGTTAAGTAAATTATTAGTTTGAAAAATTTGTGCAATTCTTATTTTCATTCAATTCCTTGTTCCTATTGTGCAATTTAATTATATTCATATCAATAAATATTCTACCGAGAAAAAGACGTTGTCACGTAAAATCTTCGCCCGTAAAACCGACTTTACAGGCAACCATTTTTTTTTTTTCTCAAAAAAAATTCTTTGTATGATTCCCGATCGATCAGTATATAATTTTCATTTCTAATCAAAGGGAAACACCGTCAAATATCGATTCAAATTTTTAAATTTGCAAGTAGACACAATATGGGTAGTACCCGTAGCGTGATGGTTAGTGCGTTGGACTGTCATGCAAGGGGTCTTGGGTTCAATCCCTGCCTGTGCCACCTAACTTTTTTCACGGTTACTACCTCTTGCGAGGAACTGACAAATCCTCCAAGAGTAATTCTTGTCATGAAAAGTGCTTTCTCAAATTAGCCGTTCGGATTCGGCATATAAACTGTAGGTCCCCTCCATCCCTGAAAACATTACTCGCACACAGGAATGGTTGAGAGTTGTAAGTCACTAGGCCCTGGTTCTTCATGGACTGTTGCGCCACCTTATAAATAGACACAATATGGTATCCTCATTTGAACCAATTTCCGCACCACATTGGAACTCACTTGGAAGTGTTCTTATAAGTTTTTGTGATTGTAACTAAAAAGTGTGAATGCAACTTTCTTACTCACACTTCAAGGATTCCAGGAAGGTATAAACCATTCCTGTAGGTATATTATTGTACCAAGGACACGACCGAATGAGTTCTAATGTTTGCATTTTTAAACATTTTTGATAGGAAAATACAAATATTGCAACTCACTTGGAAGTGTTCTTATCAGGTTTTGTGATTGTAACTAAAAAGTGTGAATGCAACTTTCTTACTCACACTTCAAGGATTCCAGGAAGGTATAAACCATTCATTTTTTTATTTGAAAAACTTAACTTATAGTAACATTGTTAAAACTTGGTCACTGTTTTGTAATTATCAAAATACTTTTAGGAAATAGTAATCGTTTTTAAATTCGAGAAAAAAAGAATTATTATAACATTCAAAAAAGATAATTTTTGGAATGTATAATTTTACTTGAATTAGAAGTCTTTGTATTACATTTAAATTAAAAAAAAAACAACAATGTTTTACATTTTTGCTAATATATTTCAAGTTTTCTTTAGGTTAGGTTGTAAGGGGTGTGCACAGCATGAAGCTGTTGCGTACTTGGGGGCCTACTGGTCCATTGTGATCCCCTGTAAAAGTAAAAATTTAGCATCGATGCTCCTCAATTCTGTCGATTAGCGTAGACTGGCTCGTTAACGAACCAGCCTGTGCTATCTATAATAATTAATCTTTACATAATACAACAAATGCCTTGTTCAGACAATTATAGATTTTTATTGAATTGAAAACTATATTATACGTAGTTCACACTTTTGAATATAGTGAAGTTAAAAATTAACAATTTCTTGCCACTTTCAATCACAGTCTTCTAGCCAAAGTTTCTTTTGTATTTAAATAAGCTGGATTTAAGAAAAAATAACTTTCTAACATTTGTTGTAGATGTTTCAATTGAAGTGGTTGCTGACAAAGCTTTTCTTGGACATTTAGCCTTTAAGTGTCCAACCTGGCCACACTCAAAACAGCGTCGATCAGAATCTAACCGAAGGCGTTTAGCTAAGGAACCTACAGGAGTAGGCTCATTAATTTTTCGTGAAAATTGACGAGAGGCTGGCGTATCAGGTTTTTGGTTGGGAGTTTCTCGAATAGAAGACAAATGGTCAATCAAATTTTGTACAGTTTTTGGCATTACAAATGTCAGGGAGTTTCGAAGACTAACTTCGGAAATATTTCCAACTACTATCCGAACAATCATATGTTCACGGACCTCGAAGGGTAGCCGGTTTATTTGAGAAACTTTCTCCATTGCAAAATCCGTATATGTTGTAAATTCTTTGCTTTCCGTATTTGCAACAGTTCTAAGTTGTTGCACAACATCAGCACCACTTGAGAATACGTGAATTATGGAAGCCCTAAGATCTTCTCAGTTATAGTGCTGGTACCCAAATTCCCTATACCAAGTTTTTGCCCTCCCCAGTAAAGCATTTTCGACTCGGGGTATGATGTCATAGCTCTGCAGCTGATCGCGAGCCACCCTAGCATCAACATCAGAGCACCATTTTCTTACGTCGACGCGGGAATGGTCTGGATCAAAGCACGGAAACCCAACGGTGCCAACTCTTTCACGCTGCTGCACAACCGAGCTCAAAATTTGTTGGATAGCATCTGTTGTAATGATGTGTGTGTTTTGATTTCCCGTTCTTTCTTCATTCACATCTTCTAAAGTCGTATCGACTTCTGTTAAGCCTTCGCTTCGTCTTTTTCCCGTTCACTTCCCCTTTGGCATTTTAAATTTAGTATAAAAAGCACTTACCAACCTCAAAGACGTCAAAACCAATATTTACTCTATATAAAAACAGAGCGCACGGCGACGCACAGATGTTTTTCTATTTTCTTTTCCTTTTCTTTTTCGTTTTTGCTACCCTGCTCTTTTGTTTTATTTTTAGTTACAGGGAATAGACACACGATCAAGGGGAAAAAACACACGATCACAGGCAACACAGCCAAGAATACTATAAACTGTCTGATTGAAAATGCGAACAAAAAAAATGATTTGGTTTTTATAACGTTATAAATATAAATTTCATTTCAATATAAGATTTTACCAAGTTGTAATTTTCTTGCTTGAAGGATTACCTTGCGATGTATACCTCTCCGTGGTCAAACTAAAAAGAAAGACTATACTTTACAGTTGACTTAAATCGAACGATAAATTTGTTTTTCATCTTAGCTAATCCAAAAACAATTCATTGCAAGATATGCTGATATGCTGATTCTTGGCCTTGGGTGAGGATTAAAAGGGATTATAAGAATTTGGTTTAAGTAAGTACAGTGAGTATCGCAAATAATCTTCCAAGCTGGAGTTTTAATAATATTTATACAATTCAAATGATTTTAATGAAAATTAAGATAAAACAAATAATTTTGTTAAGCAATTAATTTTTACACAATCATAAACATCCCTGCCCCCCTGGAACATGTTTCAGGACCGTGGTAGCAACGCAAGTTTGGTTATGGATCGTGTACTCGTACCCTTGGTAGTACGAACAGTAGCTACTCGCACTAGATTATCTGCACCTCTGTTGACGTTTTCAATTCTTCCCATCAGCCACTTGGTTGGAGGAAGATTTGGCTCTTTGATAACAACTAGATCGCCAGGCTTCAGGTTGGTTGTTTTCCGTTGCCATTTAGGGCGTTCCTGGAGTGAAGTTAGGTACTCCATGTGCCATCTTTTCCAAAACCCTTGCACGATAAACTGTATATGATTCCAATGAGTCAATCAGTTAGTTGGTATCTCCGTTAAATTGGGCTCTGGAACTGTGGTTAGCGGCTCACCTACGAGAAAATGTGCTGGAGTTAGTGGGTTTAAGTCATTATCAGATACAGAACATAAGGGACGAGAGTTCAAAATTGCCTCAATCTGAGTGAGAACCGTATATAGTTCCTCGAAAGTTAAAACAGAATTTCCTAACACGCGACGTAGATGGAGCTTTATTGATCGAACACCAGATTCCCAAAGTCCCCCGAAATGGGGTGCGGACGGAGGAATGAAGTGCCATGTAATGCCGTCTTTAGCGAGGCTTGTAGCAATTTCTTCGTTGTGAACTTGGGACAGAATCACTTTATGCATCTCGTCCAAGCAACGGCGGGCGCCTTTGAAATTACTGCCATTATCACTAAACATGTTGGCACACCTTCCACGGCGAGAAACAAACCTTCGAAGGGCAGCGAGAAACGCATCTGTAGTCAGATCACTTACCACTTCCATATGAATGGCCTTTGTGGACATACAAACAAATAATGATATGTATGCCTTGGACAGCTTGGGCTTACGTCCACGAGAGAGTTTGATAACCAGGGGCCCAGCATAGTCACAACCTGTATTTAGGAATGGTCGAGACGCGAGAATCCGCTGCTTCGGTAAATCTCCCATGAGTTGAGTGGTTGTTGCTTTTCTTTGCATAAAGCATGCTTTGCAACGATGTACTATTCTTCGAATAAGATTTCGACTTCCAAGTATCCAGTACATCTGTCGAACTATTGTAAATGTTGCAGAAACACCAGTATGAAGATAATTATTGTGGATATCTGAAACTATTAGGGATGAAACATGATTATTAGCTGGTAGTATAATAGGGTGTTTGATATTATATGAAACGATAGCATTTTTTATTCTACCACCAACTCTAAGAATTCCATCGGTGTCCAAAAATGGTGAGTACTTGATGAGCTTTGATTTAACTGGAAGTTCTTTGTTGAATTGAAGATGATTTATGTCGTTTTCAAACGCGAGGTTTTGAACATGTTTGATTATGATTTTTTTGGCGTTTTGAATTTCACGTAAACTGAGATTTGATGAGCAAGGGGAAACATTTTTTAACCGAGATTTTGGCAGAGCCCGATAGCACCACGCGACAATTCGTTGCAAACGATACCAAGAAGAAATTTTGTCAAGTAGGATTTGCAAACGGTTGTTATCTAGGGTCGTTATCAGTGACACTGTTTTCACAAACTTAGCTTCGAAAATCGGATTTTCATCCACGATTTCTTTAGGGAAAAAATGGGATTCAGGCCAATATTGTTCAGGTTTTGAAAGCCATGGTGGGTCTGTCCACCAGAGGCTATGATCAACAAGGTTTGATGGAAGAACTCCTCGCGACGCACAATCTGCTGGGTTCAATTCCGACGCGATATGATGCCACGATTTAAACGGAACCGTTTCTAGAATTGTTGCGGTTCGGTTAGCCACAAAAGAGTTCCAACGACGAGGTGGTGAAGACAACCAGTGGAGAACGATTTCCGAATCGCACCAAGCTGAAACTTTTGTAATTCGAGTAGTTAACGAGTTTTTAATCAGGGAAAATAACCTACTCAAGAGCAACGCACCACATAGTTCTAGCCTTGGGATTGTAACTGGTTTTAGGGGAGCAACTTTCGTTTTCGCGGCTATAATGTTGGTTTTGAATACATTTAGACTTATCTGGCACCGAGCATATATTACCGCCGCATACGCTACCGATGACGCGTCTGAAAATCCATGCAGTTCAATACCATCAAATTCGTGCGACGATATATTTCTTGGAACGGATATATTTTCAAAAAACCGAAGTTCTGTTCTATATTCTGACCATTTTTTGGCTAATGCATAAGGCAATTGATCATCCCAGCCAAGTTTAAACTCAGATGACCAAAGTTCTTGAAAGAGGATCTTAAACAAAATCACTGAAGGAGCTAAAAAACCCAAAGGATCAAAGATTTGAGCGATTTCGGATAATAATGTTCTTCTAGTTGCAGTCGACTTCTCGCGTAACTCACACATTCGAAACGAAAATTCATCTTTAGCCGGACTCCAGTACATGCCTAGAACCTTAATCAATGTCTTTGATTGTTCTGGATCCGTCCAACAGAATTCGCAGTCATTTTGAGGCAGGGTAGCTAATAATGGCCAGCAGTTAGAAGTCCATTTACGAAGATTTAGACTAGCTTTAGATAGTAAGTCTACTAGTTCAGATTGAAGAGAAATCAAGCCTTCTACAGAATCGCTTCCCGTCATAACATCATCTACGTAAACGTCATTCAAGAGAACCCGAGAGGCATTTGGGTATATCGGGCTGTAATCTTCTGCGAGTTGTTTGAGAACCCTGACCGATAAAAATGGAGCCGAAGCTGTTCCGTAGGTGACTGTCAAAAGACGAAAGTGTTGAATTTCATCATCCGGAGATTCCCTCCAAACGATCCTCTGGAAGTTTGTGTGACGATCATCAACCCATATCTGTCGAAACATTTTTTCTATATCGGCAGTAAAGACATACCGATGTTGACGAAAGCGAAGACAAACCCCTAGCAAATCTCGTTGGATCGGAGGACCGATTAATAACTGAGAATTTAAAGACTGACCTAATGAATCTTTCACTGACCCATCAAATACAACTCGCAGTTTTGTCGAAGAACTCTCCGGTTTGAATACTGCATGGTGGGGTAGATAAAACTGTTTTCCACAAGAGGTTTTCATGTCTTCTGTGCGAATTCGTTCCATATGACCTAGAGCAAGATATTCCCGCATAAATTGGGTATATGCTTGATGCAGATCAGGGTGAGACTTGAAGCGACGTTCCATAGACAACAAACGAGAGATTGCAGATTTAAGTGTATCCCCGAACGATGGCGACGAATGTTTAAAGGGTAGTTGAACGATATATTTGCCTCTAGAAGCACGAGAAAAGAACTTACGAAAGTGAATTTCAGCTGGATCGTTAATAGCGGCTATATCCTTGGAAGGCGTGATGTCCTCTAGTTCCCAAAATCGTTGTAATATTGAATCAACATCAACGCTGACGTGGATCGAAGAGATTGGTTGTGTGGTGGGTTCAAAAACTTCTCCGGATATAACCCATCCAAACAACGTATTCTGCGCTACTGGCATTCCTATTGGACCCCGAATCTGTTCACTTTTCAAAATACTCCATAGTTTGTCTGCTCCTAGTAAGATTTCAATCGGTCCTGGGACATTAAAATGAGGATCAGCTAATTCCAAATTAGAAATGTGTGACCAACCAGAAATGTCTATTAACTTAGACGGTAAATGAGACGTTAACCTTTTGAGAACAAATGCATCTGTTAACAAACAGCTGGAACTGTCTTGTGAGAAAAGCTGCAGAGACATACAACCTTTAGTGAATCCTGCTTCAGTTTTGGATAGCCCAAGAATCGGAATACGAGCATGTTTCCTATTTAAACCAAGCCTTTGTTCAAAAGATTCAACAATGAATGACAACTGAGACCCAGAATCTAACAAAACCCTACAGTTCACGAATTTTCCATGCTTATCTTGAACCTTGGCGACAAGAGTAGGTAAAATAGTTTGACGAGGACTTAGTTCAAGCGAATGATTATTGACGATGGAAGGAGTTGATGTTGAAGCAGTAAAGAGTTTACACGATGACGATGGTGAGCTCTCCGGCGAACTTTTTGATGGGGATGTGGCAGAAGAAATGCTTTCTTGCTCGTTAGCATGAACTAAAGAGTGATGACGTGATTGACATGACCGGCAGCGAAACGAAGACCGACATTTTACTGACGAATGACCGACACGAAGGCAGTTAAAGCATAGCGATTTAGTTCTAGCAAAGTTTCTACGTTCTTCAATACTTAAAGCAACGAATTTTGGGCACTGAGGAAGAATGTGAGGTCCTTGACACTTTGGGCATTTTAATTGAGTTTCATTCGATTGGGCTACATGAGCTTTTATTTTTATTGTCTTTTGTTGCGAAATACTAGAACGATTTACTGATTGGCACGATTCTAAAGCATCACACCTCAATTGTAGAAACCTTAAAAGTTCATCAAAAAAACAATCATCGCGAGAGCCAACTTCTGTAGCCCACGCTTGTCTCGATTCGGTGTCGATTTTGTTAAGCAATAGATACATGAGCCATGGATCGCGTCCGGTTTGATTAATTGAGTTAAGTCCCCGAATAATTTCATCCGCCCCATCAATAATGGAGCGAAGCAACTTTACATTTGACACGGTGGTTGTAGGCAAAGATAAAAAAATTGAATATATGATTGTGCAATTATATTAACACGATCGTATCTTTGTTCGAGCTTTTCCCACGCTTCAATGTAATTTGTTTCCGAAATCGGAATTGTCTTTACCAAATCAAACGCGGTATCTCACAAAAACGATTTGAGATAATGGAATTTTTGAGTGGCTGTGAGATCGGTTTTGGAATCAACCGTACTTGTAAATAAATCGCGAAACGTTGGCCAATCTTTATAATTTCCCGAAAATGGCTGAATCGTTATAGGCTGCAGCTTAACTGACGACGACATTGTTCTCGGTGACGTATTAAGAATTTCTAGAAAAGATGATTGTTGTTGCGCGAGTTGTTCAATTGCCGTCTTATTAGCCTGATTTGCAACAGATTGCCTGTCCCGAATTGCTTTCTTAAGGCCCGACTGCGCGATAAAAAATTTATCTTCGTATGTTCCAAATTCTACCTCAAGATCGATAAACTCTTCATCATTTGCTTCAACCAATAGTTCATTATGCAATGACACAAATTCGTCCCACGCTTGTTCTATACTCTTCAACCGAATTTCAAGCATTTCTATGGTCGTAGAAGCCTCTATCGTGCCCACAAACTCTGCAGTGCGAGTTAGCCTACCCTTAGCATTACCACGTTTCTGTTTTAAGGAACTCATTATGAAAGACACCTTTTGTTTAATAATTTATTAATTGTTTAATTGAATCAGAACCAGACCAAGTGAACACGTTAATTAATTGATTAAAGGTTTTTGTCCGAAAGATTAAACTGCGATTACAATTCGACGACTACGATAATTTCATCAATAAATTAACACAAGGTTTACTTTATTAAACAAAGCTATACCCGTAGACTATAGTTCAATTTTTATAATAAATTAGGCTGCGAAGGACCAAATTCGATGATTGAAAATGCGAACAAAAAAATGATTTGGTTTTTATAACGTTATAAATATAAATTTTATTTCAATATAAGATTTTACCAAGTTGTAATTTTCTTGCTTGAAGGATTACCTTGCGATGTATACCTCTCCGTGGTCAAACTAAAAAGAAAGACTATACTTTACAGTTGACTTAAATCGAACGATAAATTTGTTTTTCATCTTAGCTAATCCAAAAACAATTCATTGCAAGATATGCTGATATGCTGATTCTTGGCCTTGGGTGAGGATTAAAAGGGATTATAAGAATTTGGTTTAAGTAAGTACAGTGAGTATCGCAAATAATCTTCCAAGCTGGAGTTTTAATAATATTTATACAATTCAAATGATTTTAATGAAAATTAAGATAAAACAAATAATTTTGTTAAGCAATTAATTTTTACACAATCATAAACACTGTCTGTTACACAGTTTCGCTTGTTTAACCGTTTTGTCTTCAGTTGTAGGGATAAGACAAACTATAGGGGTAGGAACACACTAATACGAGCAACACAACCAAGAATAATAAACTGACTGTTACACAGTTTCGCTTGTTTAACCGTTTTGTCTCCAGTTGTAGGGATAAGACACACTATAGGAATAAAAACACACTAATACAAGCAACACAACCAAGAATAATAAACTGACTGTTACACAGTTTCGCTTGTTTAACCGTTTTGTCTTCAGTTGCAGGGATAAGACACACTATAGGGGTAAAAACACACGAATACGAGCAACACAACCAAGATTAATAGTCAACAAGGCGGGACACAACCACACAGTCTCATTTAATCGTTTGGCTATTTTTGTTTTTATTTATTATTATTATTATTATTTTTATTTATTTTTTTTAACTATAACGATTTTTTAATTAAGCAAATAATACGCGAGGGAGGGATCTATCCCACTTCTGATGAAAGAAAGGGCAACAAGTCTGCGGCGCACGCTCACGTCTGGCCTCTAGCTCTCGATTCATTCGACTGAGCCTAGAAAGCTCTCGCAGATCTGTTTGTTATCGACGATACCAATACTTAGGCAATAGACACTCCCTTGCAACGCAAAAAGGAATCGGATTGTACTCACACTTCAACAATCATTCCTTTGCAGCGCAAAAGGAGTTCGATCTCCTAGATGCTTACGCTCTAACATGTATGTAATATTAGATGTAATTTTATGTTAAGTAAAATCTAAATAAAAATTAAATGTAATAGGTATCAATTAATGTATATATCAAATTTAAGGCAATAAAAAGCTTATAATAATAATAATATGATCCAACCAATCATTGAAATGCTTGATTGTTACCAGTGGTGCAATGGCCAAACGGTATTGCACCCATTCTAAACGTTTGCTCATGGGAAGTTTGCTAACTAATTCGTCAAGAAGTGTAGGACTGGCCAAATACTGTTGCATCCCACTTGCTTCCAGAAAGGCAGTTAAGTTTTTGACTTTAGTAGAATATTGTATTATGAGCTCCAACTTGCTTTCTGAAATTGACCCAAACTCTCTTACCTTCTTAAGTTGGCTTTGTATCAAACACTCTGGACGACCGAAGCGAACCTCCAATGTCGAGATTATTTGATCAACATTGTTTGGATGTATGAGAAGGGATTCAATAACTTCTCTTGCATCCTCTTTAATGCTTTTCTGAAGACGAATCATGTTCTCGACAAGGCTGTATCCAAACATGTTAGTAGATTCTAAGAAGCTGGTACAAAACATAGGCCATTCTTCAGGCCTCCCATGGAATTCAGGCAAATCATGAAGTTTCCGATGGTTACTAAATCCAGATGGTGTTGGAGACGGTTGAGGAACTGCTTGAGGCTGAGGGAAATACGATGATTGTTGCAGGAAACGATGGCTGTCAGCGTTCTGATGAGAGGTAAGTGGTGGCAGGAATGTTGGAATCACACTTGAGGTCGTAGACCTATAGCCGATGCCACTGACTAAACTCGTTGGCAAAGGTTCGTAGCTCTGAACAGATGAGGGAAATCTCTGTGGCCATGAATAAGTTGTGCACAAGGTTGCAATATTTGAGGTAGCTATGCAAGGAGTAACTGATGTTGAGGCGCTATAAAATGGAGCTAAAGTAGAACTGGAAGTATTTACAACAAATGAGTTCGCAGTGGCAGTAGTTGTAGTTGTAGAGGTTGCTATTGATGTAGATGTTGAGTTGCAACTAGAGGTTCCTGGCTTTGTAGCTTCGTCTAACAATGCTTGAAGACGCAAACACTCTCTCTTCTCGGCGTCAAGTTGATCTTCCAAATGTTGCACTCGGTTTTCCATAGTTCTTTCGGAATTGTTCTCAATTATTGTTGCATCGCCTTCATTTCCTTCTGGTTCTTCATCTGATGCCCTAGCTCTGAGAACCGGGTTTCTTTTCTTTGGAGGCATCGGAGATGAAATTTCTTGAGGAAAAGTACTGACTTCTCCCGTTTAGGGCGAAATCAACTATAGTATACCAAATATAAATGCTTGATGTGAGCACTCAACTTCTCCCTTTTTATGACAATTACCTTCAAGACTGCTTAAGATGGTTGATGAAAAGTACTGACTTCTCCCGTTCACGGCGAATTCAATAAATCAGCCAATTAAAAAAGAGGTGCTCTACCTCGACGATAGAACTTCTGATAATAGCTTATTTATCTCTGTGAACTGCTTAAAATTGCGGTAGGTTGGCTGTTAGAGCTTCTGGCGGCAATAAACCCTAAGCTGGCGATGACATAAAGGCAATTTGTGATAGGTACTCCGCTGACTGCTGGAGATTCTGTCGGCTATACTTACATATATATATAGATGCTGGCGGGAATATAGAGGCTGACTTTGTTCTTCTCCACTGACTGCTAGAGCTTCTGGCTGACAATAAATAACAACGTAAAAGAATAAAGTTGTTGTCCGAGTCTTGGACCTGCAAAGTTGCCGGAGAAATTTAATATAAAAAGACACTTTTTAGTTCGATTTAAATTTATTCTTTTACGGCAAATCTGGCGGGCTGCTTGTGGACTCGATGACAACTGAATACTCTACCATGAAATTTATTGAAGAAGATAAAACAAAACGAAATGTCAAACTCTGATCAATTTTGTGAACGCTGCCCATCCAATCCACAAGTCTTATAGCACAGATAATAATTTTATACAGATGTCTCACCCTTACCGCGAGAAATGATATATGAAACTGAAATCAACCAAAAAAAAGAGCTTTTTCAAAAAGCTTTAACTCGTCTTCTTTCCTATGAATGAAAACTAAGGCAAAGAAAAAACTGAAATCATTTTTGTATGTTCTTTTCCTCTCATAATCCTAATGCACAGACACACATAATACACCACGATCATTCTTCACAAATGACAAATGAAAACAAAACTCGTTTTATTTTGGTTTTTTGTGGGTGGTGGTGATGCGTTGAAAACAAGTGCAGGAGAGTTGATCGCTTGTCGACGACGAGAAAAAAAAATATTTACAGTTGTCTTTGGCAATAGAAACAAAGCAAGGACAAGGTTGTCTTTATAGCTCGAGTTCGTATAATCGGATATGTAAATGCAAGCTGCGTGCATCCATCAACGTTCTCAACGTTTTGAAAATATATTTGAGTCGTAAATCAATTTTTATCAACTTTTATTAATTTTTTTTTTAGGTTTTTTTATATTTTGTAAAAAAATTGTCAATTCCATTTTTCTCAAAATTTTTCTGAATATTGAAAACAATATAATTTATAAGATAAAATTAGTTTAAAGCCATAATCTTAAATTTTTGAAAAGATATTTACTTCGAAAAACAATTTTTGCCAACTTTTGATCAATTTTTTTTTATGTTTTTAATTTTTTGTACAAAAACTGTCAATTCGATTTTTTTCAAAATTTTACTGAATGTTGACAACAATATGCTTTAAAAGATAAAAGTAGTTTAAGGCCAATATCTCAAAGTTTTGAAAAGATATTTAGGTCGAAACCCAATTTTTACCAACTTTTGTTGATTTTTTTTTAGGTTTTTAATTTAAAAAAAAAAAATGTCAATTCGATTTTTCTCAAAATGTTGCTGAATGTTGACAACAATATGTTTTAAAAGATAAAAGTAGTTTAAGGCCAATATTTCAAAGTTTTGAAAAGATATTTGAGTCGAAAATCATTTTTTACCAATTTAAGTAGCATTTCTTAAAAGTTTTTATTTCTTATATAAACAAATACAAATTGGATGAATTAAATTAATTTGAAGTCAATATCTTCTATCGTTCACGAGATATCGAGAACCGACCATCATTTTTTACCCATGTTGCGTACTTGTAGATTTTTTTTTATGAAAAAAGGACTGTTGGATTCTTATAAAAAAATTATTGAATATCGAAAACAATATTTTCTGTGAGATAAAAGACATCTCTCTAAAAATCTTTTATTTCGACTCTAGGGACCTTGAAACGTCGAGAAATGTCAAAATGTTCAATTCGACAAATCGGACCCATTACAATAACTTCCTATGGGAAGTTAAAAATAGAAAACACAGAAACCAAGTCATGTCCACATTCACTTGTCCCTACTTGCCCACACAATTTTCATATATCAATACACAAGCAACTTCTATTCTCCTTACCGGACACCTAACAATCTAACATTCACAAAAAAATAAACAAAAATTATCACCCCTTTCTTCTTTTACGCACCAAAACGCGCATAAAAAAACAAGATACAGACATAACCTACATCAACTCCCATATACTTCCTTGTAAAAAATAGGGTTGTTTACATTTGTTTCCAATGGACCGAACTTTGTTTTTGTATTCATTGGCAAACAAAATGACAAAAGAGAAGAGAAAAGTTTCTAAAAAGAAAAAAAAAATATGCAAGCCAAAAAGAGCTTTCTCAGCTTTATTTTTAAAAGCTCTTGTCTGTTAAGGAAAAAAATGTTTCATTTTTTCCTGCAGGGATGAGACATCTGTATAAAATTATTATCTGTGCTTATAGGTCGATTACATTTAAGCATTTAACATTGTATATATATTTCTTATAGTACTCTTATGAAGAGGAACGATCGAAGCGACATCTGAGCGGCGTGGAGATCAAAAACACTATATGAAGATATAAATCCATAGACACACCATATAAAGACCGGAATCTTTCGTACGTTTTACCCTCCAACACCCATTTGTTTACATTGTTGTATTTGTAATTTTGACATTATGTCCATTTTGAAATTTGAAATCCAACAACAATTCGATGCGGTGTATTTACTTGTTTTGACAGATGTTTTTTTTCTTTAATTGCTATGGTGAACATAAAAGTATCAGCTGTTCGGGAAAATGAATTTCCGTCAAAATAAGAAATAAAATAAAAAATACATTTTTAGAGAAAAATAAATGCGCAATTACACTTTTTTTCTCAAAAAAAATTCTTTGTATGATTCCCGATCGATCAGTACATAATTTTCATTTCTAATCAAAGGGAAACACCGTCAAATATCGATTCAAATTTTTAAATTTGCAAGTAGACACAATATGGTATCCTCATTTGAACCAATTTCCGCACCACATTGGAACTCACTTGGAAGTGTTCTTATCAGGTTTTGTGATTGTAACTAAAAAGTGTGAATGCAACTTTCTTACTCACACTTCAAGGATTCCAGGAAGGTATAAACCATTCATTTTTTTATTTGAAAAACTTAACTTATAGTAACATTGTTAAAACTTGGTCACTGTTTTGTAATTATCAAAATACTTTTAGGAAATAGTAATCGTTTTTAAATTCGAGAAAAAAAGAATTATTATAACATTAAAAAAAGATAATTTTTGGAATGTATAATTTTACTTGAATTAGAAGTCTTTGTATTACATTTAAATTAAAAAAAAAACAACAATGTTTTACATTTTTGCTAATATATTTCAAGTTTTCTTTAGGTTAGGTTGTAAGGGGTGTGCACAGCATGAAGCTGTTGCGTACTTGGGGGCCTACTGGTCCATTGTGATCCCCTGTAAAAGTAAAAATTTAGCATCGATGCTCCTCAATTCTGTCGATTAGCGTAGACTGGCTCGTTAACGAACCAGCCTGTGCTATCTATAATAATTAATCTTTACATAATACAACAAATGCCTTGTTCAGACAATTATAGATTTTTATTGAATTGAAAACTGTATTATACGTAGTTCACACTTTTGAATATAGTGAAGTTAAAAATTAACAATTTCTTGCCACTTTCAATCACAGTCTTCTAGCCAAAGTTTCTTTTGTATTTAAATAAGCTGGATTTAAGAAAAAATAACTTTCTAACATTTGTTGTAGATGTTTCAATTGAAGTGGTTGCTGACAAAGCTTTTCTTGGACATTTAGCCTTTAAGTGTCCAACCTGGCCACACTCAAAACAGCGTCGATCAGAATCTAACCGAAGGCGTTTAGCTAAGGAACCTACAGGAGTAGGCTCATTAATTTTTCGTGAAAATTGACGAGAGGCTGGCGTATCAGGTTTTTGGTTGGGAGTTTCTCGAATAGAAGACAAATGGTCAATCAAATTTTGTACAGTTTTTGGCATTACAAATGTCAGGGAGTTTCGAAGACTAACTTCGGAAATATTTCCAACTACTATCCGAACAATCATATGTTCAGGGACCTCGAAGGGTAGCCGGTTTATTTGAGAAACTTTCTCCATTACAAAATCCGTATATGTTGTAAATTCTTTGCTTTCCGTATTTGCAACAGTTCTAAGTTGTTGCACAACATCAGCACCACTTGAGAATACGTGAATTATGGAAGCCCTAAGATCTTCCCAGTTATAGTGCTGGTACCCAAATTCCCTATACCAAGTTTTTGCCCTCCCCAGTAAAGCATTTTCGACTCGGGGTATGATGTCATAGCTCTGCAGCTGATCGCGAGCCACCCTAGCATCAACATCAGAGCACCATTTTCTTACGTCGACGCGGGAATGGTCTGGATCAAAGCACGGAAACCCAACGGTGCCAACTCTTTCACGCTGCTGCACAACCGAGCTCAAAATTTGTTGGATAGCATCTGTTGTAATGATGTGTGTGTTTTGATTTCCCGTTCTTTCTTCATTCACATCTTCTAAAGTCGTATCGACTTCTGTTAAGCCTTCGCTTCGTCTTTTTCCCGTTCACTTCCCCTTTGGCATTTTAAATTTAGTATAAAAAGCACTTACCAACCTCAAAGACGTCAAAACCAATATTTACTCTATATAAAAACAGAGCGCACGGCGACGCACAGATGTTTTTCTATTTTCTTTTCCTTTTCTTTTTCGTTTTTGCTACCCTGCTCTTTTGTTTTATTTTTAGTTACAGGGAATAGACACACGATCAAGGGGAAAAAACACACGATCACAGGCAACACAGCCAAGAATACTATAAACTGTCTGTTACACAGTTTCGCTTGTTTAACCGTTTTGTCTTCAGTTGTAGGGATAAGACAAACTATAAGGGTAGGAACACACTAATACGAGCAACACAACCAAGAATAATAAACTGACTGTTACACAGTTTCGCTTGTTTAACCGTTTTGTCTCCAGTTGTAGGGATAAGACACACTATAGGAATAAAAACACACTAATACAAGCAACACAACCAAGAATAATAAACTGACTGTTACACAGTTTCGCTTGTTTAACCGTTTTGTCTTCAGTTGTAGGGATAAGACACACTATAGGGGTAAAAACACACGAATACGAGCAACACAACCAAGATTAATAGTCAACAAGGCGGGACACAACCACACAGTCTCATTTAATCGTTTGGCTATTTTTGTTTTTATTTATTATTATTATTATTATTTTTATTTATTTTTTTTAACTATAACGATTTTTTAATTAAGCAAATAATACGCGAGGGAGGGATCTATCCCACTTCTGATGAAAGAAAGGGCAACAAGTCTGCGGCGCACGCTCACGTCTGGCCTCTAGCTCTCGATTCATTCGACTGAGCCTAGAAAGCTCTCGCAGATCTGTTTGTTATCGACGATACCAATACTTAGGCAATAGACACTCCCTTGCAACGCAAAAAGGAATCGGATTGTACTCACACTTCAACAATCATTCCTTTGCAGCGCAAAAGGAGTTCGATCTCCTAGATGCTTACGCTCTAACATGTATGTAATATTAGATGTAATTTTATGTTAAGTAAAATCTAAATAAAAATTAAATGTAATAGGTATCAATTAATGTATATATATTAAATTTAAGGCAATAAAAAGCTTATAATAATAATAATATGATCCAACCAATCATTGAAATGCTTGATTGTTACCAGTGGTGCAATGGCCAAACGGTATTGCACCCATTCTAAACGTTTGCTCATGGGAAGTTTGCTAACTAATTCGTCAAGAAGTGTAGGACTGGCCAAATACTGTTCCATCCCACTTGCTTCCAGAAAGGCAGTTAAGTTTTTGACTTTAGTAGAATATTGTATTATGAGCTCCAACTTGCTTTCTGAAATTGACCCAAACTCTCTTACCTTCTTAAGTTGGCTTTGTATCAAACACTCTGGACGACCGAAGCGAACCTCCAATGTCGAGATTATTTGATCAACATTGTTTGGATGTATGAGAAGGGATTCAATAACTTCTCTTGCATCCTCTTTAATGCTTTTCTGAAGACGAATCATGTTCTCGACAAGGCTGTATCCAAACATGTTAGTAGATTCTAAGAAGCTGGTACAAAACATAGGCCATTCTTCAGGCCTCCCATGGAATTCAGGCAAATCATGAAGTTTCCGATGGTTACTAAATCCAGATGGTGTTGGAGACGGTTGAGGAACTGCTTGAGGCTGAGGGAAATACGATGATTGGTGCAGGAAACGATGGCTGTCAGCGTTCTGATGAGAGGTAAGTGGTGGCAGGAATGTTGGAATCACACTTGAGGTCGTAGACCTATAGCCGATGCCACTGACTAAACTCGTTGGCAAAGGTTCGTAGCTCTGAACAGATGAGGGAAATCTCTGTGGCCATGAATAAGTTGTGCACAAGGTTGCAATATTTGAGGTAGCTATGCAAGGAGTAACTGATGTTGAGGCGCTATAAAATGGAGCTAAAGTAGAACTGGAAGTATTTACAACAAATGAGTTCGCAGTGGCAGTAGTTGTAGTTGTAGAGGTTGCTATTGATGTAGATGTTGAGTTGCAACTAGAGGCTCCTGGCTTTGTAGCTTCGTCTAACAATGCTTGAAGACGCAAACACTCTCTCTTCTCGGCGTCAAGTTGATCTTCCAAATGTTGCACTCGGTTTTCCATAGTTCTTTCGGAATTGTTCTCAATTATTGTTGCATCGCCTTCATTTCCTTCTGGTTCTTCATCTGATGCCCTAGCTCTGAGAACCGGGTTTCTTTTCTTTGGAGGCATCGGAGATGAAATTTCTTGAGGAAAAGTACTGACTTCTCCCGTTTAGGGCGAAATCAACTATAGTATACCAAATATAAATGCTTGATGTGAGCACTCAACTTCTCCCTTTTTATGACAATTACCTTCAAGACTGCTTAAGATGGTTGATGAAAAGTACTGACTTCTCCCGTTCACGGCGAATTCAATAAATCAGCCAATTAAAAAAGAGGTGCTCTACCTCGACGATAGAACTTCTGATAATAGCTTATTTATCTCTGTGAACTGCTTAAAATTGCGGTAGGTTGGCTGTTAGAGCTTCTGGCGGCAATAAACCCTAAGCTGGCGATGACATAAAGGCAATTTGTGATAGGTACTCCGCTGACTGCTGGAGATTCTGTCGGCTATACTTACATATATATATAGATGCTGGCGGGAATATAGAGGCTGACTTTGTTCTTCTCCGCTGACTGCTAGAGCTTCTGGCTGACAATAAATAACAACGTAAAAGAATAAAGTTGTTGTCCGAGTCTTGGACCTGCAAAGTTGCCGGAGAAATTTAATATAAAAAGACACTTTTTAGTTCGATTTAAATTTATTCTTTTACGGCAAATCTGGCGGGCTGCTTGTGGACTCGATGACAACTGAATACTCTACCATGAAATTTATTGAAGAAGATAAAACAAAACGAAATGTCAAACTCTGATCAATTTTGTGAACGCTGCCCATCCAATCCACAAGTCTTATAGCACAGATAATAATTTTATACAGATGTCTCACCCTTACCGCGAGAAATGATATATGAAACTGAAATCAACCAAAAAAAAGAGCTTTTTCAAAAAGCTTTAACTCGTCTTCTTTCCTATGAATGAAAACTAAGGCAAAGAAAAAACTGAAATCATTTTTGTATGTTCTTTTCCTCTCATAATCCTAATGCACAGACACACATAATACACCACGATCATTCTTCACAAATGACAAATGAAAACAAAACTCGTTTTATTTTGGTTTTTTGTGGGTGGTGGTGATGCGTTGAAAACAAGTGCAGGAGAGTTGATCGCTTGTCGACGACGAGAAAAAAAAATATTTACAGTTGTCTTTGGCAATAGAAACAAAGCAAGGACAAGGTTGTCTTTATAGCTCGAGTTCGTATAATCGGATATGTAAATGCAAGCTGCGTGCATCCATCAACGTTCTCAACGTTTTGAAAATATATTTGAGTCGTAAATCAATTTTTATCAACTTTTATTAATTTTTTTTTTAGGTTTTTTTATATTTTGTAAAAAAATTGTCAATTCCATTTTTCTCAAAATTTTTCTGAATATTGAAAACAATATAATTTATAAGATAAAATTAGTTTAAAGCCATAATCTTAAATTTTTGAAAAGATATTTACTTCGAAAAACAATTTTTGCCAACTTTTGATCAATTTTTTTGTATGTTTTTAATTTTTTGTACAAAAACTGTCAATTCGATTTTTTTCAAAATTTTACTGAATGTTGACAACAATATGCTTTAAAAGATAAAAGTAGTTTAAGGCCAATATCTCAAAGTTTTGAAAAGATATTTAGGTCGAAACCCAATTTTTACCAACTTTTGTTGATTTTTTTTTAGGTTTTTAATTTAAAAAAAAAATGTCAATTCGATTTTTCTCAAAATGTTGCTGAATGTTGACAACAATATGTTTTAAAAGATAAAAGTAGTTTAAGGCCAATATCTCAAAGTTTTGAAAAGATATTTGAGTCGAAAATCATTTTTTACCAATTTAAGTAGCATTTCTTAAAAGTTTTTATTTCTTATATAAACAAATACAAATTGGATGAATTAAATTAATTTGAAGTCAATATCTTCTATCGTTCACGAGATATCGAGAACCGACCATCATTTTTTACCCATGTTGCGTACTTGTAGATTTTTTTTTATGAAAAAAGGACTGTTGGATTCTTATAAAAAAATTATTGAATATCGAAAACAATATTTTCTGTGAGATAAAAGACATCTCTCTAAAAATCTTTTATTTCGACTCTAGGGACCTTGAAACGTCGAGAAATGTCAAAATGTTCAATTCGACAAATCGGACCCATTACAATAACTTCCTATGGGAAGTTAAAAATAGAAAACACAGAAACCAAGTCATGTCCACATTCACTTGTCCCTACTTGCCCACACAATTTTCATATATCAATACACAAGCAACTTCTATTCTCCTTACCGGACACCTAACAATCTAACATTCACAAAAAAATAAACAAAAATTATCACCCCTTTCTTCTTTTACGCACCAAAACGCGCATAAAAAAACAAGATACAGACATAACCTACATCAACTCCCATATACTTCCTTGTAAAAAATAGGGTTGTTTACATTTGTTTCCAATGGACCGAACTTTGTTTTTGTATTCATTGGCAAACAAAATGACAAAAGAGAAGAGAAAAGTTTCTAAAAAGAAAAAAAAAATATGCAAGCCAAAAAGAGCTTTCTCAGCTTTATTTTTAAAAGCTCTTGTCTGTTAAGGAAAAAAATGTTTCATTTTTTCCTGCAGGGATGAGACATCTGTATAAAATTATTATCTGTGCTTATAGGTCGATTACATTTAAGCATTTAACATTGTATATATATTTCTTATAGTACTCTTATGAAGAGGAACGATCGAAGCGACATCTGAGCGGCGTGGAGATCAAAAACACTATATGAAGATATAAATCCATAGACACACCATATAAAGACCGGAATCTTTCGTACGTTTTACCCTCCAACACCCATTTGTTTACATTGTTGTATTTGTAATTTTGACATTATGTCCATTTTGAAATTTGAAATCCAACAACAATTCGATGCGGTGTATTTACTTGTTTTGACAGATGTTTTTTTTATTTAATTGCTATGGTGAACATAAAAGTATCAGCTGTTCGGGAAAATGAATTTCCGTCAAAATAAGAAATAAAATAAAAAATACATTTTTAGAGAAAAATAAATGCGCAATTACACTTTTTTTCTCAAAAAAAATTCTTTGTATGATTCCCGATCGATCAGTACATAATTTTCATTTCTAATCAAAGGGAAACACCGTCAAATATCGATTCAAATTTTTAAATTTGCAAGTAGACACAATATGGTATCCTCATTTGAACCAATTTCCGCACCACATTGGAACTCACTTGGAAGTGTTCTTATCAGGTTTTGTGATTGTAACTAAAAAGTGTGAATGCAACTTTCTTACTCACACTTCAAGGATTCCAGGAAGGTATAAACCATTCATTTTTTTATTTGAAAAACTTAACTTATAGTAACATTGTTAAAACTTGGTCACTGTTTTGTAATTATCAAAATACTTTTAGGAAATAGTAATCGTTTTTAAATTCGAGAAAAAAAGAATTATTATAACATTCAAAAAAGATAATTTTTGGAATGTATAATTTTACTTGAATTAGAAGTCTTTGTATTACATTTAAATTAAAAAAAAAACAACAATGTTTTACATTTTTGCTAATATATTTCAAGTTTTCTTTAGGTTAGGTTGTAAGGGGTGTGCACAGCATGAAGCTGTTGCGTACTTGGGGGCCTACTGGTCCATTGTGATCCCCTGTAAAAGTAAAAATTTAGCATCGATGCTCCTCAATTCTGTCGATTAGCGTAGACTGGCTCGTTAACGAACCAGCCTGTGCTATCTATAATAATTAATCTTTACATAATACAACAAATGCCTTGTTCAGACAATTATAGATTTTTATTGAATTGAAAACTGTATTATACGTAGTTCACACTTTTGAATATAGTGAAGTTAAAAATTAACAATTTCTTGCCACTTTCAATCACAGTCTTCTAGCCAAAGTTTCTTTTGTATTTAAATAAGCTGGATTTAAGAAAAAATAACTTTCTAACATTTGTTGTAGATGTTTCAATTGAAGTGGTTGCTGACAAAGCTTTTCTTGGACATTTAGCCTTTAAGTGTCCAACCTGGCCACACTCAAAACAGCGTCGATCAGAATCTAACCGAAGGCGTTTAGCTAAGGAACCTACAGGAGTAGGCTCATTAATTTTTCGTGAAAATTGACGAGAGGCTGGCGTATCAGGTTTTTGGTTGGGAGTTTCTCGAATAGAAGACAAATGGTCAATCAAATTTTGTACAGTTTTTGGCATTACAAATGTCAGGGAGTTTCGAAGACTAACTTCGGAAATATTTCCAACTACTATCCGAACAATCATATGTTCAGGGACCTCGAAGGGTAGCCGGTTTATTTGAGAAACTTTCTCCATTACAAAATCCGTATATGTTGTAAATTCTTTGCTTTCCGTATTTGCAACAGTTCTAAGTTGTTGCACAACATCAGCACCACTTGAGAATACGTGAATTATGGAAGCCCTAAGATCTTCCCAGTTATAGTGCTGGTACCCAAATTCCCTATACCAAGTTTTTGCCCTCCCCAGTAAAGCATTTTCGACTCGGGGTATGATGTCATAGCTCTGCAGCTGATCGCGAGCCACCCTAGCATCAACATCAGAGCACCATTTTCTTACGTCGACGCGGGAATGGTCTGGATCAAAGCACGGAAACCCAACGGTGCCAACTCTTTCACGCTGCTGCACAACCGAGCTCAAAATTTGTTGGATAGCATCTGTTGTAATGATGTGTGTGTTTTGATTTCCCGTTCTTTCTTCATTCACATCTTCTAAAGTCGTATCGACTTCTGTTAAGCCTTCGCTTCGTCTTTTTCCCGTTCACTTCCCCTTTGGCATTTTAAATTTAGTATAAAAAGCACTTACCAACCTCAAAGACGTCAAAACCAATAATTACTCTATATAAAAACAGAGCGCACGGCGACGCACAGATGTTTTTCTATTTTCTTTTCCTTTTCTTTTTCGTTTTTGCTACCCTGCTCTTTTGTTTTATTTTTAGTTACAGGGAATAGACACACGATCAAGGGGAAAAAACACACGATCACAGGCAACACAGCCAAGAATACTATAAACTGTCTGTTACACAGTTTCGCTTGTTTAACCGTTTTGTCTTCAGTTGTAGGGATAAGACAAACTATAGGGGTAGGAACACACTAATACGAGCAACACAACCAAGAATAATAAACTGACTGTTACACAGTTTCGCTTGTTTAACCGTTTTGTCTCCAGTTGTAGGGATAAGACACACTATAGGAATAAAAACACACTAATACAAGCAACACAACCAAGAATAATAAACTGACTGTTACACAGTTTCGCTTGTTTAACCGTTTTGTCTTCAGTTGTAGGGATAAGACACACTATAGGGGTAAAAACACACGAATACGAGCAACACAACCAAGATTAATAGTCAACAAGGCGGGACACAACCACACAGTCTCATTTAATCGTTTGGCTATTTTTGTTTTTATTTATTATTATTATTATTATTTTTATTTATTTTTTTTAACTATAACGATTTTTTAATTAAGCAAATAATACGCGAGGGAGGGATCTATCCCACTTCTGATGAAAGAAAGGGCAACAAGTCTGCGGCGCACGCTCACGTCTGGCCTCTAGCTCTCGATTCATTCGACTGAGCCTAGAAAGCTCTCGCAGATCTGTTTGTTATCGACGATACCAATACTTAGGCAATAGACACTCCCTTGCAACGCAAAAAGGAATCGGATTGTACTCACACTTCAACAATCATTCCTTTGCAGCGCAAAAGGAGTTCGATCTCCTAGATGCTTACGCTCTAACATGTATGTAATATTAGATGTAATTTTATGTTAAGTAAAATCTAAATAAAAATTAAATGTAATAGGTATCAATTAATGTATATATCAAATTTAAGGCAATAAAAAGCTTATAATAATAATAATATGATCCAACCAATCATTGAAATGCTTGATTGTTACCAGTGGTGCAATGGCCAAACGGTATTGCACCCATTCTAAACGTTTGCTCATGGGAAGTTTGCTAACTAATTAGTCAAGAAGTGTAGGACTGGCCAAATACTGTTGCATCCCACTTGCTTCCAGAAAGGCAGTTAAGTTTTTGACTTTAGTAGAATATTGTATTATGAGCTCCAACTTGCTTTCTGAAATTGACCCAAACTCTCTTACCTTCTTAAGTTGGCTTTGTATCAAACACTCTGGACGACCGAAGCGAACCTCCAATGTCGAGATTATTTGATCAACATTGTTTGGATGTATGAGAAGGGATTCAATAACTTCTCTTGCATCCTCTTTAATGCTTTTCTGAAGACGAATCATGTTCTCGACAAGCCTGTATCCAAACATGTTAGTAGATTCTAAGAAGCTGGTACAAAACATAGGCCATTCTTCAGGCCTCCCATGGAATTCAGGCAAATAATGAAGTTTCCGATGGCTACTAAATCCAGATGGTGTTGGAGACGGTTGAGGAACTGCTTGAGGCTGAGGGAAATACGATGATTGGTGCAGGAAACGATGGCTGTCAGCGTTCTGATAAGAGGTAAGTGGTGGCAGGAATGTTGGAATCACACTTGAGGTCGTAGACCTATAGCCGATGCCACTGACTAAACTCGTTGGCAAAGGTTCGTAGCTCTGAACAGATGAGGGAAATCTCTGTGGCCATGAATAAGTTGTGCACAAGGTTGCAATATTTGAGGTAGCTATGCAAGGAGTAACTGATGTTGAGGCGCTATAAAATGGAGCTAAAGTAGAACTGGAAGTATTTACAACAAATGAGTTCGCAGTGGCAGTAGTTGTAGTTGTAGAGGTTGCTATTGCTGTAGATGTTGAGTTGCAACTAGAGGCTCCAGGCTTTGTAGCTTCGTCTAGCAATGCTTGAAGACGCAAACACTCTCTCTTCTCGGCGTCAAGTTGATCTTCCAAATGTTGCACTCGTTTTTCCATAGTTCTTTCGGAATTGTTCTCAATTATTGTTGCATCGCCTTCATTTCCTTCTGGTTCTTCATCTGATGCCCTAGCTCTGAGAACCGGGTTTCTTTTCTTTGGAGGCATCGGAGATGAAATTTCTTGAGGAAAAGTACTGACTTCTCCCGTTTAGGGCGAAATCAACTATAGTATACCAAATATAAATGCTTGATGTGAGCACTCAACTTCTCCCTTTTTATGACAATTACCTTCAAGACTGCTTAAGATGGTTGATGAAAAGTACTGACTTCTCCCGTTCACGGCGAATTCAATAAATCAGCCAATTAAAAAAGAGGTGCTCTACCTCGACGATAGAACTTCTGATAATAGCTTATTTATCTCTGTGAACTGCTTAAAATTGCGGTAGGTTGGCTGTTAGAGCTTCTGGCGGCAATAAACCCTAAGCTGGCAATGACATAAAGGCAATTTGTGATAGGTACTCCGCTGACTGCTGGAGATTCTGTCGGCTATACTTACATATATATATAGATGCTGGCGGGAATATAGAGGCTGACTTTGTTCTTCTCCGCTGACTGATAGAGCTTCTGGCTGACAATAAATAACAACGTAAAAGAATAAAGTTGTTGTCCGAGTCTTGGACCTGCAAAGTTGCCGGAGAAATTTAATATAAAAAGACACTTTTTAGTTCGATTTAAATTTATTCTTTTACGGCAAATCTGGCGGGCTGCTTGTGGACTCGATGACAACTGAATACTCTACCATGAAATTTATTGAAGAAGATAAAACAAAACGAAATGTCAAACTCTGATCAATTTTGTGAACGCTGCCCATCCAATCCACAAGTCTTATAGCACAGATAATAATTTTATACAGATGTCTCACCCTTATCGCGAGAAATGATATATGAAACTGAAATCAACCAAAAAAAAAGAGCTTTTTCAAAAAGCTTTAACTCGTCTTCTTTCCTATGAATGAAAACTAAGGCAAAGAAAAAACTGAAATCATTTTTGTATGTTCTTTTCCTCTCATAATCCTAATGCACAGACACACATAATACACCACGATCATTCTTCACAAATGACAAATGAAAACAAAACTCGTTTTATTTTGGTTTTTTGTGGTTGGTGGTGATGCGTTGAAAACAAGTGCAGGAGAGTTGATCGCTTGTCGACGACGAGAAAAAAAATATTTACAGTTGTCTCTGGCAATAGAAACAAAGCAAGGACAAGGTTGTCTTTATAGCTCGAGATCGTATAATCGGATATGTAAATGCTAGCTGCGTGCATCCATCAACGTTCTCAACGTTTTGAAAATATATTTGAGTCGTAAATCAATTTTTATCAACTTTTATTAATTTTTTTTTTAGGTTTTTTTATATTTTGTAAAAAAATTGTCAATTCCATTTTTCTCAAAATTTTTCTGAATATTGAAAACAATATAATTTATAAGATAAAATTAGTTTAAAGCCATAATCTCAAATTTTTGAAAAGATATTTACTTCGAAAAACAATTTTTGCCAACTTTTGATCAATTTTTTTTTATGTTTTTAATTTTTTGTACAAAAACTGTCAATTCGATTTTTTTCAAAATTTTACTGAATGTTGACAACAATATGCTTTAAAAGATAAAAGTAGTTTAAGGCCAATATCTCAAAGTTTTGAAAAGATATTTAGGTCGAAACCCAATTTTTACCAACTTTTGTTGATTTTTTTTAGGTTTTTAATTTAAAAAAAAAAAAATGTCAATTCGATTTTTCTCAAAATATTGCTGAATGTTGACAACAATATGTTTTAAAAGATAAAAGTAGTTTAAGGCCAATATCTCAAAGTTTTGAAAAGATATTTGAGTCGAAAATCAATTTTTACCAATTTAAGTAGCATTTCTTAAAAGTTTTTATTTCTTATATAAACAAATACAAATTGGATGAATTAAATTAATTTGAAGTCAATATCTTCTATCGTTCACGAGATATCGAGAACCGACCATCATTTTTTACCCATGTTGCGTACTTGTAGATTTTTTTTTATGAAAAAAGGACTGTTGGATTCTTATAAAAAAATTATTGAATATCAAAAACAATATTTTCTGTGAGATAAAAGACATCTCTCTAAAAATCTTTTATTTCGACTCTAGGGACCTTGAAACGTCGAGAAATGTCAAAATGTTCAATTCGACAAATCGGACCCATTACAATAACTTCCTATGGGAAGTTAAAAATAGAAAACACAGAAACCAAGTCATGTCCACATTCACTTGTCCCTACTTGCCCACACAATTTTCATATATCAATACACAAGCAACTTCTATTCTCCTTACCGGACACCTAACAATCTAACATTCACAAAAAAATAAACAAAAATTATCACCCCTTTCTTCTTTTACGCACCAAAACGCGCATAAAAAAACAAGATACAGACATAACCTACATCAACTCCCATATACTTCCTTGTAAAAAATAGGGTTGTTTACATTTGTTTCCAATGGACCGAACTTTGTTTTTGTATTCATTGGCAAACAAAATGACAAAAGAGAAGAGAAAAGTTTCTAAAAAGAAAAAAAAAATATGCAAGCCAAAAAGAGCTTTCTCAGCTTTATTTTTAAAAGCTCTTGTCTGTTAAGGGAAAAATGTTTCATTTTTTCCTGCAGGGATGAGACATCTGTATAAAATTATTATCTGTGCTTATAGGTCGATTACATTTAAGCATTTAACATTGTATATATATTTCTTATAGTACTCTTATGAAGAGGAACGATCGAAGCGACATCTGAGCGGCGTGGAGATCAAAAACACTATATGAAGATATAAATCCATAGACACACCATATAAAGACCGGAATCTTTCGTACGTTTTACCCTCCAACACCCATTTGTTTACATTGTTGTATTTGTAATTTTGACATTATGTCCATTTTGAAATTTGAAATCCAACAACAATTCGATGCGGTGTATTTACTTGTTTTGACAGATGTTTTTTTTTATTTAATTGCTATGGTGAACATAAAAGTATCAGCTGTTCGGGAAAATGAATTTCCGTCAAAATAAGAAATAAAATAAAAAATACATTTTTAGAGAAAAATAAATGCGCAATTACACTTTTTTTCTCGAAAAAAATTCTTTGTATGATTCCCGATCGATCAGTATATAATTTTCATTTCTAATCAAAGGGAAACACCGTCAAATATCGATTCAAATTTTTAAATTTGCAAGTAGACACAATATGGTATCCTCATTTGAACCAATTTCCGCACCACATTGGAACTCACTTGGAAGTGTTCTTATCAGGTTTTGTGATTGTAACTAAAAAGTGTGAATGCAACTTTCTTACTCACACTTCAAGGATTCCAGGAAGGTATAAACCATTCCTGTAGGTACATTATTGTACCAAGGACACGACCGAATGAGTTCTAATGTTTGCATTTTTAAACATTTTTGATAGGAAAATACAAATATTGCAACTCACTTGGAAGTGTTCTTATCAGGTTTTGTGATTGTAACTAAAAAGTGTGAATGCAACTTTCTTACTCACACTTCAAGGATTCCAGGAAGGTATAAACCATTCATTTTTTTATTTGAAAAACTTAACTTATAGTAACATTGTTAAAACTTGGTCACTGTTTTGTAATTATCAAAATACTTTTAGGAAATAGTAATCGTTTTTAAATTCGAGAAAAAAAGAATTATTATAACATTCAAAAAAGATAATTTTTGGAATGTATAATTTTACTTGAATTAGAAGTCTTTGTATTACATTTAAATTAAAAAAAAACAACAATGTTTTACATTTTTGCTAATATATTTCAAGTTTTCTTTAGGTTAGGTTGTAAGGGGTGTGCACAGCATGAAGCTGTTGCGTACTTGGGGGCCTACTGGTCCATTGTGATCCCCTGTAAAAGTAAAAATTTAGCATCGATGCTCCTCAATTATGTCGATTAGCGTAGACTGGCTCGTTAACGAACCAGCCTGTGCTATCTATAATAATTAATCTTTACATAATACAACAAATGCCTTGTTCAGACAATTATAGATTTTTATTGAATTGAAAACTGTATTATACGTAGTTCACACTTTTGAATATAGGGAAGTTAAAAATTAACAATTTCTTGCCACTTTCAATCACAGTCTTCTAGCCAAAGTTTCTTTTGTATTTAAATAAGCTGGATTTAAGAAAAAATAATTTATTCCGGGTATACCTTTATCCATATTCGATTATTACTATCAAAATAAGACTACGTAAATACTCAAGCAAGGAAAAAATAATTTAATTAAAATATTTTTTTTGGTAATTTTCTCGTTTAATCGTTTAGTTTTCAGTTTTTGATTAAAAACAAATATGAACAATGAATTCTAAAAACAATAGTAGATAATCTTAAAGATTTCAAAATTACACTTTAAACCTGTTTTTACCTTTTTTTGCCCAAATTTTGAGTTTAAAACAATTTTTTTCAAAAACTATGCAAATTAAGACACGTCTGTTCCATTAGTAATTAGAAAATATCAACCAAAATATAATCATAAAATATGATATTAAATATTTTGTTACTGATATGTAGTTGTAAATTATGTATTTATTTGAATATATAATTTTATGTATAGATCTTATTACTCTCTGACTCTCCTTTACATTAAGCTTATACTATGAGCCTCGGGTGTAGGTACCTGAGTTTTAAGTTTGAATTATGTCAGTCAGTTAGGTTTAGATCAAGGTACTGCAAACATTAAGATTACTAATAAAACTTAAATTTAAATTATAACGAAACGCGTGTTGTTTTTTTTGATAAAGAACATATTAGTTACATTTCAATATAATCACGTAGGACCATGTTGTTTTCCTAATAAATAATTCATGTATAAAAAACCAAAAGTTCTTTGTTTAACCATATTTGATGACAGCTTACAGCAAAAATGTTTTTCGATGTTAGTCTTAAGTTGGCATCTGAGATGATCGGATTAATAAATATTTTTTAAAAATATAATATCTCAACAAACTATTTTAATTTGCATAGTTTTGACTTGATTTAAAAACAAGCTAATAGACAAAAGTGTTGGCTTTAAAAAAATGTATAAAACTTAGTTGTAAGTATTACCATTATTTTTTCCATTTAACGTACATATTTTTTTAAATTGCCCCTAACGCGTAAACGGGGAGAATAGACCCCGCTCCCATAGTAACAAAATTAATGTTTTTAACTGTTCTATACAAATCCGTCATTAAACTTTGTCGCCTGAGTTATCGTACTCTTCCCAAAAAATGCAATAGCTAATGTCGCCGATGCCACTAGGTGCCTCCCCTAAAGAATTTCTCATCACTATACCTTATTTTCGTGGTGAATTGATGTTAGAGGGTGGTGAATTGATGTTAGCCGTGGTGAATTGATGTTAGAATTAGAAATAAGGGTGCGTGAGAAGCAGCGTTGCCAAAATGTGCCCGATCGGGAATTTGTACAAGTGTGATAACTAATACCGTAAACAAAAAGAACTGAAATATAATAAGTTTATTTAGAAAAGACAAACTGTTATTATTTTCTTCAACAAATTTTTTCCAGGGTAGTGGGATAGTGGCCCGCACATTTTGGAAATGGCCCTCAAAATTGCCCTTACAATTTTTTTCTTCGCGGCAACGCTGGTGAGAATTGATGTTTCAGCTTGTAGGCAAAACCAGAATGACAGATAGGTTTCCGGTCTTTATATGGTGTGTCTATGTATAAATCCTTCAAACACATTTGTTTACATTGTTGTGTTTGTAATATGGAAGAAGTCAACGAGTAAAATTGACGTGTTTTCACGCATACATAGGCACATTTACTGAGTTTTTAGGGAAAATTTCATAAATTAGAGGAGAAATTACAAATAAAATAATAAATTTCAGGTTTAGCTTGTAGGCAAACCAATATGGCTACCGAGGATTTATATCTTTACTAGAGTGTTTTTGGTGGAGATGATTGATTTTGATTTCTTTTTTTTATACCCCTCAATAGATGGGAAGAGTTGAGAATGAGGGAAAATTCAACAATAATTAAAGAATAGAAAATAGAGAAGAACATATGCAAATGGAGAAGAAGATCGAGGGAGACAATAGAAACAACCTTTTGACCAAAAACACTCTATTACCAAGACCGGAATCTTTCGTACGTTTCACTCTCCAAAACCCGTTTGTTTACATTGTTGTATTTGTAATTTTGACAATTAGTCCATGAATAGATGTGAGCACAAACAAAAAAAAACGATGCCGTGGGCTAGCGGCACTTTGCAAAGCAAAAACAAAATGGAGGGGTTAATAAGTTTTTTTCAGGTTTTTCTTTTTACTTTTTTCGATGAAAAAGTCAGTTTTAAGCTTTAATTTTGCAGGCATTTTGTGGATAGTGAACCAATGTACCTTCTTGTCTTGAAAAAAGCATGTTCAACATCAGTTTATTATAATTAATTCACTAATTTACAGTAATCACTACGAAATTCTTTAAATTTCATAATAATCCCCGGATTTTTGTATCAAAGATGCGTTCGAAGAACCGTCAATTTAAGGGTGCGAGTGCAATTTTTGTATTGAATTCTAATAAATTTTCGTTAACGAACGGCCCAAATATTTTGTTTGCAAGTAATTAAAATCTGTATCAATTTAATTAATCCAAGTATATTTATAGTTTGTATATTTAAAAAAAGAGTTATAATCGAAAAATATCTTATCCATAACATTCTTGATTGATGGAAGCATACATGTATTTGCTATCAAAAAAAACTATGCATCAAAGGAACACAAATGTTTTAAAAAAGTAATCAGAACGATTATAGCGAACCTGTTGAATAAATGCAGAGCAAATAAAATGTAAATTTTGACATATATCACAAAATGAAAACGTCTTAAAATCGTTCTGAATTCATGCACAACTAATTCAATAGAACATGTAATCGTCATAAATGTTTATTGTTGACGTACAGAAGTTTTTTTTAGTGAATTTCCACAGTTTAACGCAAAATATAATTTTCATTCATTCCTTAAAAATGTTTAGTTACCAAAGTTCAAGTTTACTTATTATTGTTTGAAAAGTATGTTTAGTAAAAATGCTGCTAATAAAAAAAAAATTAATGAGTTTTACGTATATGTTTTTGTTTTTCGTAATATAATAAATACTACCGTAGATTACATTTTATAAATGCAGAACATAGAAGAAAATATACATAAACAATAGTTTTCAGATATAAAGCAGAGGTTAGCGTAGAAAAATATTTTTGAGAAAACCAATAATATTTTAAATATGTTTATTAAAGAAATTTCCGCTTCGGCTAACCTTCATCAACTTTTTAGAAAAAAATTAGCATTAATAGCAGCCAATTATTTCATAGCATAATTGATTTTTCAGATTGTAAAATGTCTAGAAATGTTCATACGCTATAAGATTCGTAATTTTATGCGTAAACATAGAAGATAACATTATTTAGTCAAGAAGTATGGATTTTGGCGCGTATATCGGTTTTTTCTATTGGGTGTTCGGTTTCCCCATACTGGAATAAAAAAAAGTTACTTAAATCTATTTATTGCACTCATTTAGTTGGTATTGTGTGTAAACATATTGCCTTATTCTATTCCTTAAAGATGCTTTACACAAAGCAACTTATTTTTAAAACATGGTTCCCTCAAATTTTTATTCCAAAATCTAACTACAAACAAAATTCCAACTCTAACATAGTCCCTTAAAAAGAAATTTTCAGGAATATTTCTGCAACAAACAAAACTAAAATTTGGTCTTGCAACTACCGAACTGCTTAAATGATGAAAATACTAATCTAATTGAGGAATCTGAACTAGCTAAAGTTGGCAATGGAACTTCACAAGTATGCTTCTCGTAGCATTGTCTGTACAAAAAAATACGGAGGCATCCGCCTATTGTTTCCACCTGAACTTCTAACGTCGCCAAGAAAATGCTCTAAACAAACTACACCTGAAAAAATTGTCTGTTTTGTCGTTTTACAAAGTATTGAGTTACACTTTTGTCCAATTGCAATAACTATACTTAACCGGTTGCAGCGCATGTTGCGTTCGCAAATTATTTAAGTAAACAAAATAAATAGTAATAAACTAATAAATCATTAAATAATATGTATTTGGTCAATTTTATTTATTTAATATACATTTACAACATTTATTTGGATGGAAATTAAAAAGCTATACAAATCTTCCAATTTAAGACCAAGTCAGCACTTCAGATTCTGTTGGTTAGGATTGTTTAGTTTTTGAACGAGGCCATGAAACATTCAAAATGAAGCATTTAGATGGGGCTGATTACTATAATGAAGCATTTTGATGGGCCAAAGCACTAATTGTGAGAATGTGTTTGGTTTTTTGCATCATTTCACGCACACTTTCTCACATTTAGTGCTTTTTAGCTTGTAGGCAAACCGAAATGTCAGTCTGAGATTCCGGGCTTGGTAATAGAGTGTTTTTGCTTTTGACATTATTATGTGTATGTGTATGCATATTATACCTGAAGAAGAATGATTTTACGGTTATGCTGCAAGAGTACTTTTTGCGGTTGGTAGTTAAATACATTTTTTTTTTTAATTCAATAGGGTGTTCCTGATAATTGTCTTTATTTTTGATATGACTCCTTAAAAAAAATTATATTTTATCTTTTTTATACCAAAAATTTAGTGTGATATAATTCCTTTAGTTTGTCCGTTTTATATGTACATATATGTATATGTATATGAGTTTTTAAAAGCTATAGGAAAGTTATTTAAAAAAAAAACACATAAAATTCAGAAAAATGCATGAAATCTTTATTTGAATCGATAGTACGGTCCATATAGGTAATTTAATGTTTGAAGATTATTTCATGCAAATGTTGACCTTGACTGCGCCTCAAATGGTCCATCCGATTATTCCAATTTTGGCACAAAAAATATTCTGTGTGGCATCTGGCACCGTCTTGTTGAAACCACAGGTCATGCAAGTCAAGCTCTTGCATTTTAGGCAAAAAAAAAGTTGGATATAATCTCACGGTAGCGCTCACCATTCACAGTTACGTTACGATTCGCATCATCTGTGAAGAAGTACGGTCCAACGATGCCACCAGCCCATAAACCGCACCAAACTGTGACTTTTTCTGGATGCATTGGTAGCTCTTGCAATGCTTCTGGCTGATATTCACTCCAGAATCGACAATTCTGCTTATCTACGTACCCATTGAGCCAAAAATGAGCTTAGTCGCTCGCTGGAAGAAGCGCGCGATGAACTTTCTTAACAGAACACGCATTTTGATAGTAAAATTCAATAATTTGCAAGCGTTGTTGTTTGTTTGTAGGACGATTCATGGTTTAAATATAGACCAAACTGAAGATGTTTGACAGTGAAACAAAACACGAAACGTGCGTCAGCTGTTTAAACCAGTATTGCCAAAAAGATAATAGCTACAAAATCACCCTTTACTTTAAAAGGAACTCTTTTGTTTTCAAAAGGATTTTTTTCTTGATAAGCTATTCGTTAATAATTTTGATTGCGTCAATACTTGCAGCTAAACCTCAAACTATCAACGAATTCCTTGGTAAGTTCTCATGTACTAGAGTCAAATGGGCTATATGTTCTAATAAGATATCCATTTTTGAGACTTTTTTGTTGCTAAATTCCGAGACATGGTAAACTAACGTGAAGCATGGTCATGTTAATGTTGTAAGTAAGAAACTCTTGAAACAAGGTGCAAACTCGGCATACAATGCTCTAACAATTATGTTTGAATCTTTTACAAGAAAAGACCTCAAAAGATTAAAACCGAAAAAAGTAAAATGGTTTGGACTACCTATATGTATCGAAGAGTCTCACAGAAGCAATTAATGTTATCATAATGATATCTCCACACAAGAAATACTTCCATTCTGTCCAAATTACTACCATGTCATCATGATACCTCATATATTAAGCTTATACCTTTCCAATTTAGGCATTGACACTTGTAAGGTTAATTTTTCAACGTAGTTTTATATTATATTATATTATATTTATTTATTTACATGTTTTTATATGTGTTACATATTAAAACAATAATATGAACCAGTTTAAAGTTGAAAGGTGCTACGGATGGAGCACCTTGGTCTTTATCTACGTTTGCATTTGAACTGTAACACAGTCTATTTACTTCAGTTTGAATATTTCCCCTCCACTTGTTTCCGTTACTTTTTTCTTACTTATGTATTTTATATTCTTAGTTTTAAGCGAATCTTGTTTTGCGGTTTCTCTTCTTCTGCAGCCACCGAACAGACAACATCATATCGAATAAAAAGTAAATTAAGTAAGTGGAAAGGTTTTTCATTTATGTTTTAACAAACATAAAATTGGCGACGAGGATTTTTTTTGTATTCACGGGTGCAAGTTATTAAAAAATAAAAATGTCGCGCCTGGTTGGAAACATTGAGCCTTTTGTTCCGGGGAGTAATTTTAAGGCATATGAAGACAGATTACGCCAGTTTTTCAAAGTGAACGGAATTAAGGAAGAAGATTGTACTCCGTTGTTCATCACGATTGTAGGGGCAGACATCTACGAAATTTTGATGTCCCTAACAATTCCAAAGCTCCCAAGTGAGAAATCGTTTGAAGAACTGCTCGTTTTACTGCGTGATCATTTTGCACCAAAGGAGAACAAAAGGGCAGAGAGGTTTAAATTCAACAAAATCTTCCAAGAAGATGGTGAATCGATGTCTGAATTCATTGTTCGTCTTAAGGCTGCGGCACAAACATGCCGATTCGGAGATTTTCTCGACGATGTTAAGGAGGATACCAAAACTGCCAAATATAAGTCTCTCATTTTGGATGACGCTTTAGCTGACAGATTCATTGTGGGTGTCAAAAGCGAGAAAATTCAAGAGATGCTACTTCGAGATGACTCGCTTACCTTTGATAAAGTGTGTCAACAGGCACTTAATGTCGAAGCTTCTCAAAAGGCATCACGTACTATTCAGCCTATGTCTCAAAATGCGGTTTACAATCATCAAAAAAAAACTACGAAGAGTTCATCTCAGGACGGGGGTCCACGTGGCTCTAAAAAGAGTTTCAACAGTTCAAATTTGAGCCGCAGTAAGTCAAACTGTTTTCGATGTGGCCGAAATGACCACCAAGAGTTCCGTTGTCCGGCTAAGGAGTGGGTTTGTTTTGCGTGCAACAAAAAGGGACACATAGCCAGAAAGTGTCGCTTGAGATTAGCTATGCATATGGTTAATGGCGTAAAAATGGCAAACAGACCACACGTGGTGTCAATCATGGTGAATGGACAAACGATTATGATGGAAATTGATACAGGCGCTACGACTTCTATTATGAGTGAAACTGTTTACTTAGATAAGTTTAAGAATTGTAAATTGTTAAAGTCTAGTTATAATCTCTGTTCGGTTTCAGGTGGTCGGTTGGAAGAGCTAGGTAGTTGTGATGTGGAGGTCAGATCTGGAGGTCAGTCATAGAAGTTGCCTATTGTTGTTGTTGCTGGGGATTTGCCACGGAAAAGTCTGATGGGACGCACGTGGTTGGACCATATATATCCTGGTTGGAGGGATCAGTTTATGGAATCATATATTGGTAATGTGAGTAGCCAAGCACAAGTTTTAAATCGCATAAAAGTAAGTTTTCCAAAAATATTAGAATCTGAGTTAACCCGTCCGGTTGTGGGGTATGAGGCGGAGATTGTCCTGAAAGAATCTGTAACACCAATTTTCCATGCTGCATACCGTGTTCCGTATAAGCTAAGGGACAAAGTAGAACAAGAATTAGATAGGTTAGTTCGCGAAAATATTCTTGTTCCCGTTGAGTTTAGTGAATGGGCAAGTCCTATCGTAATTGTGCCTAAGAATGATGGTACAATAAGAATTTGTGTGGATTGTAAGGCCACACTGAATAAGTGTATTGAAACACAGCATTATCCAATGCCTTTACCTGAAGATATTTATGCAAGCCTTTCAGGTTGCAAATTTTTTTCCATAATCGATTTGAAAGGAGCTTATCAGCAGCTTTCAATCACTGAGAAGTCTAGAAAATTGTTAGTAATTAATACATTTAAGGGCCTTTTCGCTAATACGCGTCTTGTGCTAGGAGTTAAAAGTGCGCCAGCAATTTTTCAATCCGTAATGGATAGAATCCTTCAGCGTATGAAATACGTTAGGTGTTATATAGATGACATAATTATTGGCGGGGTTTCGGAAGAGGATGCGGAAAAAAATCTTTTTGAAGTCTTAAGTCGATTAGAAGCGCATAACGTACATATTAATTTGGAAAAATGTAAGTTTGTATGTGAGTCGGTTAATTACCTGGGTCACATTATATCTTCGAAAGGGATAAGTCCAAATAAAAACAAAGTGGATGCTATTGTAAAAGCCCCGGCACCGATAAATTTGCAGCAATTGCAGTCCTTCCTAGGTCTGTTGAACTATTATGGTAAGTTTCTGCCTAATTTAGCTACCATTATACAGCCACTGTATAATCTGTTAAGAAAAGGAGTGCAGTTTGTGTGGGATGCATCATGTCAAAAAGCTTTTGAAGAAAGCAAAAGTTTACTACTTAAAAATAACATTTTAGAATTGTATGATCCTAATAAGGAAATCGTGGTTGTGACAGACGCAAGCCCATATGGGGTCGGAGCAATTTTGTGTCATTTGGTGAACGGTATAGAAAAGCCGATATATTTTGCTTCATGTACGCTTACGGCGTCTGAACGAAATTGTTCGCAGCTTCATCGAGAAGCTTTGGCTATAATTTTCGCCGTAAAGAAATACCATCATTATTTGTATGGCCAGGAATTCACTATTTGCTCCGATCACCAGGCTCTTAAAGAAATTTTTCATCCCAATAAGGGAAATTCCTCAGTTGCCGCAGCGCGTCTGCAAAGATGGGCGATTATTTTATCTCAGTATAATTACAAAATTTCATTTAGGAAAGGTTCTAAAATGGGACATGTAGATTGTTTGTCAAGGCTACCTTTAGAGGGTCAGTCAGGTATTGAAGATGTTCCTATTAATTATTTTCAAGTTGAAGATACCTTGATAGACAATGAAAAAATTCGCGTCTGTTTACAGAATGACTCATTACTAAAAAGTATTTTTGAATACTCAAAATATGGTTGGCCAGATAAAATAAGTGGTGAGTTGAAACCATTTTTTAAAATTAGAAATAGTTTGTCGATTGAAGAGGGATGTTTGCTTTATGGACATAGAGTAGTAGTTCCCACCACACTTAAACCTAACGTGCTTAGTCTACTACACAAGAATCATGCAGGGGTTGTACGGATGAAAATGTTAGCTCGTTCCTATGTTTGGTGGCCAGCTATCGACAGTGACATACAAAAATTTGCAAAGAATTGTTCAGTTTGCGAGAAGTGTCAAAATGTCCCACGTGAGAGGGTTGAAACCAAATGGAATACTGCAACGTATCCTTTTGAACGATTACATTTGGATTTTTTTCATTTTGCTGGTAAAAGGTTCTTGATAGCAATTGATGCGTACACTAAATTTTGCGATGTAAGACTTATGTCTAATACGAGTGTCCAGTCCTTAATAAACGAGTTATCAAAGCTATTTTTAATTTTTGGGTTTCCAGGGTGCATTGTGTCGGACAACGGACCACCTTTTAATTCATGTGTGTTTTTAAAATTTTGTAGTTGCAAGGGCATTAAAGTTATGAAATCTCCCCCTTATCATCCACAATCGAACGGATTGGCTGAAAGAGGTGTGCAAACAGTAAAGTCGGTTTTGAAAAAATTGTGCTTGGAAGAAAACAATTCAATGTCCTTAAGCGATAAAGTAAATGAGTTTTTATTTGACTACCGGAATACGCCATCGACAGTAACCTCCAGATCTCCTTCAGAAATGTTGTTTAGTTATAAACCTAAAATTTTGTTAAACAATGTAATGCCTAAAGAAGAAAATGTAAAAAACCATAATGGTTTTAAAGGTTTAGAGGAAAAAAAGTTTGAATCTAATGGGAAATTATATAAGAGAAATGTAAAACCGAAATTTGTTGAAAGGGTAGTTAGGCCCAAATATAAAGTGGGAGAAGATATATTGTATAGAAATCATTATGTAAATATGATAAAGTGGATTCCGGCAAAAGTTGTTAAAATTGTAAGTAAAGTAACATATTTGATTAAAGTAAATGAAGTAGAACGGTTTGTTCATGAAAATCAAATTCGTAAAAGAAATTTAGCTGATAAGTGGTACATTGCGGATATCGTACCGAACAAATTAAAGTCTTCTTCTTCTCCCGTTTTAAAAAGAAAAACAAGAAAAAAAGGACAAAAAGTAGCTATTAACGAAGAACGACGTTCTAGTCGAATTAAAAATTTAAAAGAAAAGCGTAAGCAAAATACAAATTGTTAATAACTGAAGTTAAACCAAAAATAAATTTAAGTATTATTATGAATTGAACTATTATAAGTTTTCTATGTGAAGAAATTAATTATTCTATATATTTTAATTATTATATTATTCACATGTAAAATGTAAATAAGTGGAGGAAGATGTTACATATTAAAACAATAATATGAACCAGTTTAAAGTTGAAAGGTGCTACGGATGGAGCACCTTGGTCTTTATCTACGTTTGCATTTGAACTGTAACACAGTCTATTTACTTCAGTTTGAATATTTCCCATCCACTTGTTTCCGTTACTTTTTTCTTACTTATGTATTTTATATTCTTAGTTTTAAGCGAATCTTGTTTTGCGGTTTCTCTTCTTCTGCAGCCACCGAACAGACAACATCATATCGAATAAAAAGTAAATTAAGTAAGTGGAAAGGTTTTTCATTTATGTTTTAACAAACATAAAAATATGAAACTTAAAAATTCAATGCAGTTAATCCTGTTAAGCCGTTAAAAAAACAAAAAACGACCTAGTTTTAAATACCTTGTAAATGTATGCAATTTTGATTGTGTTTGTAATTGATACGTACAAATAACAAAAAATACGCAATAATAACAACAACAAAATAATTGAATATATTTAAAATCTTCAATGCATCATAATGCCAAATATGGCAACATTTCATTTTTCACAAAAATTGAAAATTGAAAATTTAGAATCAAACGAGAATTATTATTAAATTCAAAATACCTACAACGTTAAAGTATACATAGCTACAAACATATGTACAGTATTTGTATATGCCAAATATGGCAACATTTCATTTTTCACAAAAATTGAAAATTGAAAATTTAAAATCAAACGAGAATTTTTAAATTCAAAATACCTACAACGTTAAAGTATACATAGCTATAAACAAATGTATGCATATGCACAAGCACATCTCCTCTACAATCACACGTGAAAGCAAAAAAAAATGTAAACAAATATTATTCCTTCTTGGTTTGACACTTGTATTTTGGCTATCTCCCTCGAACATATTAATGCTTATGAAACTTAAAATTTACTTTTCTCATTCTTTCTTTAGTAATTTTCTCCTCATTCTTAATTCCCTACCAAGTACTCAGATACACGCAGCGCCCTCAATAGTCGTGGAGATGAAATAAAAAATTTCGTCTCATAATGATAATAGTACTATAGTAAATATATATACAATGCATTTAACAATAGATCATTTAATTTATTTAATAACAGGTCAGTTATAGCTATCATTGAAATCGATTCGGAAAATGTTTTGAATCGATGTTTGACGGTGTTTCCCTTTTATTAGAAATGAAAATTATATACTGATCGATCGGAAATCACACAAAGAATTGTTTTTGAGGAAAAAAGTGTGATTGCGCATTTATTTTTCTCTAAAAATATAGGTATTTGGGCTCAACTCTCCATTACCGCAGCACGAATTTCAACACGCGGTTTTTTTTTTATTTGATAGATATGCACAAATAAATAATAATTATAGCAATTTTAGAGTGAGGAAACATTTATTTCTATTTTAAATTAATTTTCAAAGTTCACTTTTTTACATACAAAACACTCAAAAATGGTTGATTTTGACATTTCTTCCCTGTTTTTTGTTCAGTATTGCCATACTTGTTTTTTTTTCGTTGGGGATTTCTTTGTTTTTAGTGCTTAAATGCGAAAAGTACTTTGCAATACCCAAACTCGCACCAACCCCAAATCCTATAGTGATTCGAAGCAGGGGGTTGCAGGGGGGCAGCATGCCCCCCTTTACATACCTAGCTCTTAGTATACCGTAGTATCAATTAAAAAAAATTGTTTTAGGCTCAAAAAACGCAATACAAAAAAGTAGGGTTAAGTCCGAAAAAGAAAATATTTTTTTTTATGACTTAACGGTGTTTCCTCGCCTTAAAATTTAAAACATGTTCTATTGAGAGGCACGAGTACGATAACTTTGGATCCAAGATATAATAACGGTTTTTGGTAGAGGGGCTTAATACAAACATTTTTTACTATGGGAGGGGGGGTCTATCTCCCCCCGTTTAGGCGGTAGGGGCAATTTAAAAAAAATATTATTTAACTCTTTCCGGGGCACTACTAGAAAAAAAATTAAGCGACATTTTTGTAAAAAATAACTTTATTTAGGTCCTGTTATTATAAATATTATTATCTCTCTCACTCAAAACATATTTTTTTCTTGTAGACATTGGTTTCAATTTCAATAGAAACGAGGTATTTAGTTTATACCACATTAAAGCATAAACAAATTATAAAAAAGGTGGTACGGTTTTCATACCACCGGCCCGGGAAGAGTTAAAATGGAAAAAAATAATTAAAAAATAACGGTGATACTTACAATTAAGTTTTATAAAGCCAACATTCTGTTTTATTAGCCAGTTTTTAATTCAAGTCAAAACTATGCGTAGTTTTTGAAAAATTTAATTTTAAACTCAAAATTTGAGTAAAAAAAGTTAAAAAAAAAAAAGGTTTAAAGTGTAATTTTTCAATACTTCAAGATTATCTACCATTGTTTTTATTTCAGAATTTATTGCTCTTATTTGTTTTTGATCAAAAACTGAAAACTATATGATTTTATGTCTTTTAGTTTTTGAAAAAATTGAAAATAACCACAACTACTATTTTAATTTAATTCTTTTTTTTTTTGCTTCAGTGGTCTTATTTTGACAGTAACACTGGTAGGTGCGAGTTTGGGTGTATGCAACAGTAAGGTGTGTGCGAGTTTGGGTGTATGCAACAGTGGGATCTGTAAGGGGGGCATGCTGCCCCCCTGCAACCCCCCTGCTTGGGAACACTATAGGATTTGGGGTGGGTGCAAGTTGGAGTGCGTGCAAGGAGGGGAGCGGCAAGGTTCGGTGGGTGCAAGATGGGGTGCATGCAAAGTTTCTTTTGCATTTAAATAAGCTGGATTTAAGAAAAATTAATTTACCCTAGGTGTATCTTAATTCATATTCGATTATTACTATCAAAATAAGACTACGTTAATACTTAAGCAAGGAAAAAGTAATTTAATTAAAATATTTTTTTTGGTAATGATCAATTTTCTCAAGAACTAGAAGACATAAAGTCATCTAGTTTTCAGTTTTTGATCAAAAACAAATAAGAGCAATGAATTCTAAAAAAAAAGCAGTAGTTAATTTGAAAGTTTTGAAAAACTACACTTTAAACCTTTTTTTTATTTTTTTTGCATACATTTTTAGTTTAAAACAACTTTTTTGAAAAACTATGCATAGTTTTGACTTGATTTTTACAAGCTAATAGACAAAAATGTTGGCTTTAAAAAAAGGTATAATATACTTAATTGTAAGTATTACCGTTATTTTTTAATTATTTTTTTCCATTTAATGTACATATTTTTTTAAATTGCCTTACCGCCTAAACGGGGGGAGATAGACCCCCCCCCCTCCCGTAGTAAAAAATGCTTGTTTTTAACTGTTCTATCAAATCCGTCATTAAACTTTGTCACCAAAGTTATCGTACTCTCCCCTATTGAGACCCCTACCTAATACTACGTTTCCACCGGGCACTAAACCGAGATTTAGCTAGATTTGTCACAAATCTCCTTGAAATCTCGAAGATTTACCATACAAATTTTAATCTCCTCAAATGAAGATTTCAAATAAAACTCATTGAAATCTACTTGGAAACATTAGTTTGTCAAATCAAACAAACTTTTTTTTCGGAGAATAATTGTTGAACCGACCCATTTAAACGCCAATTTCTTTATTGAAAGATGGAAATGTCAACAAAAACTATCTGTCTCACTTCCATATGATTCAAATTTAAAACAATAAACAATAAACATCTTTCAAGAAATCGCAGACGAAATAAAATGTAAGTATACAAAAATAATAATATGTACAAGAATATAATAAAACTAATTACTTACAGATGATGAGTGAAAACATACAAAAAAAACAACGAAAAACCTGGGCAGCGGAGGATGAAAAGCTTTTGTTGGAGTTGTGGGCCGACAAACAGGCTGACTTGATCGGCCAGAGAAAAAACTCTCACGTTTATAAGGAAATGGCAGAGATAATGGTGGGATATACTCCGGAGGTAATAAAAGTGAAAATTCACAACTTAACCAATCGGTATAGGTAAAGTTCTTTTTTTGTTTTCTTTTTAGAATTTATTATTAAATTCTTTTCACTTACAGAAAGGAAAAGAAATTGGTGGGCCCTTCTGGAGGTTCTCCGTCTCAATGGGCTCTGTATTTGCAAATAAATGCAATACTGGGAGAAAGACCACTGAGTAATGTACAAAATTTACAAGAGGACAGCATTATGGGTGAAACAATATAACTACTCAAAAAAATAATCATTTTGTTAAAATTTATTATGTATTTCAGAATCAATTTACTCCACTCAAGAGTCATCTCAAGACTCATTGTCGGAGATATTTTCCCCTCCTGCCACTGCCGTTGTTCCGTCGGCTGCATAATCCGCTTCCACTTCGACCGCTGCTGAATCCACTACTCCTGCCGCATTATCCAGTCCGGATGTTCCATGTTCATCAAACTCAACAGCTGGAAAAAAGAGGAAGAGAAGTCAAAGGGATGAGGAATTTCAAAAGCAGGATAAAATAATATTGGAAAATTTCAAACTAATCAGAGAAACTGATGAAAAATTGATTTTGATTGAGGAAAAAAGAAACGCAATATTGGAAAGAATTGCAAAATCTTGCGAATCTCTTCAACAAGATGTTGCACTTTCAAGCCAGAGGAGTTTCTTGGGATGAATTTGATATTTATTTGTGATGTTTTTTGATTGTGTTGTGATAACAAACGTGCTATTTTGAATTTTAAATTTATGTTATTTATGTATTGATGTAATTTATGTATTTTTTTTAAGTTCCTATTTTTGTTATGTTTTTTGTACCTACATATACCTATATGAATTAAAATAATGATTTAAAAAGCAAAGAATATAAACCAAATTAAATGTTTTACTTTAATGAATGGGGTGTGGGATTTCTTCTTGTCGGCTTTGTTAATGCTTTTGTTATTAAAACAAAGACATTTCATTTTTGAAGAAGACGACAATTACAGTTGAAGTACTTGGACACAGAAAATAATTAAATGAAATGTATTACTTACATAAGTAGGCACTTATTGCATTTCTAATGATTCCTGCTGTTGGGTTGGTATCGTTGATGTGAATAGTAAACTCTGGCTGTTCCCTCACAATCATTTCCTTAGAATGTTGTATCCAATGGTTATAAATTTCATCATTACGGACATTCAAAAAATTGTGCAGTACGCAACAAGATTTGATGATAAGGTTGGTGTTTTCAATTTTATTGTCTAGCCCTTTTCCGATTCTCCGAAACCTAGCCTTTAAATGACCAAAGGCATTCTCGACAACTCTTCTGCTCTTTGATAGATAGTAGTATTAGTTATTACATTAACAATCAATAAAATCAATAGGTACAAATTTCGTATTTTTTTCTTTTCGAAAGGAGAATTATTTGACGTTTGGTTGTTATGACATTAACCAAACGTCAAATTAATCTCCTTTTCTTTGGTGGAAACACCTCATGATTTATTTTAAATCACTTGCCTTAAATCTCGAAATATTTGTTGGTGGAAACGTAGTATTACTGTACAAAAAAATCAGAACGAAATTCGTGCTGCGGTAATCGAAAGCCGCCCCTTTTTCTAACAGTGTTTTTTTCCTTGGCTACCTGATACCTATGCATGTATTTGTGTGTCCTTCCCATAAGCCTGGTGTTATCCAGACAAAACCGGCTTTCGATGTCTCTAAATTTTATTTTCATAATCACACAAAAGAACCTACATACATATATCTCCTTTTATATTTTTGCAACAACAATAAAATTAAAAACCAAGCGAGATGGCAACATTTTGCTTCATTGAGTAGAAAATGAAAATAAAAAGAAACAACTACCTCGGCAAGAAAGCAACGGCGAGAGACGGGGTGTTTTTTTTATAAAAATGCTTCATGTGCAAAATTTAGTATACTCGTGATTATTGTCGTCTGGATGAATAAAATTTTGTATTCGTGTAATATGTGGCATTTTTTTGTTCTGTATTTTGCTTTTAAATAAATAAATAAAAAAAAGACTAGATATCAATAAATTCAGTATTTGTGTATTTAATTTATAAAAAAATTGTTTTCATATGCTTATAATTGAATTAAATATGAAAAAGTCATACTTATTTTATACGTACGAACATTTCCTAAAGAAAAACGTGTGTTCCATTAAGTGCCAAACCTTACTTGTCAGATTCAAATTCCTATAAACAATGATAACCTATGATTAGTTTTAGTTTTTGTGATATATACAGCTTACGCATTTTTAAAGCCACTTCATTCAAATATCAAAATTTTTTAAGTTTGATATCAAAACAATTCTTCAGTAAAAATTCTACTATCAATTATTTATAATAAATTTAAAACCTACTTATCTTAATGCTATGTGTTATCTTCTTTTTCCTTCCTAGGCATCTTAAGTGTCAATGTCAAACAAAATTCTATCCATTTTCTAAAAATAAACACAAAATAAAAAGCATTACATAATTTTGTTTAATTTTTGTTTAATGCAGAACAATGACTCCCCAGAATTATTTTAAAAAAAGAACAAATATAATTTGAAGCAAGGCAATAGGGAATACGTTTACAATACAGTCAGTCATACATTTTCACAGGCATAGTAAGCGCCTTACAAATTAGTATTTTCTCAGAAAATTTATTCATTCAATAACAAGCGCACATAACAATAATTAATAGCTATCTAATCTGATAAACAATGCTGCAAAAGTTTATTACTGATGATGATAATAATGGCAATTCAATGTCTACAAACGTACACTACTGATAAACTAATAGTTCTATAAAATATCTCTATCTTTGCGTGGGTAGTCCTCCAAACTCTCACTATCAGAATAAATTCAAAAAAATAAAACTGTTCATAGCAACAACATAATTTTTTAGGTAGGTACTTCAATTTATTTGTTTTTTTCATAAATTGACAAAATATCAATGTTAATTGATTTTAGATTTCAGTTTTCAGTATTTTTCTTGAATTGTTGTTGTTGGTTCATCCAATCAACTCGATTTATTGACAACACATATTATCAAAATATGTGTCTTTTTTGTTTTAAATATAAACTTAAATTGAATCGGGTTTCGGGTTTACAGCGCAAACGCAGTGTTTGTTAAACTATTATTTTCATATTGATTAATGCGTGTCGGCAAAAAAAAACTATATTTATTTTCTTCTTCCTTCTTGGAAAACAATGGAAACAAGATTGGCATAATTTATTGTATCGAACAAAAACGTGTGTGGCTTATAGCATCATTCAGCATTCTTTTTAGCACTACATGGATGATTTTAAAAATTTAATTCAATTGTTTTTGCTATTTTAAACACCAATAATTCCAAGAATGCAAGGACGAGAACAAAATAAATATATATATATATAAATAAAGTGGAAAATTGAACTATTTCTGAAAAAATAAATTAATTTTATTTTAGATTGCACATCTCAACAAAAACATAATACAACACCAAAAAAAAAATATTAAAAACTAAACGACTTGAGTCGCAACCAAATAAAATCAACAGAGTTGAGTGTTTTCCGAACAAAAAAACATCAAGAAAAATATTTATATTTTAAAAATCGAATTTTTATTTTTAGTTTGTGATTTTCCTAATAATATTATTGCAATGAATATGAAGTATTCCAACATTGAACAGAGCAAATTTTCACTAATCAATGAAAAATGTTTACAACAGTTGTTTTTAATTGTTGTTAAAACAGAATCAAGTTTTTAATTAATTTTTACAATTCATAAGAGTTTTTGTGTGCGTATAATTTTATAGCAGTGAGTTTTTGAAAGAGCAAAAAGTTAAAAAAAAAGAAAAAGTGTGAAAATCTATTCAAACAAATATTCAGAATCAAACAAAAGTGTTTTTTTTTTATAATTAAAAGAAAAAATTAAAACAATCAAATCAAGACAAAATATTAAGATCATTTTTTATTATAAAAAAAAAAAAAAAAACAAACAAACAAAAATTAAAACATTGGAAAAAATTCAAAATAAAACCTCCAAAAGTTCTTAGAATCAACATAACAAAAAAATAAATTTTCAAAAAAAAAAGTTTTTCGAAAAGCGTAATGATTTCAGGAAACGTCATTAATAACTGTCTTAATAAACTTTATCTTGTCCGAGGTAGATTCTCGTCAGTTGAATTGCTTCAAATTCTTATTCAAAAAGAATATATCGAGCAGTTCATTTTTGAAAAAGGCAGCGGAGGGGGAGGAGCAGTTGGATCAGCAGAGGCAAACGATTGTCAAAAAACCTATAAGCACCAGGACAGTGTCTTAGTAAGCGATGTGGCAAACGAAGCTACATTCGCTGGGTGATGATTGAGATTCCAGTTTTCATATAGAGTAACCGAAACAAGCTTTTTCGTTTTTAGAGAAAAACAACGAAATAAAAAAGTATTAAGAACAAAATAATAAGTAAATAAAACAAACAAACGGATATAATATATAAAGTGCCGACAAAAATTGGACCAACATTTATTGCTAGGTACCTACCTAATAAAAATACAACAGAGAATAGACTTTCAAGTTTATTCAGCGAAGAAAGAAGATTGAAATAGAACTCAACGAACTGCCAATAATTTTTGAATTGTCTAAGCTTTAAAGTGTAATTACAACACTTTTACACATTTAAAAGGAAAAATATATACCTACCCACTTAAAAGAAAATAATATAATGGTTGTCAATTTAATTGTTCGTGTAATGGTTGAAGCTCAAGGATCAAAATATGATACTCTAAGGTGACATCTAATCGTTAGATTAAATAATAATCTTAACCTCATTTACATATTTATACATAAATAATATCTTATTAAAAATTCAATTATTAGTAATATCCTACCTATAAAAATATCAAATTTGATACAGCATTTCAAACAATGTGTGTTAAATAATTATTATATATTTATCACTTGTATCTGCATTCGATTTATAATAAAACAATCTAAAAATTTTAAAATTATTGCGGTGGCGCAAAACAAAAACAAAACTGTAATGCATTTGCCTAATTAAAACAATTTACACAAAGGAATCAAAACACACAACAACTAAATAATATTTTCGCCAGGACGGGCGGGTCTTGTATTTGGATTGAATGCAAACCATTGCACATAGCACTTTTATTGCATTGCAAACATTCAAACTAAACTATACATTTAATTTAGAGGCATTTAACGCACCACATCTTGCAACTACAAACGTTTTTTATTAGATATATTTTATTTGAATATCTCGCCCTCTCGTGATCCGATCGTTCATTATGGATCGGACTAGTGAAGAAGCAGTAGCTGAATATGAGTATGCAACTCCAACAAAGAATAATTTTCAAAATCAGCATAAATGGTGGCCAAAAAACAATAATGCTGTTAGTACACCTGCAAGTAATCACCTAAAACAGTATCACCGGCAGCTTGAAAATAATCATCAACATGGACAAAATGAACATCAGCAAGAAGGTTCAAATTCTATGGAAAAGGATTTTTATAACTCTTTAAAATTAAATGTCATTACACAACATGATGATAAAAATAGCTGTACCAAATCGCCAAAATTGGATTCATTTGATGATGAAACAATGTTGGAAGAGATTATTGATCGGACATCACAAGATTCGCAATTGTTGGAAAAAGGTTAGTTTTTTTTAAATTGGAAAGCGAAGCATGAGTATATTTAAGAGTGGCCTTAACAGGACAGAATTACGTATAATAAGAAAGAACACACTTTAATAATGAATGAAAAGTGTTTCCTTGTTTATATTTGACCTTATTTTGTTTAAAAATGTACTTACAACAAAAGTACCTGGTTAAAAGTGCTTAGTTGGTAGCCCTTTGATTTGAAAACTCCCTTGTGCAAATGTCTTAAGTCTTTTTAACCTGCGAAAACTTTGAGCTTAGATTTCTAAAAAAAAAACCTTTAAAAAACGAAAGAAATGCTTTTGGAATAGGGAGAGCATATGAACATTAGTATAGTACTTATTTATAGATTGCAGGTTTCTACACGTAAACAACACAGCTTATTTATGGAAATATACTTACGTCACCTTAAGGCCCGCCATTGCTCAATATCAATTCCGTGCAACTAAAGTTGGCTTCTAGCGGTTGCAAATTTGTAATGCCGAAAACTTAGTTTCCTACTGGGTGTTTTTGCTATGTGTTTACCATACAATTTACAGCAGCTGAAATGGGTTTGAAGGATTGTCGCCAGGTTCAGGCGACGTAAGGGACTTAAAAGTTAGGGAAGTTTCTATTATCTGCCAAAAAATGACCTTCCAATTAAGGCAACTTTAATGGAAAGTTAGTCAAGAAAAATCTCCCTAACTATCAACATCAAGTCAAGTTTACTTCTGTCAAAATGACAATTGATAATGTTTTTTTATTCAAGTGAAAGCTGAACTTTATTATTCTATGGTTTATTTATTTTCTGCAGAACATCACTCAATGCTTTCGTAAAAGTGTTCGTTGTCAATTTGTAAAAGAAATAAGTAATATTTCCTTACAATACAAAATACAAATCGTGTTTTTGGTAATTTGTGTATTGTGAACTTAAGGTAGAGGTTTGTGAAGTAAAGTTCTGAATTTAAAATTCATGACACTTGAAAAACTAACTAGTTGCCTTGGTCAAAATTTACGTTCAATGAAGTTGACTGCAAATGAAGTCCAAAAAATTACCTTCCAATTAAGGCAATTTTGTTGGAAAGTTGACTGGAAAGTAAGTCAAGAAAAATTTCCCTAACTATCAAGTCAAATTTACTTATGTCAAAATGACAATTAATATTGTTTTTTCTTTCAACTGAAAGCTGAACTTTTTGCTCTGTGATTTATTTATTTTCTGTACAATTTTTTTTCCTTGTCAAAATGGAAAAGAAATAAGTAATATTTCTTTACAATACAAAACAAAAAAGTGATGGACTTGTAGCTTGCCTGAAGGGTGTTTTGTATACAATAGTGTTTTTGATAGTTTTTGTACGATGAACTGAAAGTAGAGGTTAGTGAAGTAAAGTTTCAAGTTTGAAATGTATGACAATTGAAAAATTAAATGAATGAAATCAAAATGAACGTTCAAAGAATGCAGTTGACTGCAAATGAAGTCCCTTAAGTTGTCTGAAGCTACCCAATTTTATTCACGTACAATTCATCATTCAGATCCATATTTTGTGTATGCAATTTATAATACATCTATCATGCTCTACTTTTCTTCATAATTGAAGATGCAGATTTACGGAAATTATGGGATGGAATATGCTAGGATCACAGATAATAATTTTATACAGATGTCTCATCCCTGCAGGAAAAAATGAAACAGACAAGCCTTAACAGATAAGAGCTTTTAAAAATAAAGCTGAGAAAGCTCTTTTTGCCTTGCATTTGTTTTTTCTTTTTAGAAACTTTTCTCTTCTCTTTTGTCATTTTGTTTGCCAATGAATACAAAAACAAAGTTCGGTCCATTGGAAACAAATGTAAACAACCCTATTTTTTACAAGGAAGTATATGGGAGTTGATGTAGGTTATGTCTGTATCTTGTTTTTTTATGCGCGTTTTGGTCCGTAAAAGAAGAAAGGGGTGATAATTTTTGTTTATTTTTTTGTGAATGTTAGATTGTTAGGTGTCCGGTAAGGAGAATAGAAGTTGCTTGTGTATTGATATATGAAAATTGTGTGGGCAAGTAGGGACAAGTGAATGTGGACATGACTTGGTTTCTGTGTTTTCTATTTTTAACTTCCCATAGGAAGTTATTGTAATGGGTCCGATTTGTCGAATTGAACATTTTGACATTTCTCGACGTTTCAAGGTCTCTAGAGTTGAAATAAAAGACTTAGAAAGATGTCTGTGCGTGCCTGTGTACGTACGTCGTCCATAGCTCAAGAATTTTGAGAAAAAACAAGTTAACAATTTCCTTACAAAATATAAAAACATCTACTAAAACTTAGTAAAAATTTACTTTCGACTCAAATATGTTTACAAAAATTAAAAATATTGGCTTCAAACTAATTTTATCTCACAGAAAATATTGTTTTCGATATTCAATAATTTTTTTATAAGAATCCAACAGTCCGTTTTTTCATAAAAAAAAAATCTACAAGTACGCAACATGGGTAAAAAATGATGGTCGGTTCTCGATATCTCGTGAACGATAGAAGATATTGACTTCAAATTAATTTAATTCATCCAATTTGTATTTGTTTATATAAGAAATAAAAACTTTTAAGAAATGCTACTTAAATTGGTAAAAATTGATTTTCGACTCAAATATCTTTTCAAAACTTTGAGATATTGGCCTTAAACTACTTTTATCTTTTAAAACATATTGTTGTCAATATTAAGTAAAATTTTGAAAAAAATCGAATTGACAGTTTTTGTACAAAAAATTAAAAACCTAAAAAAAAATTAAACAAAAGTTGGTAAAAATTGTTTTTCGAAGTAAATATCTTTTCAAAAATTTGAGATTATGGCTTTAAACTAATTTTATCTTATAAAATATATTATTTTCAATATTCAGAAAAATTTTGAGAAAAATGGAATTGACAATTTTTTTTTTGATTTGATTTTCGACTCAAATATATTTTCAAAACGTTACATAAATATGTGGCAAGCACCGAGTATAACGGTGGAGTTTGAAAGGTGAGGTATATATGGAGGTTTATTACCTCCCAGCAACCCCTTGCTTACAATTATGCAATTTGGGGTAGGTGCGAGGTTGGGTGTATGCCACAACGAGGTGTGTAACCCCCTTGCTTGGACTCACTATAGGATTTGGGGTGGGTGCAAGGTGGGGTGGGTGCCAGGTGGGTGCGTGCAAAGTCTCTTTTGCATTTAAATAAGCTGGATTTAAGAAAAATGAATTTAGCCCATGTATATCTTAATCCATATTCGATTTTTGGTAATTTTCAATTTTCTCAAGAACTAGAAGACATAAAATCATCTTGTTTTAAGTTTTTGATCAAAAACAAATAAGAGCAATGAATTCTTAAAAAAATAGTAGATAAACTTAAGGTTTTGAAAAATTACACTTTAAACCTTTTTTTTAACTTTTTTTAAACAAATTTTGAGTTTAAAATAATTTTTTGCAAAAACTATCCATAGTTTTGACCTGATTTAAAAACAAGTTAATAGACAAAAGTGTTGACTTTAAAAAAATGTATAAAACATAGTTGTAAGTATTACCATTATTTTTTATTTTTTTTTTTTCATTTAACACATATTTTTTTAAATTGCCCCTACGGGGGCAAAACAAATGCTTGTTTTAAACTGTTCTATACAAATCCGTCATTAAACTTTGTCGCCTAGTTATCGTACTCTCCCCCGTTATTCTTCGTTGCACAAAATTGTTTTTGAGATAAAACCATTTTTCATTCGTAAAATTTTCGAGGTGACAAATGTTTTTTTTCAGTTTTTTTTTTTGATTTATAAAAAAACCGTTAATTGGATTTTTTCCAAAAATATACTAGTTTGGTACCACGTTACAATATATAATTTAAAACTTAATTCAAGTCTCTAGCTTTATTACTTCATGAGATATTTTGAGTTAACCAAAATGTTCACCTTTTTTTAAATTGCTATGGTAAAAAACCACACACTCAATTTTTTTGAGAGTCCTTTCTGCATCTTTCTACATTATTATCTGTATAACACAAATTATTTGAAGTCGATATTTCTTCTGGTTCTTGAGCTATGGACGACGAAAAAAACGTCGCGAACGTAAGTACACACGCACGCACAGACATCTTCCCAAAAATCTTTTATTTCGACTCTAGAGACCTTAAAACATCGAGAAATGTCAAAATTTTCAATTCGACAAATCGGACCGATTACAATAACTTGCTATGGGAAGTTAATAAATCAAAAGGAAACACGTTTTTTTATACAGTTATGTCAAGGAAACAAACAAATCAGGGGCAATACAAATCTACAGGAAGACCCTTTTTTGTACAGAAAACAGTACCTACATATTTTATTTTTTGCTGAACAAAATGTACTTGTCCATTTTTGAGGAAGTTCTTTGCAAACTAGAAAAAAAATATTGTTTTAATTGTTACATGGGTACCTCATAATCCAATTGACACCAGTTAACAACACTTCATTACGTTTAAAAAGATATAAAACTGAAAAATGTATTCGTGGAGATTTTAGAAAATTGAAGAAAAAGATGAATTTATAAAAAAAATCCACATGAATGCACGCAGCTAGCATTTACAAATTCGATTATACGAACTCGAGCTATAAAGACAACCTTGTCCTTGCTTTGTTTCTATTTCCAAAGACAACTGTAAATATTTTTTTTCTCGTCGTCGACAAGCGATCAACTCTCCTGCACTTCTTTTCAACGCATCACTACCAACCACACCACACCACAAAAAAACAAAATAAAACGAGTTTTGTTTTCATTTGTGAAGAATGATCGTGGTGTATTATGTGTGTATGTGCATTGGGATTATGAGAGGAAAAGAACATACAAAAATGATTTCAGTTTTTTCTTTGCCTTAGTTTTCATTCATAGGAAAGAAGACGAGTTAAAGCTTTTTGAAAAAGCTCTTTTTTTGGTTGATTTCAGTTTCATATATCATTTCTCGTCATAAGGGTGAGACATCTGTATAAAATTATTATCTGTGCTAGGATGGTAATAATAAATTTAATTCAGCAATTTTCAATAAGAATTTACAAAAAAATGATTACTTTGTGACATTTTCAAGCAATTCAAATAATACATATATCGAAATAAAAGTACCAATCCTTACTTTTTGCTTATATTTTTAATCTTTTTCGTCACGAGAAGTTTTCTTGAAACGAAAAAGAGATACTGAGAAAATGATAGCATTTGTAGAAAGCTGTATTTGTATTGCCACAGAAACGAAATATTCCTTGGAAAATAACAATCACATTTTTGTTGAACAGCTATTTAAATTTGTTTTACCACACATCTAATCCGCTCTACTTTTCCAGCTTTCAAGAAGCAGTGCAGTTTTAGACAGCATAAGGGACTTCATTTGCAGTCCAATTGAACCAGGTAGTTTTTTCAAGTGTCCGGAACTTCACTTCACTTGCCTCTAACTTCAGTTGATCGTGCAAAAACTACCAAAAACATAATTGCTACAAAAAACTCCTCAGGCAAGCTACAATTCCATCTCGACTTGTATTTTGTATTTTAAAGAAATATTACTTATTCCTTTTCCAATTTGACAAGGAACCCTTTTACATAAAACATCGAGATTTTTGCTAAGATAAACAACCCCATCCAGCTTTTTTTCAAGCCAAGATCATGGAAAGGTGATCAGCTTATAAGAATTATCTTAAAAAAGGAAAGCTTCTTAATTTATTTCACTGACGACAGTACCCTCAGCTTATCATATTCGTTTTTAGATTCACATCTTAGTCCTTCAGGTGGACTACTAACGGCAGCGTATGATAATCTTGACAGTATTGAGGAATAAAAATCCAAGTAGAATTTAATGCTTCGAAAACTCAATGCTTTCTACTGTCACAAAAGCGACTATCGAACTATCATTACCGTTTAAAATATTATTGGTTTCAGAAAAAGATAAAATACTCTTTTTAAAGTAAGGCCTTTTAAGTTTTTGCAGAGTTGGACATACAGCTGAGAAGTGGTAGATGTCTTCATTTTCATATTTCTAGCCAATGTGGTTTAAAGTTAAGTCCTTCCTAAGACTTTAACACTTAAGTCCTAAGATTTTAACTCATACTAATTTGGTAGATGGGGACAGAAAGTTATAAACATAATTTCTATTACCTAAGGAGTGGTTCAGTTCTCTGTAAATCGACTTGAATACGATTGTGCGCTATGAATGCATCGTTGATAAAAATGGTCTTCTACCTTTGCAATGCAGTTGTAAAATGCTTCAAGCCAGACTGAGATCCACTTCCTAAATGCCGGCGTTGTCGAACCATTCCCGAAAAGGAAGAGCCTTAATCTCAAGACATGCATCATTTTTATTTGCTTTTGCAAATTTTTGAGTATACCTGATTGTACATGCATATAAATGTCGTCGAAGGCAGCTTAAAGATACATTTGAAAAAGAAGCTTTGCGCTCCTTCAAATTATTCACCAAACCTGTACCCATAGACCTGATTGGCGGAGCAAAGACAGGTATTTATCGTTGAGTCAAGAACTCTAAACTTGGAGTAGGAATCTACTCCAAGTCTGATTACAAAAGAATCTGTTCCACATAACATTAATAATAATTTTAGCTACCACCTTCTACGGGATCCGACCCAAGGAACCACTTATTTTTAGGTAAAGTACTCCATATTTCTTAATATATTCCATTAAAAATATTCATAAAATTGACTGTTGGGGGGTGGGGTGGTGGTCTTTATCAGCCATTCTCTATAAATACTTCTTAGACGGTATTGGTATTCTTCACTTATATAAAAAAGAAAGGATAGAACACTTTTTTTTCCTTTATAATCACACATACATAAAATTTATTAATGTAGGGCTACGCCTGCTATCAAAGTAAAATAAAAATATCTCACGAATTGTAATAAGTTCTCACAATTGATTTTGCACGATTGGTCTCAAGCAGAATTTTTTTCAAAAGTAGGCATTTAAATGGGAACGTGTGGTTTTGTTTTATTTTGTTTCATTATTGTAACATTGTAAGTTTCACGATCTCCAACTTATGAATTGTACTTGAAATTGATATGATTGAGTGCTCTACTATCTTTATTCATTAAATGTATATATAACTACAAATAAATAGCAAGAAACTTGACATTTTCCATGTCAATTTTAAAACAAAGGCGTTGTTTCAATTGATCACAATATAAAAACCTAAATTGCAGATTCTATCCATCAAATTTAAGAATGAAAGCTGAAAAAGGTCAAACACATTTTACAACTAATTTAAAATCACAATCAAAATTAATAAAAACAAAAATTAAACTGTACCTACCTACTTAAAAAAATATACATATGTATGTATAACTTCAATAAACCAATCATCAACGCCAAAATCCTTTTTATGAGCCCTCATCTCTAGCGTATAATTGCTCCCCATCAAAATTGTATTTCTTGTTAATATTTAACTTTAATTCATCATTAGAACATTTTTATTGATATTTAAACACTTTATGATCGGCACAATATTATATTACAGAGCAAGCTGTGCAGCGTCACGCCAATCGCATTAAGACAGTAGAATACAATATCATAAAACATGGAATAAAACACTTTCTGCTTAAGCCTAGAACGTTTAAATGGGATACAATTTTTTCCCATTGCATAATTTTTCAGGCACGATCTGCAGCAGCATTGTAGAAGTTCATGTGCCCAAATAAGCATACAAAAGTCTGCACTTAATTTTTCCGAAAAAATAAAGCACTGTTTTGTGGGAAAAAAGTTGACGGGTAGCACAACTAGCATGATCACTATTTTTCTATTTTACGATATTTCCAAAGTAATTTTTTTGAAAATCAAAGTTTGAAAGGGAGTGTCTTCTCGTCTTTAAGTAGAGTCAATATATTACTGATTGATTTCTCCTTGATTAAATTCATTCGAAATAGCTCCACTGTAATGATAATAACAATGATCATCATCATGATCACTACAATCGCAAATATCGACCATTTTTTATATAATAACAATGATATGATGGATGTAATTAAATTCGGTCGTTTAAAGTTTATTTCCCCTTTCATACCCGTTTGCTCGTCTATATCGATGGCGGTATCTAGGTCTCCGGTGCTAGCGCTGGTGCTGGGTGATCGTACGAAAATCTCGTCTTTAGCATGATTGTTGATACTGTTGAATCGCTTCTCATTTATCGTTTATCGTAGGCTTTGAATTTTGAAATAATATTATAACATCGAGAACGAGCGTTACGTTATTGCTGCTGGTACTAGGCTGATATTCCGGAGAGCCGAACGTTTGTATTAAGCTCTTAGGTATCATTTGGTTTAGTTGTTATCTTTTTTAAATTAGCTTGATTGCTTACAAAATATTTTTTGTATTTAATATGAGCGTTTACCTGCTATAATATCTACGACCGAAATGAAAACTGGTTGGTGTTTGATTAGACAGCAGCGGTGGCGTAGTGCGGTGTTTGAGAGTTGTTTGTTTTATTTTTGTATTACCTATTATAAGTTAGTGCTTATCTGTTTCGAGTAAAATACGTTTCGTGTTTTTTTTATCGCTGTCAATGAAGACTCAATTCTCGATAAATTTACTTTGAACTTAAAAAGCTACTTTATGAAGAGTAAGTCATAATATTTTATACGACCGTTTATCCTGAAACATTTTTGAATGAGCATATTATCATGTTATTATTTTTATTTATTTTTTTTTTTCATTAGAAACAAATCCTTGCGAGGGACTTCTCAACCCCAATGAAGACGATGTCATGAAAATCACTGGTTTTCGACGCTCAAAAATTCGAACGTACCTGTGTTGGTTTTGTATATGCATCACAGCTGGACTGCTGCGATTAATATTACATTGGTGGCGTCATTGGTTTCTTTTGGCAACGCATTCAAAATGTCCATTAGCTGAAGCTGAAAGAGTTCTTATTCAGGAGGATTATCAAGGCAAACATCAAGTTTATTATATTAAGGATGTATTAACACTTTCGCTAGATTCAATTAAGTAAGTAAATGATTTTTACCTTTTTCAAACCATTAGACATTTGAGATTTGTATACATAATTAAGTTATAAGTCATCAACGTTTTTTTGTTTACTTTCTTTTGCAAATACAAATCATTTTTATTTTATTCATCATAATTATGAATTCGGTTGTTTTATCGCACCAAAATGCAAGAGATAGTCGCTAATACAAACATTGCACGGATATCGATTTTCAGGTATTTATTCTCAACAATAAGGTTAATCCTGGAACTCACGATTCTATTGGTGTATTTAAAATACGGATGCACCAAAGTGTAATAAGACAACTTAAAAAATATCCGTGTATTTAATATACGTGCATTTATTATGTTAATACTTGTGTTCACGTTTTAATATCTATCCAAATTTTATGAGTTAAAAAAAAAGTTTTTTGTATTTTTATTAAACATTTTTGAATGTTTTTAAATAGAAAACACTCATTTTAATCAAACAGATAGTTAAAAGTAAAATTACGGAACCCGTTTTAAAATAGTTTAAATACACGTGTAATTATAAAGGTATCTAAAACACGGATATGCGTACACTTAGTTATCCCTATAATCAGAAGCTTTAGTTAATTTAATAAAAACATTAATACAAAAAATCAAGCATGTACTTTCTCCAACCTTTCTATTTCGTAGTAGAACTCGAAACATACATAATTGACAAAAACAAACGGGGTGTATTTTTTATATTCACTATAAACCTCGTTGTTGCTAAGCAATTAAGTTTAATGTTGAAATTTATTATATGAGTGTTGAAGACTAGGTATAGCAAAATAATATTGTTTAATTTTAATAAACAAAAAGCAATTGGTTCAAAGGGGTGTGTTATTTATTGAACCACATGATCATTTTGTCTAACAGCCATTTATTTTTTTATTTGCAATCATAAAATTTACAACAAATGCATTAAGTTCGTATTTACTTTGAACACCAACAATTTTATCCATTGTCAAGAAGACTCAAATAAATGAAGTTTTAATCAAAAAAAAGTCACTTTTGGCATTGAATGTGATAGTTTTCATTTATTTTTCCATCTCGTAAGTTTTCGGATTTATAATCTACATTCGGTCGTTATGTTAAAGATTTTTATCATTAGTGTTAATGATCCTAGTTTTAAAAATATTCTGAATATTGGCTAGTTTTTCGGACTTATTCTAATATTCTAAATGTATTATATACATTTTGTAAAGCTTTACTATTCAAATAAAGAGTCATACAAATTTTATTATTTAATCAACCAAATATTTCTCTGGCAACAAGGAAAAACAACACAAGTTGACTAGTGTCGAAATTAGTTTAACAATACTATAAGATAGTATTGATGTCTTAAAAAAGAAGAAAAAAACAACACATACAGTACTCCCCGCTTAATTGCGCAAGCCATTTTTTCAGATTTGTCTGTCAATTATACGGGTGGTTTAATAAACGGAATCCCGTTTAATTGATCGACCTGTTCAATTAAGCGAAAACAGCTTAATTACACAAGTTGTTCAATTAAAAGATAACATTTTAATCTAAATTAATGACACTGACGACGCGTAAATCAAAACTGAAATTGCAAATGACAGAAAACAAATAACAGGGAGTTGTCATTTTGTAATTTGTTATGAAGTGAGCAGTGCTGCCAATTTCAGTGCTTCCAAGTTACAAAAACTTACTTCGATTATTAATACATTTATGGATTTTGGCTTGATTTTGAATTTGTTTAAGATTAATTAAGCGAGGAATTCAATTAAACAGTGTTCAATTAACCAAAAAAAAGGTTGTATGTGTATACGGGAAATTTTGTAACGTGATTTTTTTTAGGTCAATTAAGCGGGAAAATCAATCAGGCAAGGTGCAATTAAGCGGAAATTACTGTATCACATAAATACATATTTGTGCACAAAGAAAAACGTCATCGAACTTTTGCACAAATTTGTATTCATTGCTAACCTTCGAGACGTTCAAGGTAGTTGAAAGTGCAAAATAGCAAAATGGGTTCAATAAGATAAAAAATGCGTAGTTCTATGATTGAAACAAAAACATACAAATGCATTCTTAGAGAAAAGTAAATATTTTGTATATCGAAAAGGGATATTGTAAATGAGCTTTGAAATGTGTGCTTTCCGAAGGTATAATTAAAGTAAATTTTAAAAGTTTTTTTTAAATTTAACAAATAATTTCAAAAATGAATTCTATTCTTTTAAATATTATAGAAAAATGCAAAAAGGAACAAAATTGGTCAGCAACCATCTTTTAATGGACGGTGAAATCGATGAAAAGAATTTTCACTTATCAGTTCATTTCTCATCAGGTTTTTTCAAACGTAAGATCATTATAGAATATAATATTTTGTATTTTATTTAAATACAATGAAAACATATTTAAAGTAATGCTGAATACATTGTTAATTTTTTTTAGATACTGATAGTGTGCGTTTGATTTTATGCAAGCAACTGCGATATGTTTGGGATGCTCAAAGTCAAACATTCATCAAGCTCAAAGGTCTTGATGTTGACATTTCTAGTACGTATTTACATCATGTCCGAGGCTTAACGAGCGATGAACAATTGGCTAGACGTTTAATTTATGGTCTGAATGAAATCTCAGTACCATATAAGGGAATTGTGACATTGCTTTTTTTGGAGGTTCTCAATCCGTTTTATGTGTTTCAAATCTTTTCTGTGATCCTTTGGTTCTGCTATAATTATTATTATTATGCTGTTGTGATAATTTTTATGTCAGCGTTTGGAATAACTATGTCAATCATTCAAACTAAAAAGGTGTGTACAATTCCATTCTGCTGATACGTAACTTTTATATACATACTGATTTTATTTTTTTAAACAAAGAATCAAGATGCACTGTATAGTAAGGTTCAAAATTCGGATTGCGCTCAAGTATTAACGGAAACTGGAGATTTCATAGAATTGAAGACCCAGTACCTTGTACCAGGCGATATTGTTGAAATACCATCAACGGGTTGTACTTTACAATGTGATGCTGTTCTGCTTTCAGGGAATTGTATTCTTGATGAATCTATGCTAACAGGTACTTTATTAAAATAGTTTTTATTTAGCTTAGTTTTTAGTTACCATCTTAGCCTTTTTTTGTTATTGTTATTGCAGGTGAAAGTGTTCCCGTAACAAAAACTCCGTTGCCAATAAAACGTGATTTGATTTTTGAAAAGAAAGAACACAGCCGACACACGTTGTTTTGTGGCACAAAAGTCATTCAAACTCGATACATTGGTTCAGAAAAGGTATTGGCAATTGTTATCAATACAGGAAATATCACTGCTAAAGGTGAATTGATTCGATCGATTCTGTATCCACCTCCGGTGGATTATAAATTCGAACAAGATTCGTATAAATTTATTGCACTACTTGGTCTCATAGCATTTGTTGGGTTTTTTTATACACTTATCACAAAGGTATGAACAGATAAATCAAAATTACTTGGCTAACAACATCGAGTAATAACATAAATTCACTTATTTATTTAAGATACTTCGAGGTGTAGATGCTGTTAAAATAGCCGTTGAATCATTAGATTTAATTACAATTGTTGTGCCACCTGCTCTTCCCGCTGCCATGACTGTTGGCCGTTTTTATGCTCAAAAGCGTCTTGAGAAAAAAAATATATTTTGTATATCTCCGCGATCGATTAATGTTTCTGGAAGCATCGATTGCGTTTGTTTTGATAAGGTTCTGTATTTTATATGTTGTAATCATATATTAATTATTTAATTAAAAACATGTTTCGTTTTCGCTTTATCTTTTATACGAACAGACTGGAACTCTTACTGAAGATGGCCTGGATATGTGGGGTGTGATTCCAAAATCCCAAACCAATTATTTTCAGATAGCTCTTAAACAGATCGAACGATTGCCTGTAGATCATTTCCTTTTTGGAATGGTCACTTGTCATTCCATAACTATAATGAATGGTGAGAAGAAAGGTGATCCTTTAGATTTAAAAATGTTTGAATCAACTGGTTGGATATTGGAGGATGCCAATGTGCCTGATGATAATAAATACGATTTACTATTCCCTACAATTGTCCGGCAGCCTAGATCAAGTAAGCATTTTTTTTTTAAATGTATATCATTGTTGCAATTGGTTATAACATGTAGAACTTATTTCTTACAAAAAGGTAACTCAGTTAAATTTCGTCAACAAAAAAAATTCTAAAACATCTATTTTGTTGGTTCGATTTGTTTCAAACATTTTGTTGCAATAATTACAACGTTTTAATTCAAAATTCTTTCAATAAAAGAAATACTTTTATATTTTTTATAGATAGAGTGAGCGCAGAAAGCATTAAAGAAGAAGACATTCCCGATTTCCGTAAAGGATCCGTCGATGATCTTTTGGCTGATGTTGGTGGATCAAACGACATTGGGATTGTTCGAGAATTTCCATTTTCGTCAGCTCTGCAACGAATGTCCGTAATCACACGTCGCCTAACTGATGATCATTTCAATGTCTATTGCAAAGGTTCTCCAGAAATGATACACACTCTGTCTGATCCATCAACCATACCGGACAATTATTTCGTCCAATTGGATGTTTATGCTCAGCAAGGTTTCCGTATAATAGCCTTAGCTTATAAACCATTGGAAAAGAAAATGTCATATCCGAAAATCCAGAAAATCTCTCGAGATAAAATTGAATGTGATTTGGAATTTTTGGGCTTTGTCATTCTCGAGAATCGTTTGAAACCCGACACAACTGACGTCATAAAATGTCTTACATTGGCAAATATTCGAACGATCATGGTAACAGGTGATAATATTTTAACAGCTTTGAGCGTAGCCAAAGACTGTGGTATAGTGGGAAAAAAACAAAGTGTCATAACTGTCAATACTCGTTCTCATCCGGAAAACCAAAACAAACATGAACTGTATTATAATTTGATAGGAGCTGTTACACCAAGTGAGCCTGTGCAAAATGGTAACGGTGATATTTGTTCGCTCAACACCCACAGCAGCAGTATTGCCAGTTTGGAAACATGTGATACGTGGACACACGGAGATGTTGAATTGGGTTTGAAAGATCTGACACCAAGTGTCGAAACCAATGGAAAATCGTTTTTTGATGAGAAAAAAATGTTTCCCGATTTACCTAGCAATAATTATCGCTTCGCCATGGCCGGAAAAACTTGGGCCATAGTTCGTGAGCATTTCCCCGAATATGTCCAGCAATTTGTAACACGTGGTGCTATTTTTGCTCGCATGTCGCCCGATCAAAAGCAATCACTTATTATGGAATTGCAAGATATCAATTATTATGTGGCTATGTGCGGTGATGGAGCGAATGATTGTGGTGCCCTTAAGGTAGCTCACACAGGTATCTCTCTATCAGAGGCAGAATCATCGATCGCATCGCCATTTACATCTCGCAACCCAACAATAGCTTGTGTACCAAGTGTCATTCGTGAAGGGCGTGCTGCTTTAGTTACATCATTTGGAATTTTTAAATACATGGCTGCTTATTCACTGGTGCAATTTATATCCGTTTTGATACTTTACTCAATTGATTCCAATTTAACGGACAAACAATTTTTATACATTGATCTTGGCCTTATATCGATTTTTGCATTCTTTTTTGGCAAGACCCATGCGTACGACGGACCTCTTGTCAAACAACCACCACTTAATTCTCTCATATCAATTACACCCATGGCTTCCATAATTCTCCATTTACTTGTAGTAGTAGTTTTTCAGGTCGTCGGTTGGTTCTATTTACTCAATCAAAACTGGTTTTACCCGTTCACACCTGATCCCGACCCCGAAGGTAACCATCTAGGATGCTTGGAAAATTATACAATGTTTGTGATATCGTGCTTCCAATATATTATCTTGGCATTTGTATTTTCCAAAGGCGCTCCTTATCGCAAGTCTATAATATCAAACATACCATTTTGTTTAAGTCTTCTCATCAATCTGGCCTTTGTTATTTATTTAACCCTATACCCCACACAATGGCTTATTGATGTGTTCGAGCTTAAAATGCCACCCGATCATAATTTTCGTTTCTACTTAGTCATTTATGGAGCTGCGAATTTTGTTATCAGCTTACTACTTGAGGCCGTTATTGTTGAATACTTACTATTCAAAAAAATACGCCATCGATTCAATAATATCGAAAAATCACATCGTAAATATTTGACAATCGAAAATGAGCTAAGACGAAATACAAAATGGCCACCACTTTCTGATTTTACTAATGTCATTCCAAATGAATATGACAAACCATCACCGACATCATATGCTGAAATTAGTGCAGAACATCAAATTGATATGAAAGCACCAGAAAACAGTGTACTAAATAGTTTCTTTGATGTCAAAAGTGTCGAAAATCATAACCAGCAAGATAACATGAGTTTATCTGATATATATTCGGAATCTTATTATGAATCAGCCATTAATGAAGAAACCGTATTCGATGAGTTCTCGTCTGAAAACGATGGAAGCCTTGCTCACGCTCACAGTCAACAAAGTAACATGGATACGAATTCTTCTTCGAATAATATACTATATCCGAACAATATTCATTCCTCATTGGTGTTACCATCTTCCCAGAATTCATCACCATTGCCACCGCTTTTGCCAACGCCATCGCAATCGGTAAACAGTAATTCTTCTTCGAAAACACTCCCGCTCCTCAATCATAATAAACTGGTGAATTCGAATTCGAATTCAAATACAATTGCAGTGGCATTGCCGATAGTTGCACCGCCGTCAGTGTCTTTCAATTATATTGACTATCATAAAAATTCCGGCTCGCCATCCTCGGTTTATAAAAATAATAATTCAGCATCACAAGCAGTCATTCAGCCAGAATCAACCTTTGCAACTATTGAAGTCAACAAATCATTTCGGGAGGAAAGCTGAAATCTGCTGCCACGCAAAATTGCGGATTTCCTACGTTGTATTATTTATTTGTTATAATTTATATGTAATTTATAGTATATGTGTATATATATATAAATGTATATGTATAGTATCGTAATTTTCCCCTTTTTTCTTTCTTTTTCAATGAAACTATAAAAACAAAACTAAAACGTCAATGAAATAGAATAATAATTCCAGTTAACTTAATTATTAAAGTTTTTAATATTATTGTATTACAATTATTGTGCGTGAGTAAAACAAAACAAAAACAAAATGGAATACGGAATATGTTATTCAAACTTATCTTTAAGAATCACTAGAACTTATTCAAAAAAAAATAAACTTATATACAGACATTTCAAGACTCAAAACCTGTAAGTGGGTGGAAATTACAGTAAAAATGATTTGTACTTAATATTTTATATTCCCAATATTTTTTGTTAGTAAAAATTTATAAATAAAATGCATTTTTTGTTAGAAAAAAAAACGAAAATAAGAAAAATATTTTTAAATTTTATGAAAAGTACACTTACCTATTTTCCTGTACGGCACTTAAATAACAATTTCACCATATTTGCAAAAAAATGTTGGATATTTTTTCCGAAGTTTCTTTAAATTATTATTGCATGTAACTTCTTATATCATTTTACTGTTTTCTTTTTTTTAACTCATTCTAGTGGTCATATTCATAGTGGAGACGAATTTTTTCCGAAATGTACCAATTTTGTATCATCGTAACCGTTCAGATACACAAATCGGAGAAATCTCCGAAACAAATTTTTATGTACGTTGGAAATTTCATACTCGGTGCGATGCACGCCTTCAAAATGAGTAGGGGTAATAACGCATATAGTTTCATGTGATGCGTAATGGTGCGTAAACATAATAATTTATGTTCCGATTTTCTCCAACAGCAAAACATGCGGAAATTTATTCTTTATGCAAATTTTAAGATGGATGGTAAGAAACCAGTTATGTTTGTGAGAAAGAAGAGTTTAACAGATTCGATAAAAATGTATTTTTCTATTTTCCTGGCGAATATTAATTTTCCTGAAAAGCTGATGCTTTTATTTTCGAAAGTGAAACGAATTGTTCCATTGATTCGTGTTTCAATAAAATGAAAATGTTGTACTCATCGAACGGAAATCACACAAAGAATTTTTTTTTAGAAAGAAGAGTTTAATTGCGCAGTTATTTTTCTATTTTTCTTTCAAATATTAATTTTCCAGAACAGGTAATGGATTTATTTTCGAAAATGAAACGAATTATTCCACTGATTTGTGTTCCAATTTCACGCAATTCCAGTGACAGATTTGTGTCAGTGAATATTTTTCGGTGGATTTCAATCATGACAGAAATTTTTAATGATCGCTATAAACGACCTATCAAAAAATTCCAATGATTGATTTCAATGATGAAAACAAATGATAGCTATGATTTTCCCCTAATGGTGAGCAATTGTTGTAAGGAAAAGATTAGCAAGTTTTTTTTAATCAATTGTTAATCAATTATTATTGAGATTGTTTGAAAAAAAGAAATTCAAGACAATTCGTTTATTCCACTATTAGTCATCACAAAATATTTATTTTGTAAATTGTAAAATGTAAAATTTCGATCAGTAAAGTATCAGTAAAATTTTTGTTTTTCATTTTTGAATATGTTAAGCATCTTGCACATGAGCTACGAACTGCGAACTGTGGATGTTCGCATATTTTGACTTTTCTTTCACATGAGCTTTATTTCTATTCGCAGACAGCGGCGAACTGTCAATTTATAATTACCCTTTTCTCCATATTTTCCTCAACCATGATCTTTCACACAAAAACAAAACAAGAGTGGTATAATTTTGAGGTTAAGTTGAGCGCGAATAATTTATTGGTTGCAGTGTGGATGGTATGTGGAACGCGAATAGAGTTTGACAGTTCGTAGCAACCACACTGCAATTCGTTACTAACAAATTGTTTTTACAAAATTGTCTTGTTTTAGAGAACAAAATGCAAATTTTATTATCCTAACATTATTGTCAATTGGTTTCTTATAATTTAAATGTGTTTTTGTTTGAAATTGACCATTTGAAATGTGTAAAATCACGTTTGTTCGTTCATTTGTTGTTCGCTCTCATGTGCAAGGAACTTTAGAGCTTTGTTTTCAGCAAAAGATCGATGCAATAAGACGAATTCGAAAATCAAGTATTTGTATTCAAAGGCAACATAGTTAGATGTATTTCGTAATTACATTTTACAAGTTTTAAATGATTTCTTCGTATTCGTATGGAAAAGCTGTTTCAAATTATATCAATCAAAACTAATTTTATTATCGTTTATTCATTGTATATATATCGGATATATATCAGTTTTATATACAATGGTTTATTTTTACATAGTTTCTTTTTAGTGTATGATGGCTTTATTTGGTTTGAGTACATTAGTACCTACAATTTCTTTGAATTTATTATTTGAAAAATCTACAATTTTCAGCATATTGTAGATCCAATTTTATTGAATTCCACTGGCAATGCGGTTATTATTTCTTCACTTATTTTAGTTTTTTTTTATCAATTGAATTCCACTGGCAATGCGGTTATTATTTCTTCACTTATTTTAGATTTTTTTTTATTAATTGTATTTATGGAAGGTTTCTTAATTTCATTCTCTTATAATAAGGCAATATATATTTGTTTAGAAAGTATATAAAAGCTCATGTGTCTTTTTCGATTTGTATATCTTTTAAAGTTGTTCCAGCTACCGGTTTGTTCCGCATTGTTATAAGTTTATTTTTTGAAAAAAAAAAAAACCAAAAATGGGGGCTTAGACCCCAAAAACGGATTATGACATAGGCCCCCCTTTTTTAAGCAAAATATATGGGTCTTATCTTGGATAAGAAATTAAGCTGCAAACCCAATATTCAAAATTGAGTCTTTGTATATAAAAACCATAGTACTTTCATGGTGTAAGTATGTTGTTTATGCTCTCTAAGGTCTGAGCTTTATTGTCTACATTAATTTGTTAAAAATGCTACAAAAAAGTAGAATTGTTGTAAATATGAATAAAAGCCATACATTTCATATTAAATAAAACTGTGCTGACACTGAACCATATTTTCTTATCATTTATAAGGAGTTATTTTTTGTTTTTATTTTAAACTATACATTATCATTGTCCGAATACTAGTAAGTCTTTCTTATGACATTTCACAAAATACCATGCCTACCTAGCAATAGCTTTTATAACATAAATTTGAATTTAATATCAAACCTACATCCTGAAAAAAAATCGCCTACCATTTGATATCTATCTACAAAAAAAAACAAATCTAATCTCCAAATATTGCAAGAAAATTTAAAAACAAATTAAGGCAAAATACCCACTCGCCAAAATATACAAAACTATAACCAAAAGTATATTTACCCACATACGAGTATTTCACAAAGATCTGCAGGACAAAAATCGCATCGCAGCTTTGTATACATAATAAAACCAATAGTTCATATACAAGGATCGTACACAAGTAGAAGCAGACTTATGAATGTAAATAAAAACAAAGATCGGTACAAGATCCTTAACAGCTAATGTAAGCATACAAACATCTCTTTTATCCCGCTTATTAGACGCAATATTAAGCCATTTTTGTTTTACTTTTCCGATTTTGGATTGATATAAAAAACAAAAACAAATTCATCGACCTTCGTATGGAAGCTAGTTCCCACGATCGGTGGGTATCAAGTAACGGCGAATTAAAGGTTTGACTCTACGGGTTTACTTTAAAAAAACTTTATTTAAAATTTCAACTGGAAAGATTATACAATTCTATTTATTATAAAGTATATAACCATTGAATAATTACAAATAGAAGAGACACCGGGCAAATCCTGATCTAGATGGCGACACTTATTTTTCAAATAGGTAGTATAAAATTGCAAATGTACATACATAAGTATAGGTAGGTATATTGTTTAGGCAAATATTAGGTAGTTAATTAGTAATTACATATATGTATGTAGGTATTCATATGCACAAATGGAAGTTAGTAGGTTAATATGAATATAGGTACATACAGGTATTTTTTTTCAAATTCATTTTTATTAATTCAATCTTAAACATATCTTAAAGCTAGACAAAAATTCATAAAACTAGCCTAATTAACCATAACTTACAACTAACTTACTGGTCCCATACGGACACTAAGTTAAACAATAATACTTAATTCTAATGCCTTTCGGCCCTAAGATCTATGTTACTGTATTTCATTTTATTTTTTTTTATTTATTAGAAAATTAAAAAAAAAACTAATTTCAATATTTTTTTTCATTTTTACTTAAAATAAGGTCCTTAAAATAAAACTTAAACTACCTATTCTACCTATAAACTACTTAAAACTAGAACAACCACAGCAGCAAATCTAACTATCTAACATTTTTTGTGTTTCATATTTTGTTGTCCTTTTCTTTTTCCTTCTTATTCCATGTTTTTTTTATTTTATTTTTTATATTTTTTTGTGTTTTTTTTTTGTATTTTTTTTGTGCCACCATGCCTATTCTACTTAAAACTAAACCCTAAACTATAAAACAAGTATGTAAGCCGGCCAAGGCTTAAAACCCCATCCCGACTACCCACTATCAAGTGCGATTGAAGCCACCAAAACTGGTTCTCCTGCTTCACCCTATCAGTTCGGTCCCGTTCGGATACAGCCCTACTGAACCGAAGGAGCTCTGCTCCGTCTTGTGCCATGACGTCCCGATTGTACAGGAGTCGCCTATCCACGGTACGTCGTCTGACGTGGTAGATTAGCGGAACTGCCAATCTATCCTGTATCAGACCGCATCTATCTAAGAAGAGGAATGCTTCTGGTGGAATGAAGCCGCTCAAGCGTCGAAGACATAGCTCTTACAATGTGACCTCGAACGAGTTTTATCACGAAATTGTCAATTCTTTTGAATCGAGCCCCGTTGTATAGGACCTCGTTGGAATAGTAATGCACGAAAGAAGATTCGGCTGTTCGATATAAGCCGGTACAGCGTCGTAAACACTGCCGCTCGAACACCCGAAACTTCTCTATCTGGGAAGGGGTAACGTTGAACCACACAGGACAACCATAAACACTGCCATGTAGCAAATTACCTTCACTCTGGGGTCAAGCCGACTGCTAAAAAACAGCCGTTTCGTCAGAGCGAAGGCTCCTCTGGCCCTGGTCAGAGCATTTATTTTCAATTTCCAGTCGTCGCAATATCGCTGAATCTTGTCGAAATCACGCTGCAAGAGAATTCTAATAACCTCAACCTTTCGGGCCGTTCTGTACGCAATAAGATCGTCGGTGTACGCAATTGCCTTTGTAAGACTACCCATCAGATCGCTGGTGTAAATGCTGAAGAGAATCGGCGAATTCACCGCTCCCTCTTGAAGACCATTGTTAATTTGAAATGTTGTGGTAGAAGTTACATTGCTACTTTTGACAACAAACTTTCTACCGTTAAGCATATCATAAAGTATATACAACAATGGTTTGCTTTTGCCAAGCCTGCTCAGTTTTAGGTAAAGACCCTCTAACCATACGGTGTCAAAGGCCTTTTCCAAATCAACCAGAACAGCACCTGTGCATTGTTGTTTTGATTTATTCCATTGGATATCAGAAACGAGTTTAGACGCAGCATGAATTGTGTCATGACCCGCCTTGAACCCGAACTGTTTATCCGGAATTATTTTGTTGTCCGCAGCCCACGTAGTCAGAGCCCTATTAATGATTTTTTCGAAAGTTTTGCTGATGCTTGGAAGTAGACTTATCGACCGAATATTTGACGGGTTGGAGTTGTCCTTTCCCTTTTTCGGGAGAGGATGAACCACAGCGGTCTTCCAATGTACTGGATAATATGGATTATTCAGTGCATTATTGAAGAGTGTGGTGTAAATGTCAATTGCCTCCTTCGGTAAATGTCTTAGTACAACGTTGGATATACCATCGACACCTGCTGACTTTTTATTTTTTATTGAATTGAAGATGAGCTGAAGCCCAACCTTCGTCACTAACAAGGGACTTGCTTCCGTTTGCTCGGCGATTATGGCATTTTCCAAGGAATCGTCATCGAACCGCATGAAACCGCGGTTCTCAGATCGCCATTGTGTCATATCATTTTGGAGGTAAAAGTGATTAAGTAGGGCTCTGTTTTCCAGGTCGTGGTTGGGGCGAATGCTAACATGCACCTTGTACACTTGCTGGAAAGCAGCTCCCACCGCCTCCACTTTTTCCATCGGATCTTCAATTATGTAAAAGTCATCGTCAAAGATAGCTTCTTCTGGATCTATTTGCGCTGTCCTGAGTACGTCCCTGTTCTCTTCAGTTCTTTGGAGTTTCAGACACGGAAGGTCATTATCGTTCTTTTTTCTGAATATCTTGTTGATTTTAAGGAACATACTAGGGTCACTGGAATTAACTGACCGGATCTTACGGTCCCAGTACTTGTTAATTGATAACCTGTAGTTCTCCTTAATCAACAGATTGACATTTTTTATTGACGACTTCAGTGTCCTAACCTCCAAGTCGTGTGGGTCTGTAAGTCGTCTGTACAAGTTTTTGAGTCTTGTCATTAAGCCACTCTTGTGCTGGTATGTATGTATATACACATATGTATAACATAATTTGGGGGCGTACCTACCTATCAGATTTTTCAACTATTTTAGTACCTACCTAGTATTTTTGGAAGATTTCTTTGCTTTAAACAAAACTGTCGACTGAAGATAAAAAGAGGAGTAAAAAAGGATTCTTAAAGCCTACTGTTAACATTTACCAGTGCACTGCGCGTACACAAATAACATACAATTTCTAATCGCCTTGTTGAATTTTTTTATATACATTTTGTGGAAGGTTATAGCTTTAAGAATTATTTTCTTACTTTGTTTTTGCTTTTACGTATTTTTTTTGAGATATTGTTTTGCTTTAGGTTGCCGGTGGCATGGAAGTAGTTTTGACGTTTAGCAGTTTTTGTAGTCGCTTTAATTTTAACTTCCCATGGGAAGTTATTGTAATCGGTCCGATTTGTCGAATTGAAAAAATTTGACATTTCTAAACGTTTCAAGATCCCTAGAGTCGAAATAAAAGATTTTTAGAGAGATGTCTGTGCGTGCGTGAGTACGTATGTATGTTCGTATGTCCGTACGTTCGCTAAGTTTTTTTTGTTGTCCATACCTCAAGAAGCAGTAGAGATATCGACTTCAGACAAAAATGCAGAAAGATGCAGAAAGGACTCTAAACAAAATTGGGTGGGTGGTTTTTTTACCATAGCAATTAAAAAAAAATGAAAATGTTGTTAACCCAAAATATTTCACGAACTAATAACGCTAGATACTTAAATTAAATTTTATATTGTAACGTGACACCAAACAAGTATATTTTTGAAAAAAATCCAGTTATTAACGGTTTTTTTATAAATCAAAAAAAAAATGTAAACAAATATTTGTCACCTCGAATATTTTACGAAAAAAAAATGATTTTTTTCTCCAAAATAATTTTGTACAAAGAAGAATAATGTTTTTGACATCTGGTAAAATTTTGAGAAACGCTCTAATATATATGTATACGTCAGTATACCCGTCGCCACACCGTACACTCTACTACACATAAAATATATGTAAGTTTCAACTGTTTGGCTTGAAACTTCGATGGTGGGATAAGAATGATTCCAATAATTTGATTAAGACACAAGTTGATGCAGTAAAGAACTATATTTTATAATTACATTAACAAATACAAACATTATTAACAAAAATATAACAATAAAAATAATATTAATTAACATACCTAAATCAACAATTATGTCGGCTTTGATACTACTTATTGAACAATTTATAAACGATTGAAAATTAATATAAAATAATAAAATATTAATATTGAAAAGTAAGATCCTTAATAAAATATAAAATAAATTAGGTGGCGCAACAGTCCGTAGAGAACCAGGGCCTAGTGACTTACAACTCCCAACCATTCCTGTGTGCGAGTAATTGGCAGGAATGGAGGGGACCTAAAGTTTATATGCCGAATCCGAACGTCTAATTTAAGAAAGCACTTTTCATGACAAGAACTACTCTTGGAGAATTTCTCAATTCCTCGCAAGAGGCAGTACCCGTGAATAAAACTTTTAGGTGGCACAGGCAGGGATCGAACCCAAGACCTCTCGCATGACAGTCCAACGCACTAACCATCATGCCACGGGTACTACCTTAATACTAGATGTAAATATGTAGAGTGTTTTAGTGTCGAGACAGTAGAAGAGATCTGGCAAAAGTAGTTTTTATGGTGGCTAAGTTTGTGAATAAGATGGCAACAAACTTACATCCCCTCTTCCCCGAGAGGCTTCATCAGAATAAGGAATTATTTTACTCTTATGAAAAATGTTCAAGTCTTTCTTTTTTCGGCCAGAATCTATCTCGTAAATGGAATTAGATATCTTTTTTTTTATTTTGAAAGGACCCATTCGAACTGGATCTAATTTGTTTCTATTCAGTTTGTTTCCAGTTTGAATAAAAACTAAATCATTTTCTTTGTAATAAATTTCTTTAGTATGTTTATCATAATACTGTTTGTTTATGATATGTGATCTGTTTGCATTTTGTATTGCTACAGATCTATTGAAGTTTAAATTTTCGAGAGTATTTTTATTTAATTCTTTTGGGATAATTGAGTTATCTACACCTGTTAATAAATAATTCGGAGAGAAACCCGTTGAAGAATGTATGGTGTTGATATATTCAAAAATACACTGATCAGCAATTACTGACCAGGGTCTATTCTTATTCTCATACATTTTACAACGAATTCTATTTACTAAAGTTTGATTTGTTCGCTCACTCTGTCCATTAGAAAATGCACAGTCTATTGCTGTGAAAATTAAATTTATATTTTTGTTCTTCAAATAATTTTTAAATTCCGAAGAATTGATTCCTGGGTATTGATCAGCAAAAATCGTCTTAATGTTGCCTTTATTCTCAGTTGACTTTACAAGATTTATAAAATCTTTTGCTGACTGTGTTTTTGACGTAGAAATAAATGCATATCTTGTTAATTGATCTACCATCAAATGTAAATACTTTTTTGAGGATCTGTTTCCCGAGAAACCTCCTATTGTATCTAGTGATACTATCTCTAATGGTACTGATGCTGGACCTAACTGCGATAACGGAGCTTTGAAGTTACCGAATCTTGTTTTATTTTTAATACATGTTTCACAAGTCCTACAAATTATTTTTATATGTTTGTGCATATTTTTGAAGTAAAATGTTGGTCTAATTGTTAATATCATTTGTTTGAAACCAATATGGCCTTGCGAATTATGTATTTTTTTGAGTAATAAGATACCATATTCCTCTGTTAACCATACTTTCTCTCTATTATTTAAAGTTCTGTACATAATGTTATTTTTTATTTTATAATTTTTATCACATGTTAATTTCTTTTGATCATCCAATATATTTTGTATTGTTAAGTGATTCACTATTTTTATTTGTGAATTATTACTTTCATTTTCTTCTGATAGTACTGGATTTCTCGAAAGACAATCAGCTTCTGAATTGTTTCTACCCGGATTGTAATGAATTTCAAATTCAAATTGAGATATGTAATTTAAAATGTGAAGTAATTTATATGTCCTTGCAGTTTTTTATGTTGAAATTATGTACGTAATGGCTCATGATCAGTGAATATTTTGAATCTTTGGCCTATTAAATAATATTGCCAATATAATATGGCTTCTTTTATTGCCAAACATTCAATATATGTATATTGCTCTTTTTCTGAGATTTGTTTAGTTTTCGTAAGAAATAAAATACCGGTTTAACAGATTCATCTTCTTGAGGTTGTTTCAAAATTGCACCAACTCCTTCTATGCTAGCATCCGTATAAATGTATATTGGTTTATTTGGATCGAATATCGCTAAAACAGGTGTTGTACATAAATATTTTTTTACTTTTTCAAAGCTGTCTTTACATTTATCTGACCATACAAATTTTACATCTTTTCTTAAGAGGTTATGTGAAGGTTCTAGAGTCATTGCAGATCTAGGAATATATTTTAAATAAAAATTTACTTTGCCCAAAAACTGTCTTATATGTTTTCTTGTTTTTGGTTCAGGGAAATCGTTTATAGCAATTAAATTATCGTTAATCGGTTTAATACTATTATTTGATATTTTATTTCCTAAATAAGTAACTTCTTTTTGTGCAAAACTACATTTATTTGTATTCAACTTTAAACCGTGGTCTTGTAAAGCCTGTAATGTTCTTTTAATATGGTTTAAATGGTCAGAATAGTTATGTGAAAAAATTAATACATCATCTATATAATTTATTGCAAAAGACTCTAAGTTATTATTTCTAATTATACTTGATAAAATTCTTTGAAATATAGCAGGAGCTGATTTTAAACCAAAAGGTAAACATGACCATTGCCAATGACCATGATGTGTCACAAAAGCGGTTTTGTATTTATCTTTAGCTCTCAACGGAATAGACCAGAAAGCTGAATTGATATCTAATTTCGTAAAGTAAACACACTTTCCTACACGAACAACAAGATCATCAATTTGAGGAAATGGTTGACCTTCAGGAACAACTATTTTATTAAGCTCACGATAGTCAATACACAATCGTGATTTCTTTCCCTCTTCCTTCTTATAAACTAAAGTCACTGGGGAAGCATATGGACTATATGATATTTCAATAAGTCCTGCTCTCAATAATTGTTTTATTTGTGACTCTATTTCTATTTTATCCGGAATGGAACATTTATATGGTTTTCTCGAAATATATGTGTTTTCAGTTAATCTTATCGTTGCTTCGAAATTTTTTACAGTACCGATATCAAATTTTTCTTTCGCAAAAACAAGATCATATTTGTTAAGGAGATTATTTAAATCATTGCTCTTATTTTCAAACGTTGAAATCAAGCTCTGATTACATATAAAATTTTCAGGAATACGAATCAAATTTTGAGTAATTTCTAAATTTTCATTTTGACATAATCGAAACTCTTTAATACAATTCAGCCCGATTAACAAATCTTCTTCAAAAAATTACTTTTTATTATTACAAATGAAAATAGTTTTTGTATATTAAATATTTTTAAAGTAACAGTTACTTCGCCACGCGCATCTGTAAAACCACTCATTGTTTTGATCATTTGAATCCCGCTTATATTGTCATTCAATTGAAATTTCTTATAAAATGTATAATTAATTAATGATATATTGGCTCCCGAATCATAAAGCGCAATTGCAATTTGATTATTAACTACTAGAACATTAAGCTTTATAAGCGGGATCATATTTAGTTTTTTGACTCTGAGAATCTTATATTAGCTGGTCTTACTTTATGTCTGCATACGCTTTCTGAATGAAATCTATTTGCCAAACCAGCTTTATCACAAATCTGACATGCTACGAAATTCAGTTTTTGTCTATTTATTTCTGTTTTATATTTTCTAGGTTGTGTATTATTGTTTGATATAGGATCGAGTTGTCGCAAACTAGACATAAGTTTTTCGATCGTTGTTAATTCTTTTTTATTTAAACGCGATCTTACAAATTTTGGTAAAGCCAATACAATAAATAGCTTGCAGCCTTTAGTCCTTGAAAAAATTTTTTTGGCGTTTCGTCCGGGTGGAATTCACATGGACTCATCAGTTGACTGAGTGAGGCACCTTGTCAAAAAGCAATTTTTCCAAAATTTCAGTTCATCTAACATAAGTTTTTATGCAAAAACTTACTACGAACTATATTCAACCAAGTTAAAATTTCTTAACATTTGAAGTTGAAAATTAAAATCTAATAAAAAATTAAAATCTAATAAAAGATTATAGCTCAGGGCTTAGCTTAAGTTTTATAAAAGAGGTTTGTCATAATACAAATTCTATATACTGTTGAAAAAATTCAAGCAAAGTAGAAGACAATGCACTATATTTCGGACTTGTTGAATTATTGATTCAAAATAGCTTGCAGCCTTTAGTCCTTGAAAAAATTTGGCGTTTCGTCCGGGTGGAACTCACATGGACTCATCAGTTGACTGAGTGAGGCACCTTGTCAAAACGCAATTTTTCCAAAATTTCAGTTCATCTTACATAAGTTTTTATGCAAAAACTTACTACGAACTATATTCAACCAAGTTAAAATTTCTTAACATTTGAAGTTGAAAATTAAAATCTAATAAAAAATTAAAATCTAATAAAAGATTATAGCTCAGGGCTTAGCTTAAGTTTTATAAAAGAGGTTTGTCATAATACAAATTCTATATACTGTTGAAAAAATTCAAGCAAAGTAGAAGACAATGCACTATATTTCGGACTTGTTGAATTATTGATTCAAAATAGCTTGCAGCCTTTAGTCCTTGAAAAAATTTGGCGTTTCGTCCGGGTGGAACTCACATGGACTCATCAGTTGACTGAGTGAGGCACCTTGTTAAAACGCAATTTTTCCAAAATTTCAGTTCATCTAACATAAGTTTTTATGCAAAAACTTACTACGAACTATATTCAACCAAGTTAAAATTTCTTAACATTTGAAGTTGAAAATTAAAATCTAATAAAAAATTAAAATCTAATAAAAGATTATAGCTCAGGGCTTAGCTTAAGTTTTATAAAAGAGGTTTGTCAGAATACAAATTCTATATACTGTTGAAAAAATTCAAGCAAAGTAGAAGACAATGCACTATATTTCGGACTTGTTGAATTATTGATTCAAAATAGCTTGCAGCCTTTAGTCCTTGAAAAAATTTTTTTGGCGTTTCGTCCGGGTGGAACTCACATGGACTCATCAGTTGACTGAGTGAGGCACCTTGTCAAAAAGCAATTTTCCCAAAATTTCAGTTCATCTAACATAAGTTTTTATGCAAAAACTTACTACGAACTATATTCAACCAAGTTAAAATTTCTTAACATTTGAAGTTGAAAATTAAAATCTAATAAAAAATTAAAATCTAATAAAAGATTATAGCTCAGGGCTTAGCTTAAGTTTTATAAAAGAGGTTTGTCATAATACAAATTCTATATACTGTTGAAAAAATTCAAGCAAAGTAGAAGACAATGCACTATATTTCGGACTTGTTGAATTATTGATTCAAAATAGCTTGCAGCCTTTAGTCCTTGAAAAAATTTGGCGTTTCGTCCGGGTGGAACTCACATGGACTCATCAGTTGACTGAGTGAGGCACCTTGTCAAAACGCAATTTTTCCAAAATTTCAGTTCATCTTACATAAGTTTTTATGCAAAAACTTACTACGAACTATATTCAACCAAGTTAAAATTTCTTAACATTTGAAGTTGAAAATTAAAATCTAATAAAAAATTAAAATCTAATAAAAGATTATAGCTCAGGGCTTAGCTTAAGTTTTATAAAAGAGGTTTGTCATAATACAAATTCTATATACTGTTGAAAAAATTCAAGCAAAGTAGAAGACAATGCACTATATTTCGGACTTGTTGAATTATTGATTCAAAATAGCTTGCAGCCTTTAGTCCTTGAAAAAATTTGGCGTTTCGTCCGGGTGGAACTCACATGGACTCATCAGTTGACTGAGTGAGGCACCTTGTCAAAACACAATTTTTCCAAAATTTCAGTTCATCTAACATAAGTTTTTATGCAAAAACTTACTACGAACTATATTCAACCAAGTTAAAATTTCTTAACATTTTCAACTTCAAATGTTAAGAAATTTTAACTTGGTTGAATATAGTTCGTAGTAAGTTTTTGCATAAAAACTTATGTTAGATGAACTGAAATTTTGGAAAAATTGCGTTTTGACAAGGTGCCTCACTCAGTCAACTGATGAGTCCATGTGAGTTCCACCCGGACGAAACGCCAAATTTTTTCAAGGACTAAAGGCTGCAAGCTATTTTGAATCAATAATTCAACAAGTCCGAAATATAGTGCATTGTCTTCTACTTTGCTTGAATTTTTTCAACAGTATATAGAATTTGTATTATGACAAACCTCTTTTATAAAACTTAAGCTAAGCCCTGAGCTATAATCTTTTATTAGATTTTAATTTTTTATTAGATTTTAATTTTCAACTTCAAATGTTAAGAAATTTTAACTTGGTTGAATATAGTTCGTAGTAAGTTTTTGCATAAAAACTTATGTTAGATGAACTGAAATTTTGGAAAAATTGCGTTTTGACAAGGTGCCTCACTCAGTCAACTGATGAGTCCATGTGAGTTCCACCCGGACGAAACGCCAAATTTTTTCAAGGACTAAAGGCTGCAAGCTATTTTGAATCAATAATTCAACAAGTCCGAAATATAGTGCATTGTCTTCTACTTTGCTTGAATTTTTTCAACAGTATATAGAATTTGTATTATGACAAACCTCTTTTATAAAACTTAAGCTAAGCCCTGAGCTATAATCTTTTATTAGATTTTAATTTTTTATTAGATTTTAATTTTCAACTTCAAATGTTAAGAAATTTTAACTTGGTTGAATATAGTTCGTAGTAAGTTTTTGCATAAAAACTTATGTTAGATGAACTGAAATTTTGGAAAAATTGCGTTTTGACAAGGTGCCTCACTCAGTCAACTGATGAGTCCATGTGAGTTCCACCCGGACGAAACGCCAAATTTTTTCAAGGACTAAAGGTTGCAAGCTATTTTGAATCAATAATTCAACAAGTCCGAAATATAGTGCATTGTCTTCTACTTTGCTTGAATTTTTTCAACAGTATATAGAATTTGTATTATGACAAACCTCTTTTATAAAACTTAAGCTAAGCCCTGAGCTATAATCTTTTATTAGATTTTAATTTTTTATTAGATTTTAATTTTCAACTTCAAATGTTAAGAAATTTTAACTTGGTTGAATATAGTTCGTAGTAAGTTTTTGCATAAAAACTTATGTTAGATGAACTGAAATTTTGGAAAAATTGCGTTTTGACAAGGTGCCTCACTCAGTCAACTGATGAGTCCATGTGAGTTCCACCCGGACGAAACGCCAAATTTTTTCAAGGACTAAAGGCTGCAAGCTATTTTGAATCAATAATTCAACAAGTCCGAAATATAGTGCATTGTCTTCTACTTTGCTTGAATTTTTTCAACAGTATATAGAATTTGTATTATGACAAACCTCTTTTATAAAACTTAAGCTAAGCCCTGAGCTATAATCTTTTATTAGATTTTAATTTTTTATTAGATTTTAATTTTCAACTTCAAATGTTAAGAAATTTTAACTTGGTTGAATATAGTTCGTAGTAAGTTTTTGCATAAAAACTTATGTTAGATGAACTGAAATTTTGGAAAAATTGCGTTTTGACAAGGTGCCTCACTCAGTCAACTGATGAGTCCATGTGAGTTCCACCCGGACGAAACGCCAAATTTTTTCAAGGACTAAAGGCTGCAAGCTATTTTGAATCAATAATTCAACAAGTCCGAAATATAGTGCATTGTCTTCTACTTTACTTGAATTTTTTCAACAGTATATAGAATTTGTATTATGACAAACCTCTTTTATAAAACTTAAGCTAAGCCCTGAGCTATAATCTTTTATTAGATTTTAATTTTTTATTAGATTTTAATTTTCAACTTCAAATGTTAAGAAATTTTAACTTGGTTGAATATAGTTCGTAGTAAGTTTTTGCATAAAAACTTATGTTAGATGAACTGAAATTTTGGAAAAATTGCGTTTTGACAAGGTGCCTCACTCAGTCAACTGATGAGTCCATGTGAGTTCCACCCGGACGAAACGCCAAAAATTTTTTCAAGGACTAAAGCATCTTGCACATGAGCTACGAACTGCGAACTGCGAACTGTGGATGTTCGCATATTTTGACTTTTCTTTCACATGAGCTTTATTTCTATTCGCACACAGCGACGAATTGTCAACCCTTTTCTCCATATTTTCCTCAGCCATGATCTTTCACACAAAAACAAAACAAGAGTGGTGTAATTTTGAGGTTAAGTTGAGCGCGAACAATTTATTCGTTGCAGTGTGGATGGTATGTGGAACGCGAATAGAGTTTGACAGTTCGTAGCAACCACACTGCAATTCGTTACTAACAAATTGTTTTTACAAAATTGTCTTGTTTTAGAGAACAAAATGCAAATTTTATTATCCTAATATTACTGTCAATTGGTTTCTTATAGTTTAAATGTGTTTTTGTTTGGAATTGACTTTTTGAAATGTGTAAAATCACGTTTGTTCGTCCATTCGCAGTTCGCAGTTCGTTGCTCATGTGCAAGGCACTTAAAGGCTGCAAGCTATTTTGAATCAATAATTCAACAAGTCCGAAATATAGTGCATTGTCTTCTACTTTGCTGGAATTTTTTCAACAGTATATAGAATTTGTATTATGACAAACCTCTTTTATAATACAATAAAATTAACTTGAGAATTTATTCTAAGGTCTGGATCGACATCAATAAGAAGATTTAGCTTTTTTAAAGCAAAATCCAAAAATGGACCATTTAACCAATGAAAAGAATACGCGTAATCAATTTCACTCCACGATTTATCTCCAAATGTATTTAAAAAAGATTTTTTTTTTTTTTTTTTTTTTTTTCCGCAGGAAGGTGAGAAATCTTCAGAGACACTATAAGCCCGATGCTTATAGTAGTGTCAGATTTTTACTGACTAAAACTCACCTCCCTTATCTTCTATATTATTACTACAACTAAGTCCAGCTTAACAAGTAGTTTTAGCGTCATTTTGTTCGCGTTTTGTCAGGAAGCTCCCCAACGAGAGGACCTGAAGATTCCACAAAATTCGAGTGGAGAGATTAATTTGTTTGCGCTAGATCAGAAGGTCTTGTTCGGTGCAGACGCCGAAAAACGAACGCCTCGCTAACAGATTGTTGGATTAAGTTATTACTATGATTTCTAAGTCGTGATCTTAGCTCTGTAGCAAATTTTTTAATTTCGTTTTCTACATATTTTATATTTAAATCTCTATGTAAGTCGCTATTTCTTACATACCATGGAGCATTTACTATTATTTTAAGTACTTTGTTTTGGTATGTTTGCAAAATTTGTATATTTCTTTCGTTGGTACAACCCCAAAGTTGTATACCGTACGTCCAAACTGGTTTCAGTACTTGCTTATAAATAAGAAGCTTGTTATAAACGCTTAGATTGGAATATCTTCCAATAAGCCATGTCAATTCGCGGAGTTTATTTTCGAGTTCATCGCGTTTCTTTTTTACATGAACTTTCCATTTAAGTTTCGCGTCTAGAGTCATGCCTAGATACTTCGCTTCATTAGCGTATGGAATTTGCACAGAATTTATATAAATAGGTAAGTTATATACTTTTTTATACGTAAAATTTGTGTGCGTCGATTTCGTTTCATTAAGAGCAATTCGCCATTTCTTTGTCCAATCTGAAATGCTATTTAATGCCTTTTGAAGCTTAGAGGTTGCCGTTTCTATTGAATCCGATATTGCGAGTACAGCTGTATCATCGGCAAAAGTGCCTAAAGTTGTGCCTTCTGTTTGGGGTATATCTCGGGTATAAAGAACAAACAAAATCGGTCCAAGGACGCTACCCTGGGGAACCCCAGCGTTTATTTCTTTAAACTCCGAATACTCCGTTCCTTGCTTAACTCGAAAGAATCTATTTTCTAGGTACGATTCAAGAATGTTATATATTTGCTCTGGAAAGACTTTTAATTTATATTTTAGCCCGTCATGCCAAACTTTGTCAAAAGCTTGAGAAACGTCAAGAAATGCAGTTGAGCAAATCTTTTTTTCTTCAAATGCTTTTTCAATTTCGTTAGTTATTCGGTAAACCTGATCAATTGTCGAGTGATTATTCCGGAAACCGAATTGGTGGTCGGGAATTAAACGTTTTTCTTCAATAATTGGTAGCATTCGTTTAAGAAGCAATTTTTCAAATATTTTAGATATAATTGGTAAGAGAGAAATTGGTCTATACGATTTTTTCTCATTCGGTGGCTTACCCGGTTTGGGGATCATTATTACTTCGGCGACTTTCCATTGCGTGGGTACGTAAGCAAGTCTTAAAGCAGCGTTAGTGAGCTGTAAGAGCTTAACCATTGCTTTTTTAGGCAACTCTTTGAGGACACGACCGTTAATCAGGTCGTAGCCAGGAGCTTTATTATTTTTCTGCCGTTTTATTTCCTGGACAAGTTCAGTCAAAGTAATATTCCTGATAGAAAAATTGTCCGGCGCTGGTTGGAGCTCTCCGTCATTAGTCAGAAGCTCTTGACCACCGAAAGGTTTGAACGTTTCCTCAAGGTGCTTAGCAAATAAATCCGCCTTTTCCTTATCAGTTTTTGCCCATTCAGAATTATTTTTTCGAATAGGTGCCGACATTATTTGAGGCTTTTTAATACCTTTTATCGTCTTCCAAAGAGAATAATTCGTTTTTTTGTCTGCTGTTACGCTTTCAAGATAGGCAGAATTCTCGCTGTTTTTAAAATCTCGTAACAAATTTTTAATCTTGTTTGATAAAAAGTTGACGACACTTTTATGCTGAGGAGCACGTGATTGCTGCCATACTTTTCGAGCTTTTCGTTTTTCGCGTATCAATTCTTTTATATCTTCTGGAATTTTTTCTTCGTATTGCCTTGACTTTTTACTACAGATCGGAGTATTATTCCAAGCTGCTTCTTGAACAATATTTATAAATTTTTCTGTTTCATCTTCTAACTCAAACGGAGTTTGCAAAGAGATGTTCAGTATAATTCTATTTTCGCAATCTTCTTTGAATTTATCCCAATTTGTGTTATTATTTGTTAAAATTAGGGGCTTTTCTTTTTCGATTACGTTACTGTTTATTGTTAAGATAACGGCCGAGTGATCCGTAGAAAAATCGAAGTTATCATCTACTGTCATATATTTTCTGTTCATTCCTCTTGCGATGAAAAAGTCAACAAGATCGGGTGTTTTCGCTGTATCGGTTGGCCAATACGTTGGTTTTCCTGATGAGAAAAATTCAACGTTACATTCAATACCCGCTTTGTAGAGTTGTCTACCCTTCGTCGAAATGCAACGTGATCCCCAAAATGAATGTTTCGAATTGAAGTCGCCGCCAATAATAAATTTTGGACCTAAAGCGTTGAAAAGATCTTTAAAATCGTTTTTGTCTATCTTGGACCGAGGAGGACAGTAAATAGACGCAATGTTAAAAAATACGTGTCTAACTTTTATGCTAACGGAAGTAACTTGCATTGTATCGAGCTCGATATTTATCTCAAACGAATGATTGATATTTTCTCTGATAAATACGGAAGAACCACCCCTTGCTCTTTCGGATGGATGGCATGCGTGGTAAGCCGAATAACCTTTAATACTTAAATTTGAGTCTTTTTTCAAATGAGTTTCAGAGATCAAACAAATATCTATTCTTTCGTTAAGTAGAACCGTTTCTAGTTCTTCGATTTTTGCGGTAAGTCCGTTCGCGTTCCATGTTATTATTTTGAGTTGTTGGGACAACTGATCCATGTTTACGGTAAATTTGGTGTTTTAAGAGCCGCCGACTCAAATTTGTCCAATTTCTCAAGAATAATTGTGTTAATTCTCCCTTGTTCTTCTAATCGTTCAAGTATAAGGGAAAATATATTTTGAACGGAGGAGTCAGGTTTAATAGTTTTAGGTTTTTCGGGCGCCGTGACTTGAGCGTACGTGTTCGTCTTTTTTGTTTTTATGTTTTCTGAGGGTAAAACGTTTTTATTATTTTTCCCGTCCGTTTTACTCGACGCTTGAGTATTAGTCTTGGTTTTTAATTTTAATTCTTTGTTTTGCTTTGAGGTATTTTTTTTAGTTTTCTTACTAAATTCTTCGCGCCTCCTTAACATTTCCTTTGCGACCTCACAGCCACGGTAATTTGCTGGATGATTACCTTTGCAATTCGCGCATGTAGCCGGAGTTTCTTTTTTAAGACGGCATACATCAGTCATGTGCTTTCCCGCGCATTTAACGCAAACGGGGTCCTTCTGACAATAAGCTGCTGTATGGTTAAAACCTTGACATCGCTTGCACTGAGGAATAAGGCGTTTGTTCTTTCTTAGTGGTTCGATTTTTACAACAATATTCATTATAGTTTTAATATTATAAACATTGTCTACATTTTCATTTTTATCGAAACTTAGAATAAAAAGCGGAAGAGCGCGTTTTATATAAGCGGTTTCGATTCCTTTTTTTGTTTGTTTGATTTGTTGCGTCAAGAATCTTAAATCCTTTGGTTCTTAAGTCCGAAAGGATGTCTTCTTTTGAACAAGAGGGATGAAGTCCTCTAGCTACTACACGTAAAGGTCTTTCTTTTTTAATTGAATAACTATACCATTCAATTCTTTCATCGCTGAGTTTTTTCGACAGTTTTCTATAAGAGTCTGAATCATTTACGTTAATTTTCCACGTATTATTGTGAGTGGATGTAGCTTTGAAATTCTTTTGCGCCGTTTCTTTTAGAATAGGAAGAATTTTGTTATAATCCGCTTGACCAACGATGTTTATCGGTGGAGGAAGTTTCTTATTCGCAGAAAACTGATCCTTCCGTGTAATTTTATTTGGTTTTAGCTGATTTTGAAACTTAGGCGAATGTTCAGCCTTCCGTTTTTTACAAGGTCTACTTTTTTCAGTTTCCCGAGCAAGTTCATCTTCATCAGTTTCATATTCGTGCCGATCTCGATGTTGTGGACTTAGAGTATTTACTTTCATGTTTTCAGAAGTTTTTAACATCTTGTTCTCTTCACGAAGACTTTCGACTTCTTTTTTAAGCTCTTCGTAGAGTCTTATCATTTCGTTCAGCTTCTTTTGCAGTTCACAATTGTCCTGCTCAAAACTGTTTGTTTTCGATGAGTCGCTTATAGTGCCTTTTGGCACAACCGGTGGACTCTTTCTGCCGGTAACTCTCGGTACAGATGGAGGTGATCGAGGGACCTTATGCGCTTTCGCGAAAGGATTTATCAAATGCAATAAATGGCTCTCCCCAGAATCCGTAGAGCCTGCCTCCGAAGAGGATGGATTTGCCAGAGAAACTGGCTTTCCACCTGGGGTAATTAATCTATTTGTTTTTTCCATTGCATATTTTGTATACTTATGTAGTTCTCAGTATACGGAGATTGGATTTTAGTCGCCTTTTACGACAAGCATACCTTACTTCGGGTAAATTCTTAACCCCTACCCGAAGGGGTAAAAAGATGATTCCCAAAAATCCCAAGGTTTATTCATTGAACACGTTTTATATAAAGATGAGAACCAGTCTAACGCAGGTCCTTCCAAGTAAGATTTTAATGTTTCCGGAAATTGTTTTTCATTTAATTGGAATCTCTGATATTCGAGCAAAAATAAATTCAACCATGACCTTGCATTTTGATTTTTACTTGAAAATTTTTCTAGCACCATATTATTTGACATATGTAGATCGGATTGGATTTTCAAAACTAGGCAAAGGGTTATTGGTAGTGGGTTGGGGGGATGTGTTTATTGCCTCTAAATCATTGTATATAAAAATGGACAAAAAATGGACCGCAGATGACTGGAAACGGTCAACCGTTTTTTTTTTGTTTTCTGCAAAACTTTAGGCGCGCTGACACATTTTTTGCTGAAAGTGCTGCCTTTTTGTGCTTAACGGCCGATGTCAAGCCGATTCTCCGAAGTGCTCTTCGTGCTGTCCACTTACTTACGGTTTTGTTTAAAGCTTTTGCAGCTTATTTTGGCGTTCTTACTTGCCTAGTTATCATCATCAGCTCCATAGCTCGGGCATCTCGATCGGAAAGCAATGTCGGCCGCAATTTTTTCACCTCAGGCGAGCTAATATTACGTCTTTTTCGATCTTGAAGCACTGCTCTATGACAAATTGTTAGTTTTTTTTGCAATTTTTTTAGCTGAATAACTTTTTGTTGTCATTTCAATAATTTGATTTTCCAAATTTTCCGAAATTTTCCTCATTGTTGTTAAAAAACTTTTTTTGCACTGAACCGCAGAAAATATTTAGGCACGAGTACGATAACTTTGGCGCCAAGATATAATAACGGTTTTTGGTAGAGGCGCTTAATACAAGCATTTTTTACTATGGGAGAGGGGTCTATCTCCCCCCGTTCAGGCGGTAGGGGCAATTTAAAAAAAATATTATTTAAAATGGAAACAAATAATTAAAAAATAACGATGATACTTACAATTAAGTTTTATACATTTTTTTAAAGCCAACATTCTGTTTTATTAGCCAGTTTTTAATTCAAGTCAAAACTATGCGTTGTTTTTGAAAAATTTAATTTTAAACTCAAAATTTGAGTAAAAAAAGTTTTAAAAAAGGTTTAAAGTGTAATTTTTCAATACTTCAAGATTATCTACCATTGTTTTTATTTCAGAATTTATTGCTCTTATTTGTTTTTGATCAAAAAGTGCAAACTAGATGATTTTATGTCTTTTAGTTTTTGAGAAAATTAAAAATAACCACAACTACTATTTTAATTTAATTCTTTTTTTTTTGCTTGAGTGGTCTTATTTTGATAGTAACAATGGTAGGTGCGAGTTTGGGTGTATGCAACAGTAATGTGTGTGCGAATTTGGGTGTATGCAACAGTGGGATCTGTAAGGGGGGGGGGGGTGCCCCCCTGCAACCCCCCTGCTTGGGAACACTATAGGATTTGGGGTGGGTGAAAGTTGGAGTGCGTGCAAGGGGGGAGGGGGCACGGTTCGATGGGTGCAAGATGGGGTTTTTTTTGCTTGAGTGGTCTTATTTTGATAGTAACCATGGTAGTTGCGAGTTTGGGTGTATGCAACAGTAATGTGTGTGCGAATTTGGGTGTATGCAACAGTGGGATCTGTAAGGGGGGGCATGGTGCCCCCCTGCAACCCCCTGCTTGGGAACACTATAGGATTTGGGGTGGGTGCAAGTTGGAGTGCATGCAAGGGGGGAGGGGGAATGGTTCGGTGGGTGCAATATGGGGTGCATGCAAAGTTTCTTTTGCATTTAAATAAGCTGGATTTAAGAAAAATTAATTTACCCTAGGTATATCTTAATCCATATTCGATTATTACTATCAAAATAAGACTACGTTAATACTTAAGCAAGGAAAAAGTAATTTAATTAAAATATTTATTTTGGTAATTTTCAATTTTCTCAAGAACTAGAAGACATAAAGTCATCTAGTTTTCAGTTTTTGATCAAAAACAAATACGAGCAATGAATTCTAAAAAAAAAAACAGTAAATAAAACAGTAAATAAACTTTAAACTTTTTTTTTAATTTTTTTTGCATACATTTTTAGTTTAAAACAACTTTTTTCAAAAACTATGCATAGTTTTGACTTGATTTAAAAACAAGCTAATAGACAAAAATGTTGGCTTTAAAAAAGGTATAATACTCAATTGTAAGTATTACCGTTATTTTTTAATTCTTTTTTTTTTCATTTAATGTATGTACATATTTTTTTAAATTGCCCCTACCGACTAAACCGGAGGAGATAGATCCCCCTCCCAAAGTAAAAAAATGCTTGTTTTTAGCTGTTCTATACAAATCCGTCATTAAACTTTGTCGCCAAAGTTATCGTACTCTCCTCAGTATTTACAGAAACTAATTACTTTTAAACGAAATGTGGTTTGTTTTGATGAGTTGCATAACAGTAAGAATAACTGTAAATTTTTGTTTTCTTACACTCATAAATTAGCATTACCAGCTAAGAAAAAAAACGACTTCCTAAAACGTGCAAAAGTGGATACATCCTTATTTTTCATAATTTGAATTAAATGTTTATTTTGGATTTAAGTTTTGCAAAAAGTTTTTATTTTTATAGTTTCTAAGGAAAATAAAGAACTAATTAAAAAAAGAATGACCTTACTTACTTACTTAAGGTGGCGCTACAGTCCGGGGCGGAATTGGGCCTCAACCAACATGCGTCTCCAGCCAGCTCGGTCCCTAGCTAGCTGTCTCCAGTTTCGCACGCCAAGTTGGTTGAGGTCCTCACCCACCTGAGTGCGCCACCTGAGTCGCGGTCTTCCTCTACTGCGCCGTCCCTCGGGATTGGATTCGAAGACCTTCCGGGCTGGAGCGTTGATGTCCATTCGCTCTACATGACCCAGCCATCTAAGCCGTTGGACTTTTATTCTGCTAACTAGGTCAGTGTCGCTGTACAGCCCGTACAGTTCGTCGTTATATCTTCTCCTCCATTCTCCATCTATACGTACGGGACCAAAAATCACCCGAAGAATTTTTCTCTCGAAGCATCCTAAGACGTTCTCATCTTTCTTTGACAGGGTCCAGGCCTCAGCGCCATAAATGAGAACCGGGATGATGAGTGTCTTATAGATGGTGATTTTAGATGCTCGAGAGAGGACTTTACTTCTCAATTGCCTTCTAAGTCCAAAGAAGCAGCGATTTGCAAGAGTTATTCTTCGTTTGATTTCAGCGCTGGTGTCGTTGCCTGTGTTTATAGCGGTGCCTAGGTAGACAAAGTCCTTAACTACCTCGAAGTTATAGCTGTCCATGGTGACGTTTTGTCCAAGACGTCGTTGTTCAATGTCCTTTTTTGATGACAGCATATACTTGGTCTTGCCCTCATTGACCACTAAACCCATCTTCTTCGCTTCCGTCGCAATGCTCAAAAACGCTCCACTGACATCACGCTTTGATCTTCCAATTATGTCAATATCATCTGCGTATCCGAGTAATTGGATGGACCTTTGGAAGATTGTGCCTCTAGTGTTGACGGTTGAGTTTTGCAAAATTCTTTCCAGAACGATGTTGAAGAAGTCGCATGACAATGCATCGCCTTGTCTAAAACCTTTTTTGACATCAAATGCATCGGTGAGATCTTTTCCGACCTTGATGGAGCAGCGTGCATTCTCCATCGTCATTCTGCACAAACGGATAAGTTTGACAGGGATGCCAAAACTAGACATTGCTCTGTAGAGCTCTTCCCTATGGAAGCTGTCATACGCGGCTTTAAAATCGATAAAGAGATGGTGGGTATCGATTTGAAGCTCCTGGGTTTTTTCCAAGATCTGCCGTAATGTGAATATTTGGTCGATAGTGGACTTTCCTGGTCTGAAGCCACACTGATAAGGACCTATCAGGTTGTTGACGAACGGCTTCAGACGTTCACATAGTACGGCAGAAAGGATCTTATATGCAATGTTAAGGAGACTGATCCCTCTGTAGTTGGCGCAATTTAAAGGGTCTCCTTTTTTATGTATCGGACAAACTATGCTGAGATTCCACTCATCGGGCATGCTTTCTTCCGACCATATTTTGCAGATGAGTTGGTGCATGCTCCCTACCAAGTCATCGCCTGCTGCTTTAAATAGTTCGGCAGCTATGCCGTCAGCTCCAGCAGCTTTGTTTGACTTCAGTTTAGATATAGCTATCTTCACTTCGTCTAGGTCGGGTAGGCGGAATTGTTGATCTGCGTCGCCTAAGTTGAGTGGTTCTATCTCCCTTACAGCGGGATTCGGTTCGTCATCGCCGTTATATAATTTGGAGAAGTGGTCTTTCCATATTCTCAACATAGACTGCGGTTCTACTACGATGTTCCCCTGATCGTCTTTACAGGCTTCGGTTCGTGGCTGGTACCCTTGGGAGTTTTTTTTTACCTTTTGGTAAAATATACGAACCTCATTCCTGTTGTAACATCCCTTTATCTCCTCGATCGCGCGCTTCTCGTGCTCTCTCTTTTTCCATCTAAGAAGCCGGTGTTCCTCTCTCCTCCTCTGCTCGTAGAGCTCGCGAGCAGCTCTGGTCCTTCTGTGCAGGGCCGTTTTGTATACCTCTTGCTTCGCTGCGTGCGCTTGCCGGCATTCGTCGTCAAACCAGGGGTTTCGCTGTTGTGGACGTGTGAAACCTAGCACTTCAGAGGCGGCATCTCTGATGGCTGCAAGGCAATGTTGCCACTGGTTTTCAATGCTTAATGCATGCAGCATAGGACTCCTTAAGAGGTTACTAGAGACTCGATCGGAAAAGGACATGGCAGTCTCTTGCGATTGTAGCCGTCTAACGTCGAAACTTCTCACAGTACTTCCTTGTTTTGGCTTGGACCGGGATATCCGTAGCCGTACCTTGGCTACAACGAGGTAGTGGTCCGAGTCAATGTTGGCCCCTCGGAATGTTCGGATATCCTGTATACTGGAGAAGTGTCGTGCGTCGATCGCAATGTGGTCAATCTGGTTGACGGTTGATTGATCAGGAGATTTCCATGTCCCCTTGTGGATATTGAGATGTGTGAACTGCGTACTAGCAACCAGAACGTCACGCCCCGCAGCGAAATCGATCAGCCTGAATCCGTTGTCGGAGGTGGTGTCGTGCAGGCTGTATCTCCCGATTGTGCCACCAAAGATGTCTTCTCTTCCTAGCTTGGCATTAAAATCTCCTAAGACAATTTTAATGTCATAGCCAGGGCACTGCTCATATGTCTTGCCCAAGAGCTCGAAGAATATGTCTTTGGTGTCTTCATCTTTCTCCTCTGTTGGGGCATGCGCGCATATTAGGCTTATGTTGGCGAATTTAGCCTTGATGCGGATTGTCGTGATGCGCTCGCTCACACTGTTGAAACTCAAGACTTTTTGCCTGAGTCTAGTTCCAACAACAAATCCACACCCAAATAGACGCTGCCTTTGTTCTCGGTAGCAGTCGCCGTAGTATATATCGCAGTCTTTTAGTTTACGTTTGCCCGGTCCATCCCATCGCACTTCTTGGATGGCGGTAATATCTGCCTTGCAGCAGTTTAGGGCTTCCGCTAATTGTTCGGCTGCACGTGGTCTGTTAAGGGACCTAACATTCCACGTACAGATCCGAAGTTCGTTGTCCTTATTTCGTTTGCTTGGGTTGTCAACAGTGAATCCGTCCGTATCCGAAGCTTGTTGGTGCTTCGCAACTAGAAAATTTTTACGTGTTCAGGAAGTCACCCTGACGGCACAACCCCCAACCTAGAGGGCCAGATCCTTAGTATAACTCCAAGGACGGGGAGCCGGATAAACCGCTCCTTATAGGCCTGGGCTCCGAATAAGTCGTAGAAGCCCTATAAGGTGTTCACTAAGTAGTTCAGCCTTACTGGAACTGTAGACGCCACCGTTGATTCCATCTCGAGAATTCGTCCGCTGCCGGTTGGATAAGGAGAGGTGCCTTAGTGGAAACACCTCAAAGAATGACCGTGATAACTATATTTTTGCGCATTTGGTGGTATCCCAAAGTAAAATTTGAGAATTATGTATCCACATGTGCTCGCCACTGTATACCTACATTGTAGAAATATAAACATTAAAAAATCTATATACATACTTCTATACCCCATATTCAAAATATGGCAACAATGAATCCTACAGAGATGAAATTTGAAAACGTTGCATTTAAATTTTCAAATTTCTCAAAAACTGAAAATCTAAAATCAAATGAATATAATTTTCTTCATATAGAGTGTTTTTGTCCTTGTATATGAACCATGGTTTGTATTATGTATACAAAGCAAAAACACACTAATGAAGATATGTATAAATGCTTCGTACGTATCACCCTTCAAAACCCATTTGTTTACATTGTTGTATTTGTAATGTGGAAGAATTCAACGAGTAAAATTGACGTGTTTTCACGCATGCATAGACACATTTACTGAGTTTTTAGGGGAAATTTCATTAATTAGAGGAGAAATTACACGCACACTAAGAAATACTTTATGAGGCCAGTTTCCGGTTTAGCTTGTAGGCAAACCAATATGGCTACCGAGGATTTGGCATTAAGTTTTTCTTCAATATTTGAACATTAGATTTGTTTGAGCTTTAAAGATTTTTTTTGTAGATAGATAGCAATTGGTAGGTGATCTACATCTATTGGTCATATTTGTGCTTCACATGTTCAACTAGAAGACGGAAGTGAATTAATTATGATTGTAGTATACATTTCACCTATTAACATAATGGATCATATAATTTCATTTTTACATGAAAGGTTATTTCCTTATAGTGAAAGAGGTTCAATAATTTTTAAAACTGTTTATTGTTTAGGCACGTCTGCACGGCTCAAGCTCTCACATTAGAATCATAACATACTTATAATAATACAGAATATTGAATAATATAAAATATAAAGCACAAGATCACAGCTCGCCATATCGCACCACTTCCAGTCATCAATGTTGATAGTTGTTGTATTTGTTGCTGCTGCTGCAGCTAGCCCGTTGCAGTTGCCCGTTGATATTTGTTTCCCTCGATGACGTCGTTCTCGGTCGCAAGCACCGCTTATCACGACGACACTATGAAAAAGGGTGTGGCCTGCGCACTTGTATGTTGATGGTCTGATTTCGATTCGATCGTCAACGTCTTCGATGATGAGGATGCGCAGCGTTAATGTGGTTGTTGTTGTGCTCGTTCCCAAAAATCTACCGGACGAAGAATACTTTCTTGTCGGCGCCGCCGTTGCTCTGCTCATGGTTATTGTGCAAGTAGAACTTGCACTTGGTGATGGTGTTATGGTGTCCCGTTGGATGTTAGGGTGGCTCCTATGTTTGTCGCTCAGTGACTACAGATGGTCAGATGTGAATCTCTAACATTCCTCCCCCCAATTGAAGGCTCGTCTTCAATTGTGATTGTAGGCTCTTCTAGAGGTAGGACGCACAACTTATGGATAGCTCTTACCAAGGTCTTATGCTCTAACCGGACGTCCGCACTCCGCACAAGTCCGTCCTTGCCTTGATGAACAGCTGTGACTCGCCCCAATGACCACAAACGTCTTCAGCTCGCATGGCATTTTACTGATCCAACATAAGGCAATCGTGGAATCGGACCAATAATTTTTCGCCAAATCTTGAAATGCACATGCACTGCTCACCTGCAGTTTTGCACAAAAGATCAGCTGCACATAGTTCCAGCCTAGAAACAGAAATCGTCTTGATTGGAGCTACCCTGGTTTTCGACGCGATAATTATGCAAGTAGTCTTGCCAGCAAGTGAAATTGCCTGCATGTAAACTACTGCAGCGTAAGCTCTGGTGGATGCGTCTGCAAAACCGTGAAGCTCCAATTTATGCTGCTCAGTGCTGCCTAGCCACCTCAAAATTTGTATTGCTTCCAAGTGCGACAGCTACTCGTTGTACTTCTGCCATGACGGTAGAATGGACATGGGTATTTGCTCGATCCATGCAATTCCGGATCACCATAGGTCTTGTATGAGGATTTTTGTACTGATTATCACTGGCGCAAGGTAGCCATTCGGGTCGTACAACCTTGCGATTGCACTAACAACTGCTCTCTTGGTGGTGGAAACACCTTCATCTCTAGCTCTGACTTTGAATGAGATCTCGTCTCTTGCACACTTACACACAAGTCCCAACATCTAAGCGTTGTTGTATTCCGGAAAAGTTAGCTCTCTTTCGCTCGACCAGGTGCTAGTAAGCTTCGATAGCACGCGCTGACTTGATGACATGATCTTGCTCAACTTGAATCCGCCTGCTCTCAATTAAGAAATTATTTGCCTGCACTTACTTATCGCCTGCTCCTCTGTTTCTGCGCCGGTCAACATGTCGTCCATGTAGAAATTGCTCAAAATAGCCTTGTAGGCCGATGGATAGGACTCCTGATGATCGCTCACACACTGATGCATTGCTCGCACTGCATTAAAACCACTGGACGCCATACCGTACGTGACTACTGTCAGGCAGTATTCCCTCATTGGCTCATTTGGGCTCTCCCTCCAGAAAATCCTCTGGAGATCAATTGAACAATAGTCTGTCCGACCTCCTCCCAATGTCTCGCGGTGTTCCACAAGGTTCGATTCTAGGTCCTCTGTTATTCTCACTCTATGTAAACGAATTACCATCAGTGGTAAAATATAGTTCAATCCACATGTATGCTGACGATGTACAAATGCATTTGAGTTGCCCGTTAGGGCTTATAGAAGACGGTGTGAGCCGTCTCAATGAAGATCTTGACCAAATCGCATGTTGGTCGAAGAAAAATGGTCTCTTATTAAATCCTAAGAAATCTGTAAGTCTTGTGATTTCAAAGAAAGTTGTTGACCTTTCTTGCTTTCCTCCAGTGCTTCTACAGAACTCTTCAATCGAATATGTTGAAACTGCTAAAAATCTAGGTATGGTGTTTAACCGAACTTTAACCTGGAACAATCACATAAATATTGCTGTGGGTAAAACATATGGCATTCTTCGAACCATGTGGGCCACACAATCCTTTACGCCTTTAAGAGTGCGGATGTTATTAGCAAGAACGCTGGTTTTGCCTACACTTATTTATGGTTGCGAGATTTATTCGCATTGCGATTCCGTCAGCAAAAGAAAACTAAAGGTAGCCTTTAACAGCCTGGTACGTTATATTTACGGCTTAAGAAGATATGACAGTGTATCCAATTTTCCCAAAAACCTGTTAAATATGACTTTTGAAAATTTCCTAAAGTACCGAGCATTAAACTTACTCTCAAAGATACTCCTTAATCGTGAACCCCAATATCTCAGTGATATAATAACTAGGTCAACCTCGCATAGGACGCGAATGCTTACCCACCCGCGCTATGCCTCTCTCACATCCGAGCGTCAGTTTTTTGTATATTCAATTAGATTATGGAATTCTCTTCCACGAAACATAAGAGAAATAGACGATGTTTTGAAGCTACAGAGTAAAATTAAGCTTCACTATTCACAACGATAAAATCATCATTTTCATACAATGATAACAAATTTATTGTTTTTCCCTCTTTTCCTTCTTTTTCGTTTGTTTTTCTTTCTTTCTTGTTTTAATTTTTGTTTTTAAATTTTTTTTTTTGGTTTGTATACATTTTTTTTTTTATATGTATGTATCTAAGTAACAAAATTGTCAAATCCTAGCTTTCATAAAATGTTTAACTGTAGCCTGTGCCTAAATTATAAGACAATACGTCTTAATGTGTATAGGTTTTTCATGAAATAAATAAATAAAATAAAAATAAATAAAGATCCCACTGCTCTGGATTCACCTTCACTTGGCGGAACATTTTTTTTCCGACGTCCACCGAAACTGCAATCTTGAAGCACCGAAAACGTGTTATGATTGCCGACAGATCGTCCTGAAGTTTAGCACCAGAAAATTGCACATCATTTAATGACACTCCACTAACGCTCTTGCAAGATGCGTCGAGGACGACCCGAAACTTCTTAGTGACGCAGTGGTGTGGAATGTGGTATGCTCGCTCGCTCGTACTTGGTCCAATCACTTGCTTCATGTGCCCAAGCTCTTCATATTCGCGCATGAAGTCGACGTATTTTTGTCTCAGCTCTGGCTCTGCACATAATCGCTTTTCGGTTTGTAGGAACCTCTTCATGGCCACAGCTCTTGTGGATCCCAATTCTGCTGCTCTGGGATTTATTGGTATAGTTACCACGTAACGGACAGCTGCAGTTCGGTAATGGGTGCTCTTAAAATTGTCTTCAACCCATTCGTCATCCGCAGACGGCAAACATTTCCAGCTAGGCTCTTCGATTTCCCAGAATTTCCTCAGCAAATGGTTAAGCTCTACATCTGAAGGTTCCGTCACGATGCACATTGTCTTGCCTGCACGTTCATGCCTTGGTTGAAGCTGGCCAAAAACGATCCAACCAAGGTACGAATCCTGCGCCGTCAATCCGGAACTGAATCTCTTGATGCACTCTCTGAATATTTCCGCCCATACCTGCGCTCCCAACAACATCTCTATTCTAGCTGGCTCACTGAATCTGGGATCAGCCAACTTAAGTTCACGCACTTCGTTCACTTGTGCTTGCGATAAGCATCTTGCAGGTAGGCAAGACGTGATTTTCCTCACGACAAACATTTCGCATTCCAGATTGAAGCTCGGATCGATTGTAGACCGGATGCTCACATCCACTATTCCGGTCGGCCTCAAGGCAACGCTCGATCCAATGCCCTGCACAGAAAAAACGCAATGTCGCTTGCTAATGCCCAATTTCTGCATGCACTGCTCTGTGACCAAGTTGACTTGACTTCCGCTGTCTAGAAGCGCCCTTGCCTCAACGAATTGTCCTGCTCTGATTTGCACCTTGACGCATGCTGTAGCTAGCAGTACGCATTGCACGTCATCGCTCTGAATTTGCTCTTGCTCAATGTCAATGTCCGCCGATGCTGCGACATTCCCAAATACCTGCTGCTCTGCAGTCATCATCTCAGTTGATTGCTATTGTGTTGATTTAGTTGGCGTATCTTTGCTCTCTGGGTTCATGCTCGAACCCGCCACAGCCGCAAGTCCAGCAGCTGGCGCACACTGTTCTGGACAAAGGACACTGTTGTCTTTCTTGTTGCACCTCCTGCAAGCTCCAGCAGAGCAGGTTTGCGCAAAATGTCCTGGATGTAGGCAGTTCGCACCTAGCTTCCAGTTCCGCAGCTTCTCGTTCCTGACTGGAACCGACAGTGCCAGAAAATCCCCACAGCGATAGAGGATATGGCTCCTTGCACAGTGGGCACCTTGGTGAGGTTGTTGCTCTAGGTATGCTCGGTCCAGCGTTGTTCTTCTGCACGGTCCTCTGCACATTGTCGTCTGGCTTCTCTCTTCCGCATGCGCTTTGCTCGGTGTCTAAGAAGGCTGAATCGAGAGCACTCGCTCTGCGCTCAAGAAATTCGAAAAATTCCTTTAGGGTTGCTATTTGACGCACATCATCCCTGGTCATTTGCCACGCATGGTTCGACTCATGGTACGCATTATATGCTGCCGTTAATTTTGCTCTTAATAGCGCCGAGCGGAAGACGTTCCTGCGTGACACGTCACCTATAGCTCCCGTTTAATTGCACTGCACAGTTAGGTTTGCACTTTACCGTAAGACCGCACAAAACCGTTACAATCCAGGTCGACCCTTCGAAAATCGCAACAATTTTGAACGGAATCAATGCACAGTTTTTAAAAAGTTTTAGTTATTTGCGCTCTGCAATATATTTACGCACACAAGATAGTTTTTTGAAAAATGAACGAAATGATAGTGGACTGTATTAAATCATTGCCCAAAAAATAGCACTGCACTGAGTTTTTTAAATTCACGAATTTTAATTTTCCATAGGCACTGGTAAAATTATCCGGCTCGAAGGACCAGATGTTTTTTGTTTAGGCACGTCTGCACGGCTCAAGCTCTCACATTAGAATCATAACATACTTATAATAATACAGAATATTGAGTAATATAAAATATAAAGCACAAGATCACAGCTCGCATTATCGCACCACTTCCAGTCATCAATGTTGATTGTTGTTGTATTTGTTGCTGCTGCTGCAGCTAGCCCGTTGCAGTTGCCCGTTGATATTTGTTTCCCTCGATGACGTCGTTCTCGGTCGCAAGCACCGCTTATCACGACGACACTATGAAAAAGGGTGTGGCCTGCGCACTTGTATGTTGATGGTCTGATTTCGATTTGATCGTCAACGTCTTCGATGATGAGGATGCGCAGCGTTAATGTGGTTGTTGTTGTGCTCGTTCCCAAAAATCTACCGGACGAAGAATACTTTCTTATCGGCGCCGTTGCTCTGCTCATGGTTATTGTGCAAGTAGAACTTGCACTTGGTGATGGTGTTATGGTGTCCCGTTGGATGTTAGGGTGGCTCCTATGTTTGTCGCTCAGTGACTACAGATGGTCAGATGTGAATCTCTAACAAAAACGAATAAACATAAGCTACCATTAATTTTAGCTGGAGAATTTAATGTAAATTTTGCAAAAGCTAATTCAATGCCATTAATGACATTTCTTCAAAAAGAATTTCAATTGCAAATCAACAACAATCCAAGAGAATCTACTACCAAATATGGAACAACAATAGATGCTGTATTTGTGAGATATCTTGATAATGTTTCATTCAATACTTTTGTAACATACTTTAGTTATCATCGACCAATCGTCACCGAAATACCGGCAAAGGAAACATCGAATATAACTATTACTGAAGTCACAGATGAAAATATTTAAATTGTGGCCACTTGATACCTATTAATATCGAATTTTTATCACATGTAAATAAATGTTTATTAAATAAAGTTACCATTTTCTGTAAGAAATTCGTAATACTTCATTTTTTCATTAGGCTATATTTAATTCCTGTAAATATATTATCTTTTATGCATATTACTTGTACACACACAATGTTTCACATCTGTCAGGCGTCCCATGTTTTTTGTGTGTGTCAATTTGTCATGGGGAAATATTCATATGTATTGAACTTGAACTATGTAGGTTTTGTTTTTGTTGCATTTGATTTCAAATTTATAAAACCTAAAAAAATTCAAATTTCTTTTCACAATAAATACACTGTTGTCATATTTTGAATATTGTACATAGTTGTGTGGATGTGCATATTTAAAAATTGGCAACAGATTTTTGTTGGTTTTTTTTTTCATTTTTTGGAAAGAAACAAAGCAATACGTTAGGTAGGGAAATTCAATTTTGAGTCAGTTATGAATGTAGGGAGGTAGGTACAATTTTTGTTACTCGTAAGTTGGATATGTATTTAGGTACAAATTTGAAAACACTAATTAGATAGTGTTTACAAATTTGTACCTATGCACATGTAGGTATAGGTATAGCTACATTTTTATCATAGGTTATTCTTATTTCATATTCTATTGTAAGCATAGTTATGAAGTATTATATGTAGGTACATAGATATATAGAAAAAACTGTAGTTTGACTAAAATTTCTCAATATTGGAAGTTAATACCTATAGCTATATACAAATAATAATAATAATAATAAATGCTTAAAACTTTAACAAAACATTCATAACAATATTTTTGTGTGAGATAAATAATTTGAAGTCTATATCTTTCTTTGTTATCCTAAAACTTGAGTCAACAACCATTTCTTATCAGTTTTTTGTTGTTTTTGTAGGTTGTTTTGTGTTTTGTTAAAAAGTTGTCAGTTGATCTTTTAAATATTAACTTAAAATTACCTACAATATTTTGCTTTAGTTAAATGGTAGATGTGTGTATGTTTGTTTAAACATTTAACATTTTATGCTAAATATGAGAGTAAAAAGAGTGTGTATTATATGTTACGATATACAAAAATTTCACAATTTTATTAATTAAATAAAGAATTATGAAAGTAAAGTAAACAAAATTATTTAAACAAACAAAATAATATTATTGAAGTTAACTTCACCAAATATAACTAAAAAATAGTACCAGTGTTCATAATTTTAAGCGTTCACTGTAGCGTATGTGGAATATTTATATATGTGTACCTAAATTAAAGAAAACTAACTTTAAAAATTGTCCTTACTTTACAAAATTAAGTAAGTACACAAAGACATCTCATCATGTATTTAATTTGGACAAATAATCCAAGGTTACTTACATTGCTTTTTTATATACATATGTATGTGGCTTAGTTTGGGTACTTCGGAATACTTATACCTATTTAATTGAATTTTTCTAATAATCTCTGTTGACAAACATATTTCCTAAGAAATTAGAAATATGTAAATAAAACAGCGTTTGGTAAGATATTTTTTTATTAAGTTGTAGCTCTGTATTCTTTTCCACATCACCCAGTGGGGTAGAATACTAGATGCGTTTTTTTTTCGAGGTATCCCCATTAGGCCTACTCCTCGTTCTATTACTAATCCAAACTACTTAATGTATTAGCCATGCATTTTTTTCCTGAGGTATCTCCAAATGGCCTAGTCCTCGTATTGCACATGCATTAATAAATAAAAAGCAGTAAAAAAAGAGGATTAAATAAAATATATATAAATAGAATAGAATAGAATAGAATAGAATAGAATTGAATAGAATAGAATAGAATAGAATAGAATAGAATAGAATAGAATAGAATAGAATAGAATAGAATAGAATAGAATAGAATAGAATAGAATAGAATAGAATAGAATAGAATAGAATAGAATAGAATAGAATAGAATAGAATAGAATAGAATAGAATAGAATAGAATAGAATAGAATAGAATAGAATAGAATAGAATAGAATAGAATAGAATAGAATAGAATAGAATAGAATAGAATAGAATAGAATAGAATAGAATAGAATAGAATAGAATAGAATAGAATAGAATAGAATAGAATAGAATAGAATAGAATAGAATAGAATAGAATAGAATAGAATAGAATAGAATAGAATAGAATAGAATAGAATAGAATAGAATAGAATAGAATAGAATAGAATAGAATAGAATAGAATAGAATAGAATAGAATAGAATAGAATAGAATAGAATAGAATAGAATAGAATAGAATAGAATAGAATAGAATAGAATAGAATAGAATAGAATAGAATAGAATAGAATAGAATAGAATAGAATAGAATAGAATAGAATAGAATAGAATAGAATAGAATAGAATAGAATAGAATAGAATAGAATAGAATAGAATAGAATAGAATAGAATAGAATAGAATAGAATAGAATAGAATAGAATAGAATAGAATAGAATAGAATAGAATAGAATAGAATAGAATAGAATAGAATAGAATAGAATAGAATAGAATAGAATAGAATAGAATAGAATAGAATAGAATAGAATAGAATAGAATAGAATAGAATAGAATAGAATAGAATAGAATAGAATAGAATAGAATAGAATAGAATAGAATAGAATAGAATAGAATAGAATAGAATAGAATAGAATAGAATAGAATAGAATAGAATAGAATAGAATAGAATAGAATAGAATAGAATAGAATAGAATAGAATAGAATAGAATAGAATAGAATAGAATAGAATAGAATAGAATAGAATAGAATAGAATAGAATAGAATAGAATAGAATAGAATAGAATAGAATAGAATAGAATAGAATAGAATAGAATAGAATAGAATAGAATAGAATAGAATAGAATAGAATAGAATAGAATAGAATAGAATAGAATAGAATAGAATAGAATAGAATAGAATAGAATAGAATAGAATAGAATAGAATAGAATAGAATAGAATAGAATAGAATAGAATAGAATAGAATAGAATAGAATAGAATAGAATAGAATAGAATAGAATAGAATAGAATAGAATAGAATAGAATAGAATAGAATAGAATAGAATAGAATAGAATAGAATAGAATAGAATAGAATAGAATAGAATAGAATAGAATAGAATAGAATAGAATAGAATAGAATAGAATAGAATAGAATAGAATAGAATAGAATAGAATAGAATAGAATAGAATAGAATAGAATAGAATAGAATAGAATAGAATAGAATAGAATAGAATAGAATAGAATAGAATAGAATAGAATAGAATAGAATAGAATAGAATAGAATAGAATAGAATAGAATAGAATAGAATAGAATAGAATAGAATAGAATAGAATAGAATAGAATAGAATAGAATAGAATAGAATAGAATAGAATAGAATAGAATAGAATAGAATAGAATAGAATAGAATAGAATAGAATAGAATAGAATAGAATAGAATAGAATAGAATAGAATAGAATAGAATAGAATAGAATAGAATAGAATAGAATAGAATAGAATAGAATAGAATAGAATAGAATAGAATAGAATAGAATAGAATAGAATAGAATAGAATAGAATAGAATAGAATAGAATAGAATAGAATAGAATAGAATAGAATAGAATAGAATAGAATAGAATAGAATAGAATAGAATAGAATAGAATAGAATAGAATAGAATAGAATAGAATAGAATAGAATAGAATAGAATAGAATAGAATAGAATAGAATAGAATAGAATAGAATAGAATAGAATAGAATAGAATAGAATAGAATAGAATAGAATAGAATAGAATAGAATAGAATAGAATAGAATAGAATAGAATAGAATAGAATAGAATAGAATAGAATAGAATAGAATAGAATAGAATAGAATAGAATAGAATAGAATAGAATAGAATAGAATAGAATAGAATAGAATAGAATAGAATAGAATAGAATAGAATAGAATAGAATAGAATAGAATAGAATAGAATAGAATAGAATAGAATAGAATAGAATAGAATAGAATAGAATAGAATAGAATAGAATAGAATAGAATAGAATAGAATAGAGTAGAATAGAATAGAATAGAATAGAATAGAATAGAATAGAATAGAATAGAATAGAATAGAATAGAATAGAATAGAATAGAATAGAATAGAATAGAATAGAATAGAATAGAATAGAATAGAATAGAATAGAATAGAATAGAATAGAATAGAATAGAATAGAATAGAATAGAATAGAATAGAATAGAATAGAATAGAATAGAATAGAATAGAATAGAATAGAATAGAATAGAATAGAATAGAATAGAATAGAATAGAATAGAATAGAATAGAATAGAATAGAATAGAATAGAATAGAATAGAATAGAATAGAATAGAATAGAATAGAATAGAATAGAATAGAATAGAATAGAATAGAATAGAATAGAATAGAATAGAATAGAATAGAATAGAATAGAATAGAATAGAATAGAATAGAATAGAATAGAATAGAATAGAATAGAATAGAATAGAATAGAATAGAATAGAATAGAATAGAATAGAATAGAATAGAATAGAATAGAATAGAATAGAATAGAATAGAATAGAATAGAATAGAATAGAATAGAATAGAATAGAATAGAATAGAATAGAATAGAATAGAATAGAATAGAATAGAATAGAATAGAATAGAATAGAATAGAATAGAATAGAATAGAATAGAATAGAATAGAATAGAATAGAATAGAATAGAATAGAATAGAATAGAATAGAATAGAATAGAATAGAATAGAATAGAATAGAATAGAATAGAATAGAATAGAATAGAATAGAATAGAATAGAATAGAATAGAATAGAATAGAATAGAATAGAATAGAATAGAATAGAATAGAATAGAATAGAATAGAATAGAATAGAATAGAATAGAATAGAATAGAATAGAATAGAATAGAATAGAATAGAATAGAATAGAATAGAATAGAATAGAATAGAATAGAATAGAATAGAATAGAATAGAATAGAATAGAATAGAATAGAATAGAATAGAATAGAATAGAATAGAATAGAATAGAATAGAATAGAACAGAATAGAATAGAATAGAATAGAATAGAATAGAATAGAATAGAATAGAATAGAATAGAATAGAATAGAATAGAATAGAATAGAATAGAATAGAATAGAATAGAATAGAATAGAATAGAATAGAATAGAATAGAATAGAATAGAATAGAATAGAATAGAATAGAATAGAATAGAATAGAATAGAATAGAATAGAATAGAATAGAATAGAATAGAATAGAATAGAATAGAATAGAATAGAATAGAATAGAATAGAATAGAATAGAATAGAATAGAATAGAATAGAATAGAATAGAATAGAATAGAATAGAATAGAATAGAATAGAATAGAATAGAATAGAATAGAATAGAATAGAATAGAATAGAAATGACTTTATTTACATACAAAATTCAGTTATACAATAAATAATTACAAGTCTTTTAAGACCTAGTTTTAAAACCGTCGGTCAGATTGACAGAATATGAATTCTGATAGCGAAAACAAACAAAACAATAAAGATAAAAAAGTGAGATTAAATGTGTTAATAAAATTAAAGTACTGGAAATTACTTTTAAACAAGTTTAAATAAAACAAATTTTTTAAATTTAAATGAAAAGATACAGCAAAAAGAAAAGAAAAAGAACAAACAAATTTAAATGCACTGGAGAAATTAGAAGCTCTCTGTAAGAATTCTTTTCCTGTAAGCCATTGCGCATTGGAGGAATTTGTAAAGTCTATCCCAGCCTTTTGCTCCATTAAGGGTTTGGATTACATCTTCAGCTTCAAATTGGTTCTTCCCAAAAATGTCCCGACGAATTTCTTGGATAATTGGACAAAATCCTAAAAAGTGTCCGATATTCTCTCTCTCATGGGTGTTGCAGAGTTGGCACTCGATAGGCAGGTCTGGTCTGTGAGGTATGTAGTTCAGAGAAAGTATCTTACCTCTGGCTTGTAGAATTGAAGAAATCATATCCGTTGAGTTCTTGTCGTCAAAGTAGTTTGATTCTCCAAGATTAAACTCCAACTTACTATAGAAGTCTCTATACTGCGATGCTTTGGCCTGGATGATGAAATTTTGCCGATATTTCTCATCCAATTTCGCAACAAGGGAGTAAAGACTTCCTTTAAAACCCGTTAGATTATCCAAATCAAATTCGATCGATTCACCCGTCAAATTTGCAAGATCGATCCAAGTTTGTACAAAATTAAGCCGATTTATGATGATAAATTTCAATACTCTATTGACCAGCCTTGATGAATCCAATCGGAGTATTTTGACAACGTAATCGAAATGAATCTTGAGCGTGTCGATGAACAACGGTGGCAAACCTGTTTCGATATGAAGCAAATAATTAAACGTTGTTGATGGGAGAGCAAAGACTCGCTTCAAAAAGAAACGTAATAATTTTTCCACATCCTCATATTCTTTGTAGCCCCACACTTGCGAGGAGTAAAGCATAATAGATTTTGCCACAGCTTGAAACAGTTTATATTTTGCTGAGTGGTGGATGGATTTATTTACAATGCAGTTTTTCCAGGAAACGCAGAGAGCAGCCTTCGCCTCTTGAAGTTTTAACTTAATATGTTTTTTCATACAAAGGTTACTTGTTATGGTCACACCGAGGTATTTAACTTCCTTAACAACTTGAACCTCCTGATCCTGGTACTTCCATTTTTCATAACTAGCGTATCTTCCGTGTCCTTTTCTGAAGATCATTATGTTAGATTTGCTTAGGTTGACTGATAAATTCCATGTATCGCAGTATTTTCCAAGTTTGACGATCATTTCTTGGAGTTGTTCTGGGGATTCCGATAAAAGTACGATATCATCAGCATACAATAAGCCTGGAACATTTTCTCCCGCAAAGTTCACCCCTCCTCCCGTGTGCTCCACTAAATCCTCAATAAAAAGAGTGAATAATAGAGTACTCAACGCACATCCTTGTTTTAGGCCCATTGTAGAACTGAAATCTTCGGAAAGGCATTCTCCATCCCAAACGGCTATTGAATCTTTAGCATAAAGAGCTCTTAAAATACTGATAATTTTGGAAGATATGCCGATATTCAAAAATTTAAGAAAAAGTGCCTCTCGATCAATGCTGTCAAATGCTGCCTTAAAATCTATAAAAAAGGCATATAGTTTTTGTCCACGATTTAAGTACACATTTGCAATATTAAGTAGCAGAAACACCTGATCAGTAGTTGAATATCCAGAGCGAAATCCAGCTTGCAGCTCACTGAGCTTGGAGTTCACGTTCACCTACGAAGTAAGTCTACTGAATATCATACTAGCAAATATCTTCATAGACGCGTTTAAAAACGATATCCCTCGATAATTCTCTGGAACAGATGCATCTCCTTTTTTAAATAATGGGAAAATCACCGAAGACAGAAAACTAGGAGGAATGACTCCAAAGTCGAGGATTTCATTATAACAGCAAAGAAGTTGGGCTATTAAATCGTGGGAAGCATACTTGAAAAATTCAACTGGAATTCGGTCTGTTCCAGCTGCCTTGTGTAGTTTCGCTCTGTCTATCGCTGCAACTCTTCCGAAAAGGTTGAATCCAGAAAATTATCGTTGATATATGGCGCAGCATAGTGGAACTTTGAGGCCTTGCATACCGTATTGAGCAACGAAGCAAAATGATTCTTTAAATCAGACGCCTTAAGACCGCACCCTATAGTAAGCTTAGCCCCACTTACTAACTTCATTCCTTTCCAAAATTCAGCAGACGATCTTGCCATTGACAGTGTGGTGACTACGCTTGTATTATAGTCTAGCCTTTTTTGCAAGCACAAGGTTTTATATTTTTTGTTTGACTCTACGTACCATAGTTTAAAGTTCTCATTATTAGATGAGCGAAACAAGGTTAGGAACGAAAACGATAGATTTCGAGCCGTTTCACACTCCTTATCAAACCAGATTTGCTTGTTTTTTCGAGTTTTAAGCAGGTTAGATTGATGTGGATATGCTCTCTTTATAACAGCTAGTAATTCTTCCATGGATGGACTTGGAGATACTTCCTTCAGCAAATATAGTTCCCTATTCAAGCCTTGCTGGTAACTCTGCAAAAAACGATCATTCCATTTTAATTTTGGGGGCAGATTCAAATCCTTCCTGAAATGACTAAAGGCATATGCTCGGAAAAAGTTTTAGCACCTACTTTAAAATCCGTTATCATTCTCAACCAATTTCCTCCGGCTATACCATAATCTATAACTGAGTGACTTGAAGATCTAATGAACGTATATTCTCCTGTAGTATCCCCTGCACTTCTACCATTTAAAACTGTTAAGTTGAACGAATCACAAAGCTCTACTAATCTGGATCCCTTACTATCTTTTCGATTATCTTTTGAGACACGGTGCTGTTTCAAACATGATGATAACACTGAGGAGTACGTGGGGCACCCAAGCTCGTTTCCAATCCTTGCGTTAAAATCTCCTAGCAACAGTAGATTTGTTTCATTCAACTGCCCCAAGAGATCATCCAGATCCTCAAAATCATCACTCCAATGGTTACAATTAAGATAAATTGGTACAATTGCGTGTTTTTCGCCCTGATCTTCAAAGGAAATGATGGAGGTTCCGCCAGTACTCTTAAATTTTAAAATGTGCTTAAGATGACTTTTGAAACCTATCACCATTCCGCCACTTGCTCTTCCAAAATTATGGACTCTACACGCACCTGTCCACTCAAGTTCGTATCCTCTAAACATATTGTTAAATATTTCATATTGGTTTTCTATTAAAAAAGTTTCTATTAAAATGAAAATATCGAATTCTCTAATATAATTAAAAAAATCGGGGTACATAAGCTTATTTTTCAATCCAGTTGTATTATAACTTAAAATTTTAATGTTTAAATTGTTATTACTATTGTTATTAATTTTAGTTTTGTTTAAAAATAACTGCTGACCGACGGGCGGAAATCATTGGGATGAATTTCCGGTTATACGATGACTTGGTAACTCTGCAATAGATGGCGCTAGATTATCATGGAAGATTGAATTGACAGCTCCATAGGCATTGACAGATCTGTTGACAGCAATAGCAGGTGACGTTTTGGTTACACGAGTTGAATTTTTGTGTTGATCAATTTGCGTTCGAAGTTCACTTAAAAAATCAAATTTCTCACTCAAAATTAAATATCCATCCCTATTACCACATCTGAGGCCAAGGTTGTTGTCCCAGGTATATGAAGTACCATCAATATCAAGACGATCATCTCTAAGGGAAGTTTTAATGCTGGGGGCCTGTCTCTTGATCGCTGCTTGTATTTGCACCAGGAATCTTCTTTTCTGACGGATACGGAACGGCAGGTCCTTATGTATGAAGATATTCGTTCCCTTCAATTTGTTTGCCTTCTTAAGAACATTTTCAGCTGCAGAGCGATTGACTAGTTGCACGACAACATTAGCCATTCCCTCCTCGTTGCATTTGACCGGGTAAGTCTCCTTCACCGCTCCAACATAAACACCGTCTAAAAGACCATCACACACCTCTTTTGCCTTCACTAAAGATGTCTTTAAATCAGAACTAGGCAAGTGAACGATAAGATTATTTTCTGATTCCTTTTTTAATAACCTTTCAACTTCCGATTCTAAACGCGCATTTTGTGCTTCCAAAAATGTAATTTTTTTAACACACTCAACTTGGTTGGCTCGCAGTTCAGCAATCTCATAGCCTAATGATGCAATGTCGTCTTTTGTGGCCAGTTTGCTTAAGTTTCGCTCGAGGAGACTATTCAGTTCGGTAATAGTCATAGTGCCTACGCTGCTCATAGTGCAACTAGTTTGTTGACGTTTTTCTGCTCCGAAAGACTCGGGCGATGTAGCGGCGATGCCTCTTTTATGCATTAGCCAGTTGAACAACACGCTTAAGGTTATATACAAAGCGTAATCTTTTTTTTTTTTTTTTTCTTTTTTTTGTGCTACCAGTTAGTAACTTAATAACTATTACTTACTGAAAAAGAATGTTATAAAGAGAACTATTTAACGATAACTAATTTACTATCTATTTTCTTTTCTTTAATTTTCTGTATTTTGGATGATTTTTTAACTTTTTTCGAGAGCTTATTTTACCGCGAACTCACTTTTTTGACACTCCATATATAAATATATTTACATATTAAATAAATAAAAAGCAGTAAAAAAAAAAGAATTAAATAAAATATAGGGTGATTTTTTTGAGGTTAGGATTTTCATGCATTAGTATTTGACAGATCACGCGGGATTTCAGACATGGTGTCAAAGAGAAAGATGCTCAGTATGCTTTGACATTTCATCATGAATAGACTTACTAACGAGCAACGCTTGCAAATCATTGAATTTTATTACCAAAATCAGTGTTCGGTTCGAAATGTGTTTCGCGCTTTACGCAAATTTTATGCGTCTTTCTCTTTAACACCATGTCTGAAATCCCGCGTGATCTGTCAAATACTAATGCATGAAAATCCTAACCTCAAAAAAATCACCCATTATATATAAATATATATAGTATATATATTAAATAAATAAAAAGCAGTAAAAAAATAGAATTACATATAAAAATATCGGAAAGGATTGAACAAGAGCAGACATACAGCGCAAACTATCGAAAAGAAAGATTCAAACAATAAAACGTGCTAATCAGAAGGGTCTTTTAGTGAAGTCAAACTATCATGAAAACACCTATAGAAGCAAAATTAACAAATGAGTATTAAGCTTATATCGGGTGATTTTTTTGAGGTTAGGATTTTCATGCATTAGTATTTGACAGATCACGCGGGATTTCAGACATGGTGTTAAAGAGAAAGATGCTCAGTATGCTTTGACATTTCATCATGAATAGACTTACTAACGAGCAACGCTTGCAAATCATTGAATTTTATTACCAAAATCAGTGTTCGGTTCGAAATGTGTTTCGCGCTTTACGCAAATTTTATGCGTTTTTTTTAAAAAAAAAGTTCTCAAGCTCTTAAAAAATCACCCATTATATTAAACAATGTCCTCTTTTCAATGGAGGACAATAAATACATAATGGGTGATTTTTTAAGAGCTTGAGAACTTTTTTTAAAAAAAAAACGCATAAAATTTGCGTAAAGCGCGAAACACATTTCGAACCGAACACTGATTTTGGTAATAAAATTCAATGATTTGCAAGCGTTGCTCGTTAGTAAGTCTATTCATGATGAAATGTCAAAGCATACTGAGCATCTTTCTCTTTGACACCATGTCTGAAATCCCGCGTGATCTGTCAAATACTAATGCATGAAAATCCTAACCTCAAAAAAATCACCCGATATAAATATACTGCAGCACCTGGGAATGAAAGAGAAATATAAATTAATTTTTTTTAATATTTTTGTATTATATATTACATTTTACATCTTAAAAACTAAGTTTAAACATATCTTTCTTGTTTGTTTTCCTTAAGCATTAGGTTTTTGTTAATCCTCCTCAGCTCTAAAATGATCAGTCCGATCAGTAAAAATTTTGTAACAGCTTCTTGAGGTTCCTTTGAGCAGCTTGTTGATGGAATCGCGTATTTTTCCTTTACAAGTTCTTTCATCCAATTTTCCACCAGTTTCTCGACAATATTCATTGTTGGATAATGTTGAAAGAAAATCTGTTCAACAATACTGACAGTTTCTTCGAAACGGATCGAAGGAACTGTCAATTTTCCATACTCCGAAGTTGTTGCTCCGGTCTCATAGGCTCTCAGTTTTATTAAAAACGTCTCTTGCCTTTCCTTATCCTCTTCGTTGTTATCAATGAGGAATTTCGCACACGCATCGCAGTTCAATCTCTTTTTAAGCTTTTTTGCTGCGAATCCGGCGTAATATGCAGCAGCTCCCCTCTGAAGTTTCTGTCCTACTTCATTATCCTCCATTGTGATGTCCTCGTTTTCCAATGGTTCATCTGGCTGCTCTTCGACCACAAACTCTTTGTGGGACCGTAACGAAATCCCGCAAAACAAAATCCCGCGTAACGAAATCCCGCCGATTAAATTTGATATTTTTTGTGTGACACACGCACAGAAAATGGTCCGAGTAACGAAAAATTTGTCTACTCTTTTTTGGCAGGATTTCTAGTACGACATAAGATAGTACTTTGGAAAAAATATTTTCTGGAAAAGCAGTGAAAAATATTTTGCTCTGAAAAAATATTTTTTCCTTCTTCCTTATTTTTGATTGGTCTTTTCTTGTTAGGCTATTTGTATGGCAAATTTGATTTTAAAACTTATTCCGGCTAAGTTAGCCTTCTTTAGGGTAATTGTATGGAAAAAATTGATTTTTAGCACGCTTAGAGTCGTATTTAAGCTAAAACCGATTTTTTTGGAAAAAACGCTCCAAAAGCTAGAAATCTTGTTTTTATCTCTGAATATTTTATATGGAAAAAATTGATTTTTAGCACGCTTAGAGTCGTATTTAAGCTAAAACCGATTTTTTGGAAAAAAACGCTCCAAAAGCTAGAAATCTTGTTTTTATCTCTTTGAATATTTTTTGTAGCTCTAAAAAGAACTTTTAAAACGCTTAAACAGCGTTTTAAGCTAGTAAACGTCTATCCTCAATTTTCAAGCGCTTAAGAACATTCCCATTATGAACGTTCTAAAACGCTTAAAAATAAAAACGCCTATTAATGGGTAGCGAAGTCAACACGCTTAAAATGCTTTTTAAGCGTAAAGGAAGATTCACATATCGAATCAACCAAAACGCCAAAAAGCACTTCGAGCGCTGTCGCCACTCTAAATAGAGCGCTGGTTGAACATCAAGTCCATATCTCTGGTAAGGTGTTTACCTCACGGAGTTCTAAGAAGAACTGAAAATAATTTTTTTTTACATTTTACTTTATTGAACCATAAAAAAATGTTATATACATTTGGCTTAATTCTAACATAAATAATATAACAATAGCTTAAATTAAAAAATTTTGTTGGCACAAAGGGGGCCTAACTTTATACATTGGTGAGTTATGGAAAATTAACATGTGTTTAACATGAAGTCGATGGCTAAAAAAAAGAGTGTCATTGGCGAGGTTCATCTCGGGTTGTTCAGTCCCGGTTGTCCTGATGGAGGTTGGTTGGGTGTGGCGGCGTTCAGCCGCGGTAGTATGCTGACTCCAGGCCAGCATAAAAGGAGACGTCGTCGTCGTCGTCAGTGGGGAGCTTGTCCAAGATATCCATACCACATAGGTATCTCGGGTCCGGGTGTCGTTCCTGATTGGTCATCCTTCTTATTAATTGGTTAGGGTGGCTGGCGACTTTGGTGATTATCTTCCTTGCTGCCTGTGCAAGGAACTGGTCAAGTGGCTTGATTTCAGCTTCTTCGTAGACTCTTCGATTGCTATGGTGCTTTGTCGTTGACGGTCGAATTGTAGGTCAGTACATATCCTTAGTATTTTTGAGATTTTGAGTTTTTCCATTGCAGTTTTTGATATGGTGAACCATATCGGAAAACTGTAGGTGATAACCGGCCTTAGTAGCTGTTTGTATATCAACAGTTTCGTTGATTTACTTAATCCTGTTTTCTTCTTCAAGAGAGGATGAACTCGATGAAGTGCGATGTTGGCTTTCGTTATCACAGCCTTGGAGTGTGGGTTGAAGCGTAACAGCTCATGGAAGTGTATTCCCAGGTACTTGGCGTTTTTCTTTGCTTTAATCCTTGATCCATCCGGAAACGTCAGAATAAGGTTTCGGGCTACTGCCGCCGATCTACAGCGGCTGTTGTTGGTGACGGGTCTCCGGAAGCACACCAGTTCCGATTTGGAGGTGTTTATCCTTATTCCCCACTTCTGGTAATATTCGTAGAGTCTGCTTATGTGTGCTTCTACTCTTCGGGCTGCGATCGTAGGAAACATGGAGGACGAATAGGTGAGTGAGTCATCCGCAAACAGCAGGTTCTCACAATCCGTTGGCACTGGCTGGTCAGATGTCATCAGGCTGTAGAGAAACGGTCCAAGTTTTGATCCTTGGGCGACTCCAGCCTTTATGTCTCTAATCGTTGACTTGCAACTATCTATTTCTACGAAGAAGTTTCTGAAAGAAAGAAAAGAAAACAAAATTTTTATTATTGGCTGTGGGATATTAAAAATTCGGAGCTTATGGATGAGGGCCTCAATCCATACGCTGTCGAAAGCTTTCTCGACATCCAGAAAGCATCCAACTGTGGCTCGGTGGCTATTGAGAGCGGCGGTGACGTCGGACTGAAACTTCAAAAGTGGATGGATCGTTGAGTGATCTTGTCGGAATCCAAACTGCATGTCGGGGATGATGCTATGTTCGTTGCAGAATTTCTCCAGCCTCCTTAATATGACTTCTTCCAGAACTTTGCTGATATTGTTGAGGAGTGAGACTGGCCTGTAGTTGGAGATCATATTGGTGCTGCCTTTCTTCGGAATTGCCACTACTTTGGCTGTCTTCCACTTTTTTGGAAAGTAGCCGTTGTTGATGCAGTTATTTATGATAATAGTCAAGATTATCATAAAAACTTGCGGAAGTCTTTTCAGGATATAGTTGGAAATCCCGTCCATTCCAGTTGACTTCTTCGGCTTCAAGTTGTTAATGATCTCAGCTATCTCCTCAGGGTTGCAGAATTTATGGGTATTAGCTGGTTCATCGGCTTTGCAGTTGTCGTCAAATTGAACTTCAATGTTTGGCTGTTGAATCAACTGGATGGAGGTTTCTACTTCGTTAATGAAGGCTTGATCCGTTGATGGTTTAGGAGTGAAACTCTGTTCAAAGTGTTTGGCAAAAGCTTCCACTTTGTCATTAATTGATGTTAGCTCGATGTTGTTGCTCATCATGACTTCCGGCAGTGGTTTTCTCCTACCGATGAGGCGGTTGATTTCCTTGAAGGCATTTGGTCCAGGTTTTATCTCCCTCAATCTCTTTTTGAAGGAGATGTCGTTGTGGTGTCGGATGGAGTTTCGGAACATGATGTTCACACATTCCAGTTCGCTCTTGATAGTCCGGTATTCGGGGTTCACCCTGTTGAGTTCCCTCTGATGAATCCTCTGAAGGCGCTTTCTCAGCCTTTGTCGGTGAGAGTATAGGTTTTGAATATATTCCGGGAGGTGTTGGTATCTGTCCCTCGTTGTCCTGTGGATTTTTTGGGCATCAAGAGCGATTGTAATGGTTGATTCCATGGATTCGACAGCTTCATCAATTTCATGGTCCTGGAGGTTTCTATTAGCTGGTGGAAGCACCAGGTTTCCTTCGATGTCCAACTGCAATCTCTCGAAATTTAATCTCTTGTAGTCGATTAAGTCCGCTTGAGGTCTAGCTGCTAAAATGGCTGGTTGGCTGAGCTTTATGGACAGGAGTACTGCTTCGTGGTCCGAATCACTTGGGACCGTTGAGCATGTGAAATTGCATATGTCTGGAATGATAAAAACAAAATTTGAACTTGAAAGAAAGAAATCAAGAGTCGATGGAGTTCTAGGGAACGTTGGCTTTGGCTGCGACACTACAACCAAAGAGTGCTCCTCAACATGATCGTCCAACCAGTCCACTATAAATTTTCCCTCGATACTGATCGTTGTATCCTGCCATTGATGGTGACGTGCGTTGAAGTCGCCTCCAATGAGTCCGTAAGTAGTCCGCTTCAGAACATTTTTGAGGATTCCCAAGTCGTTTCGGATGTTTTCGTTGGTGGAGCCGCATTTGAAATAAATGCTTATAATTGTGAGGGACTCACCTTGTCCCAACTCTATTCTCACTGCAGTGTCTTCGCTGGTATAAAGCCCTGGGATGATAACTTCGCTGGTTCTGTAGGATATATTGTCCCTCACGAAGATGGCTGTTCCTCTACGACTCTGGGATTTATCCTGTCGAAAGGTCTTGTATCCGACAACATTGATGTTGTTTTTGCGGGTTACGTTGGTTTCACTGATGAGGGCGATGTCCGGGTTGTTGCTCTTCATGAAAAGGTTGAATGACGTCCTCTTTACCAGGCTGTATAATGAATTCACATTATACGTCAGGATGCGGAGCTTCTTTAGTTGCATAACTGGAAGATGAAAGTGGCCAGTGCCACGGACTTTTCTCCCTCGCTCAGTTGGCTGTAGTTATTTTGTACGGCACTTCGGGCTTTCTCCATGACGGACATCAGGTTCGATCCGAAGATTCGTTGTACATCGCTGTTGAGGTTCATCGGTGCTGAAGTAGGTCCGGCTTGCTTGGCTTGTGTTGTTTTTTAGTGATGTTCTTGGCTGGGTCTTGGATTGTTGCTGTGGTTTGCTTGCTGGTGCAGGATTAGGAGTAGGGCCACTCCTGGCCATAGATGCGTAGCTGACAGTTGGACGGGTAATCAAGCATGCTGATTTCGAAACAAACTCCTTGTGAGCTTGTTTCTCAGCCAACATCTTATTTCTCTCTGTAAGGCGAGCTTTCAGCATTGGGCATCCTTTAAAGCTAGCTGGGTGTCCCTCCTTCTGGCAGTTGGCGCACCATACATCCATTCCGGAGTTCTCCTTACGCTTTCATTGGCCGGGTTCGTGGGTCTCCTTGCACTTGACGCAAACATAATTGCGTCCGCAGTTGGTGGCAACATGTCCAAAGCGTTGGCAATTTCGGCACTGAACTATATCATTGCTCTTCAGTCGCTCCCAGTGGACTCTCTGGTTCATGATGAGTGTCTTCGCATACACTTCACTGATATCGCAGGTTTTGGACAATTCAACAGCAAAATTGTTGTAGGATTTTCCTTTAGCCCGCCTTGATTTGAACTGTGTCACTTTAATGACTGGGAGACCCTCAATCCGCAGTTCATCCTCTACTTCGATGGCGGTGTAGGTGTGGTGAATTCCCTTTAGCAGCAGGAGGTTCTTCCTGTCTTCCCTTGGCGTGAACGTGTTGTATTCGATCTTCATTGTCTGCAGGAATTTTTTGATAGACTCAAAGGATTCCCTGTTTCCAGCGTTGATTATTGTTGTTTTGGTGTTCCTGTTTTTGAATGTTACACTGAGTTTCCTTCCTGTACAGTGCCTTCTAATTTCGGCAACACTCCCTGAATAGCAAAAGATTGGCGGCATTCCTGGAGCCTTAGTAACGTTGTTGGCGGTGGTTGTTTTGTTGGTGGTGGTAGTTTTTGGTTGTTGGGGGGGAGTGGCTTCGGGGGCTGAAGATGTTGTTGCTGCTTGGGGCTCAACTGGAGTTGGTGCTTTGGTTGTAGGTGTTGGGGTCTTCTTCTTTGGTGTCTGAAGTTCCTAAATTTGGGCTCGCTTGGTGGCGCTATCGTTCTTTTTGGTTGTTTTCCTTGGCCTTTTCTTTCCGGGTTTGGGTGAGTCATTGGGGTCATCTTCAGAGCTCGTTGTAGCACTTAGCTCTTCTTCAGTGGACGATTCATCGCTGTTGCTGGTTGTATTGTATTCTTCTTCGCTGTCTTCGGCTTCGGCATCCATATTTGTGTCGTCGTCATTGTTTGGGTTGATGGTCATCGGTTGAACTGCCTGGATAATAGATGTAAATCTGGCGTTGTATTGTGGTTCGAGGTTGCTGGTAATGCTTTTCAGCAACGCTTGCAGTGAAGACAAAGCTTTATCCAGATTAAAAGGTTCCATTGCTGGATTAACCTTAATTCCAGTAAACGCTTTATTATTTTGTTAGCACGGATTAACTTGCACAACACTATTTTAAGAAAAACTATTGTTCCGCACTTAATCCACAATAATCCTTTTGGTTTTTGGGATAATCTTATTCGCTTTTGTAGGTCGCTGTTGGGCAGTAAACTCAGGTAGCCCGCAGGTACCCGTATTTTTGTCCTTTTTTGCTTAGGGTTTGTTTTTATTTTAAATAAAATATTCCGCTATGCGTGTGTCTTCCTTCGACTGTGGTGACTGTCTGAACTGAAAATAATGCGAAATGAGCACTACTTTTATACTCTTTTCAAAGGATGAATGGCCACGGTTGCCAGTTTGGTCATTTAAGACCAAATGTGGTCATTATTTTCTCACTTGGTCGCATGGTCATTTTTTATTCCATTTGGTCCCTTTTTAAGGAATTGAAAAAAATAACTCGACTCTATTACTTTTATAATCTCAAAAATAAAATACCTACATACCTAAAGAATTTTGGAAAAAGTTCAATTATCATAAAAACGCTTAAAATGAATATTGTTTTCAAAATTTAAGTTAGTTCGTTTATAACTTGATGTTACTTCCTCACTGCTCAGCTGCTGCTGAGAGGAATTTTTTTGAAATAACTTTGATAAAAACGATAGTCAGACTTAATTTGGGTACTATTAATAATATAATGCTGGCCAAAGAGCGTCAAGATGACAAAAATAACCATAGCGTTTGGTCTGCAAAAACATTTTTTTGAATTAATTTTATATGAATTTTATTTAGCGATAGTATTCGATCTCCTGACTTATTCGATCTCCTGACATAATGTTAACATATTGTGATCTTAAAAAAAAGAGGCTGGGGTGCGTCCCACACTGATAACTTCCCATCCCGTCTGCCGATTTGTCTTGCTTAAAAAGTTTGTAGGCTTTGGTTATTTGCTAGTTGTTAGTTGAATTATTCTAAAAAAAATTAAAAATTACCAACAATATTTTGAGTATGATGAAATAGTTTGATTTCAATATCTGTTCTTGTTAACGAGATTTTTATTCGAAAACCAATTTTTACCAAACTTTCGTAGCATTTGCGTACTATTTTTTGTAGATTTCAATTTTTATGAAAAAAACTGACTGTTGGATTTTTATGCACACAATTTACGGAATGTCGGAAACAATATTTTGTGTGAGATAAAATTAGGTTAAAGCCAATATTTTTTTAATTTTTGAAGAGATACTTGAGTCGAGAGTAAATTTTTACCAAGTTTTACTATTGTTTTTTTAAGGTTTTTATTTTTTGTAAAAAAATGTCAATGCGATTTTCTCAAAATTTTACCAGATGTCAAAAACGTTATTCTTCCCGAACATACGTACACACGCACGCACAGATATCTCTCTAAAAATCTTTTATTTAGACTCTAGGAACCTTGAAACGCCGAGAAATGTCAAAATTTGCAATTCAAGAAATCGGAATGATTACAATAACTTTCTATGGAAAGTTAAAAGCAATTGCGCACACAAATTATTTTGGTCCTATTTTGGTACGATTGGTCATTTTTATTTGCAGCTTTGGTCATGCAATTTTTTTTTCAAGTGGCAACCGTGAGCATGGCTGTTTTTTCAATTGGCTTTGGATACGCCTCCTTCGTACGTGTTGATTCTCATGATTGAGAGTGAGGTAGGAAATTTTGCGATAGCAATCATATAGGATTACAGCCAATTACTTTTGTTTAAGAAAGTTGTTGACAAAGGCGCCTGCCTGGCGACTTTACATACCCTAAGCAGAGCAACGGAATTGCGTGAGCGGGTGTGACCCCGAAAAAGGGAGTTAAAATCCTGAGATCCCGCGAAGCGGTCCACCCACAGGTGCTTTTATTGAAAAAAGTTGTTGATATAGGCGCCTGCCTGGTGACTTTAAATACCCTAAGCGGAGCAACGGAGTTGCGTGAGCGGGTGTGAACCCCGAAAAGTGGAGTTAAAATCCTGAGATCCCTGAGCGGGCCTACCACAGGTGCTTTCATTGAAAAAAGTTGTTGATATAGGCGCCTGCCTGGCGACTTTATATACCCTAAGCGGAGCAACGGAGTTGCGTGAACGGGTGTGACCCCGAAAAAGGGAGTTAAAATCCTGAGATCCCGCGAAGCGGGCCACCCGCAGGTGCTTTTGTTCAAACAAGATTTTTACTTTTTGAAAGTTTTTTGAAGTTAGTTTCACTCTTCGCAATTTTTTTAGTCCTAAAAAGAACATTTTAAAACTCCATTTCTGAAGTTCTTAAACGCTTAAACGAAATTTTAAGCGTTTTCAACCTCAAAAACTAGCGAATAAGAAAATTTGAATTTCGGAATTTCTTAAACGCTTAAACACCATTTTAAGCGTTCTCAACCCCAAACCCAATCGCCACAAAACGCTTAAAATGATATCCAAGCGAAAAAGAGAATTCCATCCCACGGAACTCTAAAACGCTTAAACACCATTTTAAGCGTCCTTAACCCAACCCCTAGGCATGCTTAAAATGTCCTTTACGCATCCAAGGAATCTTGGTATTCCTGAATGCTGAGAACATCCCAAGCAATGCTTTACTTACCATAAACCCTACTTATACTTACCAAACAACCAACCAAACACAACACACTCCATACCTACCTGTTACAGGAGCATCCGTGTCCGACCAACCACCTCTTTCCAAAAATATTCTTGCTTAAGAACAATTTAGAAACGACAAATTTTTTTCCTTCGTTCCACAGATTCTCACGATTTGATATACCAAAACCAATACAGTGCTGTCTTCAAAACACTTTATAAAGTATCCATGATTCTCATCGAAGCGTGTTTCCTTTCCTTTAAAAACAGCGGTGTAGAAATAATTTGAAAAAGGAGCGAAACGGCGGGATTATGCGGGATTTTGTTCTGCGGGATTTCGTTTTGCGGGATTTAGTTTTTCGGGGTTTCGTTACGCGGGATTTCGTTACGCGGGATTTCGTGATGCGAGATTTCGTAGCCAACCCACTCTTTGTATGTGGGATCATTCTCTGAAGCTGTTGCGTCAGCTATTTGCAGCAGCGGTTCAGCTCCAGAATCGTGGTATCCAGAATGCTCCGCTGAAGACAAATGCTGGAATATTATTTGCTTTAGATTCCGTATGAATCTCCAAGCTGATGGATTCCTCTCGTAGGATCCTCTGTTAGAGCGCACCATGGAAAACAAATTTTCTGCCACATCTGTATTTAGATGTGAAAGCAGAAAATAGCTCTGCTCATCACTTTTATTATGCTCCCACATCTTCTCTATTCCCAAGAGAGTTTGCATTAATCCTTTAAAGCAAGGTGGTTGTTTTTTTTTTTTGCTGCTAGACCTCCAAGTTGATATCCACTCCCTTGCATTCTTGATTGCATCCAGGTTATCTGTGGACTCCGATATAACTTGCTTGTGGGGAGTAGGAATGGGGATACTGTGGGCTGGGAATTCGGCGTAAGAAAGAGATAGCACTATGTTTGAGTGAGAGAGGTGATTAAGAATACTTACAATGTGTTTGTTGTTGTTGCGTGGATAGATGATAAGAAATGTTTAGGAGCGCGTGGTAAAGAGGTCGGCAACCTTTTGAATGTTGTGTATGGCTTATCAGTAAAAAAAGAAAAAAAATCTAATGTCCGCTGGAAACATATTTTTTCGGACGCGCAGATGTTCTATATTTTGTCTGTGGCGCGTGGATAGATGATAAGAAATGTTTAAATGTACCGCATGATGTATAATTTATGATTCATTGTAATTTGTGGTTTGTATTTTGTTTAATGGGTTTATATGTCTACATACATATGTGAGAAAAAAATTTATATTCTAGCAATGATTGCGGTAATCATTAAAAAAAAGCTAGAACGTTTGGCTTAAGTGTTTATTTTTAGAACAGCTCTGATATAGAGAACATTAATTGGGGGAAGTAGAAAAAACAATATGTTTTTTATGATTCATTGGCTGTTCTATATTTTGTCATAAATAGAAACTGTGGTTTCATAAAAATATGTATGGGAATTTCACAGATTAGATGTGCACATGTTCTATATTTTGTCGTAAATATAGAAATTGTGGTTTCATAAAAATATGAACCGTGAGCATGGCTGTTTTTTCAATTGGCTTTGGATACGCCTCCTTCGTACGTGTTGATTCTCATGATTGAGAGTGAGGTAGGAAATTTTGCGATAGCAATCATATAGGATTACAGCCAATTACTTTTGTTTAAGAAAGTTGTTGACAAAGGCGCCTGCCTGGCGACTTTACATACCCTAAGCAGAGCAACGGAATTGCGTGAGCGGGTGTGACCCCGAAAAAGGGAGTTAAAATCCTGAGATCCCGCGAAGCGGTCCACCCACAGGTGCTTTTATTGAAAAAAGTTGTTGATATAGGCGCCTGCCTGGTGACTTTAAATACCCTAAGCGGAGCAACGGAGTTGCGAGAGCGGGTGTGAACCCCGAAAAGTGGAGTTAAAATCCTGAGATCCCTGAGCGGGCCTACCACAGGTGCTTTCATTGAAAAAAGTTGTTGATATAGGCGCCTGCCTGGCGACTTTATATACCCTAAGCGGAGCAACGGAGTTGCGTGAACGGGTGTGACCCCGAAAAAGGGAGTTAAAATCCTGAGATCCCGCGAAGCGGGCCACCCGCAGGTGCTTTTGTTCAAACAAGATTTTTACTTTTTGAAAGTTTTTTGAAGTTAGTTTCACTCTTCGCAATTTTTTTAGTCCTAAAAAGAACATTTTAAAACTCCATTTCTGAAGTTCTTAAACGCTTAAACGAAATTTTAAGCGTTTTCAACCTCAAAAACTAGCGAATAAGAAAATTTGAATTTCGGAATTTCTTAAACGCTTAAACACCATTTTAAGCGTTCTCAACCCCAAACCCAATCGCCACAAAACGCTTAAAATGATATCCAAGCGAAAAAGAGAATTCCATCCCACGGAACTCTAAAACGCTTAAACACCATTTTAAGCGTCCTTAACCCAACCCCTAGGCATGCTTAAAATGTCCTTTACGCATCCAAGGAATCTTGGTATTCCTGAATGCTGAGAACATCCCAAGCAATGCTTTACTTACCATAAACCCTACTTATACTTACCAAACAACCAACCAAACACAACACACTCCATACCTACCTGTTACAGGAGCATCCGTGTCCGACCAACCACCTCTTTCCAAAAATATTCTTGCTTAAGAACAATTTAGAAACGACAAATTTTTTTCCTTCGTTCCACAGATTCTCACGATTTGATATACCAAAACCAATACAGTGCTGTCTTCAAAACACTTTATAAAGTATCCATGATTCTCATCGAAGCGTGTTTCCTTTCCTTTAAAAACAGCGGTGTAGAAATAATTTGAAAAAGGAGCGAAACGGCGGGATTATGCGGGATTTTGTTCTGCGGGATTTCGTTTTGCGGGATTTAGTTTTTCGGGGTTTCGTTACGCGGGATTTCGTTACGCGGGATTTCGTGATGCGAGATTTCGTAGCCAACCCACTCTTTGTATGTGGGATCATTCTCTGAAGCTGTTGCGTCAGCTATTTGCAGCAGCGGTTCAGCTCCAGAATCGTGGTATCCAGAATGCTCCGCTGAAGACAAATGCTGGAATATTATTTGCTTTAGATTCCGTATGAATCTCCAAGCTGATGGATTCCTCTCGTAGGATCCTCTGTTAGAGCGCACCATGGAAAACAAATTTTCTGCCACATCTGTATTTAGATGTGAAAGCAGAAAATAGCTCTGCTCATCACTTTTATTATGCTCCCACATCTTCTCTATTCCCAAGAGAGTTTGCATTAATCCTTTAAAGCAAGGTGGTTGTTTTTTTTTTTGCTGCTAGACCTCCAAGTTGATATCCACTCCCTTGCATTCTTGATTGCATCCAGGTTATCTGTGGACTCCGATATAACTTGCTTGTGGGGAGTAGGAATGGGGATACTGTGGGCTGGGAATTCGGCGTAAGAAAGAGATAGCACTATGTTTGAGTGAGAGAGGTGATTAAGAATACTTACAATGTGTTTGTTGTTGTTGCGTGGATAGATGATAAGAAATGTTTAGGAGCGCGTGGTAAAGAGGTCGGCAACCTTTTGAATGTTGTGTATGGCTTATCAGTAAAAAAAGAAAAAAAATCTAATGTCCGCTGGAAACATATTTTTTCGGACGCGCAGATGTTCTATATTTTGTCTGTGGCGCGTGGATAGATGATAAGAAATGTTTAAATGTACCGCATGATGTATAATTTATGATTCATTGTAATTTGTGGTTTGTATTTTGTTTAATGGGTTTATATGTCTACATACATATGTGAGAAAAAAATTTATATTCTAGCAATGATTGCGGTAATCATTAAAAAAAAGCTAGAACGTTTGGCTTAAGTGTTTATTTTTAGAACAGCTCTGATATAGAGAACATTAATTGGGGGAAGTAGAAAAAACAATATGTTTTTTATGATTCATTGGCTGTTCTATATTTTGTCATAAATAGAAACTGTGGTTTCATAAAAATATGTATGGGAATTTCACAGATTAGATGTGCACATGTTCTATATTTTGTCGTAAATATAGAAATTGTGGTTTCATAAAAATATGTATGGGAATTTCACAGATTAAAGAAAATAATTCTGCGGATTAAAATACTTAAAGAATGGTTGTGTATGGCTTATCAGTATTGATGTTTTGCGGTTAGGAGCGCGTGGTAAAGAGGTCGGCAGCCTTTGAAGGTAGTTTGTGAGGCGCGGTGGTTGTGTATGGCTTATCAGTATTGATGGTTTGCGGTTAGGAGCGCGTGCCAGTGTGTCAATCTATGCAACATGTACGGTTTAAACTCTTAGGTGAGAATATTACTTTTCATAAAAAAAAAAAAAGTAAAATGAAATGAATAAAGGTTAGGTTAGGTTGGAGTGGCTGTCTAGATGTCATTGACTCACTTAGACCTCAAGGGTCCATTGTGATACCACTAATAAGGTTACTCCAGGGAGATTAATGAAAATTAAACAAACCATTTTGTGCTTTTAATAAAGTTAGAGAGACACTTTGTGTCAGTCATTGCCAGTTCACTGGTATTGTCGAAGAAGGGATTACCGAGAAAGTTATTCCTTCTAGTGGAGAGTGCTGGACATGTACATAGCAGGTGTTGGACTGTTTCCTCTTCCTCCTCGTCCATGCAGCTTCTACAGAAGTCATTTGTGTAGACTCCTAGCCTCAGAGCATGTCTTCCTATGAGGCAGTGTCCTGTTATTACTCCAATTGTAGAGCTTATATTTTGTCTGCTCAAGGATATCAAGCCTTTTGACCGATTTAAGTCCATGCTTGGCCATATTTGCTTGGTTGTTAGGCAGGTGGTGCTCTGTGACCATCTAGCATTTGTTGCTTCTAGAGCATATTGTTTGAGAAGATATTTGCATGTAGCAAGTGGTGTTCCTATGTTATGTTTTTGTCTAACATTTGACAGAAGTGTTCCGTTTTTGCCGAGCTCATCGGCTTTACAATTTCCCGGAATGTCTCTGTGGCCCGGCACCCAAATGAGGTGAATATTAAACTGTTCTGTCATCTCATTCAGAGATGATCGACAGTCGTGGACTAATTGAGAGTTTGTAGAGACAGACGCGAGAGATTTAAGAGCGGCTTGGCTGTCCGAGAAAATTCGTATATCTTTGCAAGATATAACGTTTTCTTTGAGCCAGGATAGTGCCTCTTTAATCGCCATTACTTCTGCCTGGAATACACTACATTGATTGGGAAGTCTATATGATAGACTTAGATTCAGTTGTTCCGAATAGATACCACTTCCAACTCCGTAATCGGTCTTTGAACCGTCTGTATAGAAGTGTATCGCATTGTCTTCCAGGGGTCTCTCTTCTTCCCAGGAGGATCTTGAAGGGATGGACACATGGAAGCTTTTACCGAATACCATTTTAGGGGTGGTATAGTCTAGACGATCTGGGATAGATCTAAAATTATCTAGGATAGTAGTATGTCCAGTATTGTTACTGTTCCATTGAGAGGTGGCTCTAAGCCTCACACATGAGTTAGCTGCCACCGTTTTGGAGAAGATTTCAAGAGGTGTTAGGCTTAAAAGCACTTCCAGGGCTGCGGTTGGTGTTGAGCGAAGTGCTCCTGTGATGCACATACCTGCTGACCGCTGGACTTTGATGAACTTATTTAGATTTACCATCTTGTCCAGTGCGGTCCACCATACGACAACTTCATAAATGAGTATCGGTTTAATTACCGAAGTGTATAGCCAGTGGTTTATTTTTGGGGAGAAGCCCCATTTTGATCCTATGGCCTTTTTACAAGTAAAAAGCGCTACAGTAGCCTTTTTTACTCTTTCATCAATATTTGCCTTCCAATTTAGTTTTTTGTCTAAAATGAGGCCTAAATATTTAGCTTGGTCGGAAAACCTTAATGGTATTCCTTTAATCTTGGGTGGGCTGAGCTGAGAAATTTTGTACCTTCTTGAAAAGAGTACTAGTTCTGTTTTATGTGGATTGATGTCCAGGCCACATTGCTTAGCCCATTTTGTTAGCCTATTCAAGGCATTTTGTAGGAGTTCCGTGAGAACTTGGGAGTGTTTTCCAGATACAGATATTGCAACGTCGTCAGCATAGGCAATCACCCTGAAACCCTCTGCTTCTAATGATGTTAGAAGGTCGTTCTTCCATAAGAGAGGCGAAAGGACCCCTCCTTGGGGGGTACCTTGATGCACCGATCTGGTGGTAGTAAAACTTCTCATGCTAGAAGTTATTGTCCTGCTTTTGAGCATGAGACTAATAAAATCTATGAGTGGTTTCTTTAATTGCAGCTTTTCCATTGCTGTCGTGATCGCCTGGTAACTGACGTTGTTGAAAGCTCCTTCAATATCTAGGAAAGCTACTAGGTTATATTCTTTGTATTCGAGGGAGTATTCAATACTGCGTACCAGCGAATGAAGTGCTGTTTCTACTGATTTTCCCTTAGAGTAAGCATGTTGAGCTGTGGAAATGAGACATGGTCTTAGGTTATGTCTGATGTAAATTTCAATCAATCTTTCCAAGGTTTTAAGAAGGAAGGATGATAGGCTGATTAGTCGTAGATCTTTAGGGTTAACGTGGGAGGGTTTCCCTGCTTTAGGAATAAAGACTACTTTTGCCATTCTCCAGGCTTTGGGAATATATCTCAGCCTTAAACAGCTTGTCAGAATGATTTCCAATGGTGGAATGATCATGTCTGAGCATTTTTGTAGTTCGGCCGGGATGATTACGTCTGGTCCTGGAGATTTATATGGATCAAAGCTATCTATGGTCCATTGCAGTTTTTCCCGCGTTATTAGATCAACTAAATCGCTTGTAGAAGCTTGAGACTCTGATGTTAAGTCGTTAAGTATGTTAGAGCTACCTGGAAAGTGGGTGTCTAATAGCAGATTAAGAGATTCTTCATCTGTGATAGTCCATGTGCCTGCATCTGTCTTTAAAGCACTGGGTATTGTTGGACTTTTTGAGAGAATTTTCCTGAGTCTTGAGGCTTCTGAAGTATTTTCTATTTTGCCACAGAAGTTTCTCCAAGAAGACCTCTTACTCTTCCTTAATTCTTTTTTATATTGCTTTAGAGCTTGTTTGTATAAGTCCCAGTCAGAAGGAGATCTAGTGTATTTAGATCTATTGAAGAGTTTCTGAATGGTTCTAGTTCTTTACGCCACCAATGAGGTTTCTTTTTTCCCTTTAAAATGGTTACAGGGCATGAAATTCTCATTGATTCATTGAAGGCTTCAGTGAGATGATTCACAGAAAGATCTAGTTCATCTTTACTGGAGGAGCTTTTAAGAAGGTTGTAATCAAGTAATTGTGTTAGTACCTCCCTATATCGTTCCCAGTTTGTATTACGGTAATTGCGAAAACCCGTAGATATGTTTGCCACATCTCTGAGCTCAAACTGAATGTATTTGTGGTCAGAGAAGGAATTCTCTTTTGAGACATGCCAGTTTGAAATCAGATTGTGGATCGAGTCAGAGGTAAGTGTAATATCAAGTACCTCTTTCCTATTCTTGGTTACAAAAGTCGGTTCATTACCAATATTACTTATGAGTAGGTTAGTGCTTAGTAAGTAATCAAATAAGGACTCACCTCTCTCATTTATGTCCAAGCTACCCCATACCGTGTGATGAGCGTTAGCGTCCGATCCAATTAGGAGACCAACTTTTTTCGACTGCGCGTCCGCAATTGCCTTCCTCAAGGTGTCACCTGGAATTGGGCTGTCGTGGCCAAGATAGGAGGATATGAGCCAGTAGGTGGCTTTATCCGTTGTTAAGACAGCGGTGGTTGTGTCCTTGTCGCTGTAATTGGGGAGTAAAAATACATTTAAGTCATTTTTTACTAACATACATGACCTTGGTTCACCTTTCTCCGATGCATGCAGTAGCCTATAACCAGGAGTCCGGAGGCCTCTGATGATGGAGTTTGAGACCCACGGCTCCTGTATCAAGACGATGTCATCCTTGTTCGCGTGCAGTCGGAGTATGAGGTTATTTGCGGCCATGATGGCGTGATGGAGATTAATCTGTACTAATCGCAGCATTGCTACTATTAGTCAGATTAACCTCCACCACTGTATTATCGGCGTTTTCATCGTCTGAGGAGGAATGAAGTAGGTCTTCCTCACTCAGAGTGATGCCTAAGGTGGCGTCTTCAGTCTCCATGTCGGAGTTACTGTCGACTGTAAGTTTTGCCTCCACGTCGGATGGCTTGTTTGGGGCTGTGGAGGTCGATGGTTTCACTTTTGGTATTTCATCGACCTCCATTATTGGTGGTAGTGAAGCGTTTCCTTCCGCTGAAGGGGCTTCTGTGGGGGGCGTGTTAAGCGAATCTTCGTCTTTCTTGTAGATACGGATCACGATTTCATCGAAACCATACCTAATCACGCCTTTGGTCGCGGCCAGTGGAGCCAGTGATTCCCTATTGATCAACACGAGAGCTGATCTATAGTGACCCACCGTCTCCTTCTCAACCGTTGGGACTTTACAGTCGTGCGTAGGCAGGTTCGGATTACTTGCTTTGATCAATTTCATGATCATATCCGGGCAGTTGTGTAGAGCCGGGACCATTATGCGTGCTCTTGGCCGGCAAGGAATATCCTCCCTTGTAACAACCTCGAGCTTGGCACCCGGCCAGACTTCTGGCAAGCCATTGACAGCAGCCCTGTACAGATCGAAAGATCTCTGATCACCACAGGCGATGAGTTTGATACGATTTTGGTACCATCCTGCATCGGCTGTGTCTGGGAGAGGTCCCGGATTCTCCTCGATGACAGATACAAATCTGAAACCGAGGTGAGCCTTGACGCTTGCCCATTGATCATGAGAGATGTTACCATCCACATGACCCCTGTCAATGACCGCTGCTATGATCTTACCTTTTAGCGCGTCGCTAAAGGAAAGATCCTTATTGAAGGCTGTTGTGCTGTTTGAATGCACCTTCTGCCTTTTTGGTTCGGGCTTGTCGCCCTCGAAAGACCTATTGCGCTTTGATGTTGAGTCGCTGCAGGTCTGATTGGTGATATTGCTAAGAAAGCCACTAGCCCACTCGAGTTTTCGCGTTTGCTCCGGGGTTCTTTCCGCCGCCGGTATGACACCGACTGCGGCTAGAATCCTCTCAGCATTGCGTTGGTCTCGTTTGGCTAGTGGCTTCCTGGACTTCTTGCTGGCCGACCCAGAGCTATGTCCGTGTGACACAGTTGTGGGTCCACCATCAGAACTCGTCGCTGCCGATACCAATCGGGGTGTGCCCTCACCTTTTGAGACAATTCCACATGTCGCAGATTTTGTCTCTCCGGATGGGGTGTCCCTTCTTGGGGTCGCTTGCGACGTCCTAGCAGGAGCGGGGAGGGGGTGGGGTGTGGAATTACCGCCCTTGGGACAGCCGAGCGTCACAGCTGTTCCACTGACGGGTACTTCCTTCAAGTATAGGTTGCGGATAGTAGAGGGAGAAGGACTCCCGCTACTAGTGGCAACCACAGGGTTGCCAACACGTTCACACCTCTGAGTAGGCTCGACAGCCTTTCCAGTGGATGTGACCGCATTGGCAGCCATGGCGCGATTTCTGTTATTATTCTTTAAAATTTTTCTGTTTGATGTTTTGTTTTGTTTCATTTTTGTTCCCACGAGTAGGGCGGAAAGACGGTCAGCCCCGGCAGAGCCGCTTGCCGAGGTAAGGCAGAAATATGACTGTGCGATTATACATGCATGTTATTATAATAAAATTATAAATAATAAAATTAATAAAATTAATCAAATTCAAAATTAAAAATATTGTAAATTCAGCTTTAAGTCAGTATTACCAACTTTTAAATGTTAAATAAAAACTTATCGAAAATACAAAATTATCCAAAGTCACATAAAGGTTAAAACATAAACTAAGCTTATATACATTACAATTATACATATCCATTTTAATTCCTTTGTAATAAACTTATACTTAATTCAACATCTCAACGATTTGGTTTATTCTTTCAAAGTGCTTTTTCTTAGTTTTTTATATAAAATTCTTGTTCAAATAAACATTGGTCCTTCGAGCTTTCTTTAAAATATTTGATTTCAAAATTAATTAAATAATTTAATTTTATTACTTAAATTAATCAAATTTAAAAAATTCAAATATACGTATTAAATGGACATAATTTTATAACCTCAAAAGTGTTAAAGTAAATCTGTGTCAATACAATCTACAAATATTTAAAAACTTTAAATCTATAAAATCTAAATTGCGATATAAAAATCGCAAGCAAATTGCATCTAAGCAATATTAACATCAAGGACAGCGGCGGCGGCGACAGCAACAGCGACGGCGGCGGCGGCAGCGACAGCGACAGCAGCAGCGAAGGTTACAGCGGCATCACCAGCAACATCTATATCTACAAACAACGCAGTAAGTCTTGCTTGATTTGTGTTGTAAACTCGTCAATTAATATTCTTCTTGTGATTCTATCTGTAAGATAAAGATATTTATTAACAAAATGGACCGTAAAGGTTTTAAATATGGTGAACTCCAGAAGAGAATTCTCAATAAAATAGTGAGAGACCTTGAAAATTTTAAAAAGTCACCAAAAGAACGCTTGACAAAGACGCACATATCAGGACGCTTAGATAAGTTGAATGATGATGAAAAATCGGCAAAATCTTATCATGAGGCAATTGTCGGTGGAGGTTGTCTGGAAGAAGGCTTAAAATTAGAAGATTTGAAGGTTATATGTATATGACAAAATTAGTGATATTTACCTTGACTATAAAGCCATTTTAATGGAATCATTAGAAAAGTTTTCGACGCCTCCACCTGCAGTCAAGTTGGACGACAAAGCTAATATTGCTTCTGTTTCTGAAGGACAGCGATCTGCCCATTCAGAAGTTAGGTTGCCTCGCATCGATCTTCCTAAGTTTGATGGGTCGTATACCACCTGGCGGCCATTTTATGACAGATTTCAAGCTCTGGTCCACAACAACAAAAGTTTAACGGATTTAGATAGGCTCCATTTTCTGCAGTCTTGTTTAACTGATGACGCAAAACGATTCCTTCATAACTTATCTGTTGAAGCTGCCAATTATGAAAAGGCATGGACACTTTTGAAGGAAAGATATGATCATAAACGCATTCTGGTGTATATCCAAATGCAACAACTTTTTGGACAGTCTCCACTTCCACAGGGTTAAGAAATCTTTTGTATACTACAAAAGAATGTTTTATTGCGTTGCAAAATATGAATGTTCCGGTTGAAAAGTGGGACATTGTTCTCATCTGGTTCATTAACCAGAAATTGCAGTCGGCTACTCAAAAGCTGTGGGAAGAAAGTTTAGGTGATAAAAAAGAACTACCAACATTCAATGAATTTACTTCGTTTTTGGAAAAACGTTTCCGAACTCTTGAAGTTTTCGATTAAAAGGATCAGAGTACTTCAAATTACACAAAATTTGATCCAGCAGCTAATGCAAAATTGCGTTTTCCACTGAAGTCCAAGGTTTTACTTGCTAAGCAAAAATTTAAGCCTGCTAAACCAGCTGTGACGGAAAAATTAATATGTAAATTATGTAATAAAGAAAAACATGCCTTGAAAAGATGTCAACAATTTTTAAATATGGACACCAAGGGTCGTACAGATGTTGTTCGACGGTTGCAAGTATGTGAAAATTGCCTTTCTTATAGGCATTCCTTAAGTGAATGTCCAAGTCCACTATGCTGCTTCTTTTGTCAGCAGAGACATCAATCTTTGTTGCATTTAAACCAACAAGTGCAGAATAACAATTTCCAAAGAAATTCTGCACAATATTCGAGATTTCAAACACAACCGAGAGCAACTACCTCAAATGTGGTTCAAACAACAATGAATGCAAATGCCTTCGAATTCCAACCCAACAATGATGCTCAAAATTCCACCACCTTGAACTATCACACTTCATATGGTGATCGAGATTTCTCTCACCAAGTGCTATTAGCAACCGCTATAGTTAAGGCCCGTTCTTCAGACGGCCGGTTACATTTTTTGCGAGCCATGATTGATACAGGTTCCGAATCTTCATTCATCACTGAAGAAGCTGCTTAGTTGCTTAAGCTTAAAAAATTAAGGACATGTGTCGAGGTATCAGGGCTGGGGTTGGTCAGTAGTGGCACCTCGCAGAACGCTGTACAGGTACAGATAATATCTTGCCACTCATCGTTTGAAACTGCCTTACAGGCATTCACTTTTAAGTCGCTTACTGGCCTTATACCAACCCAAAGAATGGTCCCTGACACATGGAAACATCTAATTGGACTTCCGTTGGCAGATCCACATCTCCACGAACCTGCACCCATCGATTTACTTTTAGGCAGTGACGTTTGTGCCCAAATATTTCTACCGGAAATTAAACGTCCGGAAGACAGCACCGGACCGATGGCACAAAAAACGGAATTGGGCTGGATTGTGCTAGGAAGAGTTTCAACACATCCACGTCAACAAATCCGCAGTTTCTTTCAAACAACTGATTTGAACCTTCAACTACAGAAGTTTTGGGAAATGGAAGAGTTACCTTTTCAAGTCCATGAAACCGAAGAAAACTTAGCCTGCGAAGCACATTTCGAAAAATATACTCGGCGTTTACCTAATGGTCGATACCAAGTAAAAATGCCATTCAAAGATGACATGTTGCCAAAGATGGGATCAAGTCGACAGATGGCATATCGACGCTTTCTTCATCTTGAAAAGAAGCTGGAAGCTAACTCAACTCTTCGAGCTGACTACATACAATGTATTAAAGAGTATGAAACACTCCATCACATGGAGCAGATCAGTAGTGATGATGAAATACTCAACACACCAAACCACTTCATCTTACCACATCATGCTGTGATTAAGGAATCAAGCACAACCACGAAGACTCGAGTTGTTTTTGATGCTGCTTCCAAAGATTCGAATGGAAAATCTCTCAATGATTATCTTATGGTTGGTCCAAAGTTACAAACATCTATTATAGATCTTGTCAAACGATGGCGAACACACCGATATACTTTTACGGCCGACATAGAAAAGATGTACCGACAAATTTTGGTGAGTCATCCAGATTCCTTTTACCAAATCATCATGTGGAGAGAAAACCGAACAGAACCTTTGAAGCTTTATAAGCTCAAGACTGTAACGTTTGGAACGGCAAGTGCTCCTTATTTGGCAATAAAAACCCTACAACGTTTAGCTCAAGATGAACAGGATAAGTATCCTGTGGGGGCGAAGGTCGTGCGAGAAGATATGTATGTTGATGATTTGATTACCGGTGCAGATTCTATGGAAGAAGCGAGAAGAAAACGAGATGAAGCAAGAGAACTTTTAGCGTCAGCCGGTTTTAACCTACGCAAGTGGACAGCCAATCATACAGACTTGATTGAAGATATTTCAATTCAAGATCGAGAATATGATTTCGAACTTCCTTTTGATCTGTCCAATCACGTGAAAACTCTTGGCATCAAATGGTTTCCTAGCTGCGATTTCTTTTCATATAAAAATGCACAGGAACCAAATGAATCGACAACGAAAAGAACTATTTTATCGACCGTCGCCAAGCTTTTCGATCCACTTGGATGGATTTCACCGTGCATAATCACTGCAAAGATTATTATGCAGAAGCTCTGGGATCTTGGATGTGATTGGGACGAGGAAGTTCCAGCCCACATAAAAAAGAGTTGGGAAGCTTTTCAGCTAGAACTCCCAACCATAGAAAAGGTGAGAATTCCGCGATGGAATCGAATGAGCCCATCAAATCAAGCAATCGAGTTGCATGGATTTTGCGATGCTTCAACCAAAGCATATGGAGCAGTGGTTTATGTGCGAGTATTAGATAACAAAGGAGATATCTACAATAACTTACTTCTAGCAAAGACGAAGATTGCTCCGAGCAAGCGGACGATCACATTACCTCGTCTTGAACTTTGCGGTGCAGTCATTTTGGCACAACTTTTGCAATATACTAGAGATGTCTTAGCCATTCCTAATGTTCGCATCTTTGCCTGGACTGATTCTACAATCGCTCTTGCTTGGATTCGAACAACTCCATCAAATTGGACAACATTTGTTTCAAATTATTGGTCTCATGTCCCAACACAGCACAATCCAGCTGATCTGGCATCCCGTGGCGTATATCCATCAATTATGGAATCCTTAGATGTCTGGTGGAACGGTCCAATATTTTTAAGATCGCAGTGGGAGTTTGATGTACCCGGCCAAGTTGAAAATGTTGAAACAGAAGAAGAACGTCGTCCAGTAAAGATCCATACTATTCAAGTAGCAGAAGAACTCACCAGCGTAATTATTCACAAGATCTCGAGCTTACACAAGGTAATTCGAGTAATAGCGTGGTGGCTTCGTTACAAAACCAATCTCCGAGCCATGAGTCTGGCCAGAAAAAAGTCAAAGATTAGCAATATGGTAGTGACTGCCTCGAAACTCACCGGACCATTAAGGGCTTCTGAGTTAGAAGCAGCTCGAACTCTTGCTATCAAAACAGCCCAGAGCGAGATGTTCTCCAAAGAATTGAAAGATATGCGAGAAAATAATAAAATACCCAAACAATTACAAACACTAAATGTATTCATTGATACCAACGGAATTCTGAGAGTCGGCGGTCGGCTTCAAAACTCTATGCTACCTTATGAAGCGCAGCATCCAATTTTATTGAATAATAGCCACCATTTCACAAGACTTGTGGCAAAAGATGCTCACAAAAATACGTTACATGGTGGAATACAACAAATGATAGCATACATACGCCAACGATTTTGGATCGGCCAAATTCGAAGAAGTGTGAAGTACCAACTACATCATTGCACGACTTGTTATCGGCAAAAGGCTGCAGAGATGCAGCAATTGATGGGAAATTTACCAGCTGCAAGAGTTCGTATGGCCAGACCATTTTGTCACACTGGCGTAGTCTACGCAGGACCCATCGAAATCAAAGCCTGGAAAGCACGCGGCAGTAAAATCCTGAAAGGATATTTCGCTGTCTTTATATGCCTGACAACAAAAGTTATACATTTAGAAGTCGTTTCGGACTTGACAACACAAGCATTTTTGGCAGCATTCAGAAGATTTACTGCCAGACGCGGAATTTGCAAACAAATCCATAGTGATTGTGGTACCAACTTTGTTGGAGCTAATACTAAATTAAACAAAATGTTAAAAGCTGCACAACATGATTTTAAGGAAATCGCGGAAAACCTTGCAAATCAAGGTACGGAATGGCATTTTATTCCTCCCGCTTCTCCTCACTTCGGTGGATTGTGGAAAGCCGGTGTGAAGTCGGTCAAGTACCATTTAAAACGGATCGTTGGAACAGAGAGACTTACTTTTGAGGAGCTCACAACACTTCTAACTCAAATAGAAGCGTGCTTGAATTCGAGACCTTTGTGTCCTCTTTCCGATAGTTTAGATGATTTAGATGTGTTAACCCCAGCACATTTTTTAATCGGCGAATCCCTTCATGCTGTGCCACAAGGTGACATCGACATCAACATCACGTATATGGATAGATGGAAGCGAATCCAAGCGTTAATGGGGACATTTTGGAGTAAATGGAGTTCCGAATACTTATCCAGGCTTCAACAGCGTCCGAAGTGGATGAAAATCCAAGAGAATATCAAAATTGGAGACATCGTTCTGATCAAAGATGAAAGATTTCCACCGACTCACTGGAACCTAGCTCGCGTGCACGAAACTCATCCAGGATCAGATGGATTAATCCGTGTTGTCACAGTGAAAACCAAATCCGGAATGATAAAACGGCCCATCGCAAAAATTTGTCGCTTGCCATCGAACGAAACACTTGAACAACAAACCATCGTTTAAAATTTAGCACAAAATCACTTCACCACCGTTCAAAATAACAATCAAATTATTACACGAATTACTTCACCGGAAATTAAATTTTGAAAGGTCGCACGGAAATTCAAATAAAATATAAATATTCAAATCTACTAAATTAAAACAATACAAATATAATAATAATTAATCGAATCATTAATTCATTAATTAAAACACCGCTTCAGCGTTGTATAAAATGTTTGTCAAAATTCAAAACCTAAAATTGTAAATAGTAAATAAACCACAGTTTAATTTCTTAAAAACATTTATTAAAACTTCAAAATTTTACAAATATATCATATACAATTAAAATCATGAAACAAAAAATATATAAACATAAAATGAGAATACAATAAAACACCAAATTAATTTCTAAATTTAATTTTTATTTCATCGAAATTCAAAAGAAATATTTCAAAATCAAATTTATTCTTATAATCTACGAACTTAAAGAAATTGTATACAAACACAAAACTAATTTAAAATGGCCACTGCAAATAACTAACAGCTACATATGTATGTCCAACATTTAAAATTTAAAACACAGATAAAATTTATTTAACATTTATTTATTATCATTTGAGGTACATTACATACAATTAATCAAAATGTAGATAAATACTTAAGGTACTACCACAAAGTATACTTAATTTAAAAATGCAAAAAAAAAACACTAACACTGCATCAATGCACTAATTAATATATAAACAATAAATGTTCACAAAATAAATATTTTCACATAACATGTATACCACCATTGAAAATATAAATTCAAACTTTACTCGCGATGTCAAAATCTAATATCAATTCCAAATAAATAAAAACAACACAAAGTCAATTAATGACGTCACTAATATCTTACATGAATTTCACCACGCACAAATACTTCATGTCACAATTATATAAGTTACTTATAAACACTCATTGCACATAAAAACTTAAATAACCGTTGCATTGAGCACTTTAACATAATTTCACTCGGTCACGGCGTATTTTCCTTTGCAAAAAAAGAGGGTACAGTCCCGAAAAACATATGCATATTAAATTATATACACATACACACATTATTAAAATAAAATCACGCCTAATCGCCCGAAATAATTAATAAAACTCATTAATAAAAAAAAAAAACAACCGCCCGCAATAACAAATAAAATATATTAATTTAAAATAAATAAACAAAAAGAAAATCACTTACCCAATTCGTCTGCGACCAGCAATCAACAGTAGGTACAATATAAAACCACTTAACACTCGCGATAAATTAATATGTATTTAAATATAAACTAATATAAGAAATAAAAACAATTAAACACTACCAAAATTAAACTATAATAAACATTCACAATTTAAACCAACAACAAAATTTAAATTTAAATAAAATAACTAAAACAGTCAAAGTAAAATTAATAAAATTAAAACCTTATCACAAATAAACCGACAGACGCGCACGAACGAAAACCAAAACAAACGATCAATGGGAATAAAATACACTACTCATTATAGTAGGCTATCAACATAGCTGGTTCATAATAACCAACGGGTCTTTTCCATTCATATGGAGAAATGCAAAAAAATAACATGTTCATGTGCAATTGTTGTTGTCATAGATTTGATTTTTTTTCTTTGTTTCAATCCTAATTTGTTTCAACTCTTTATTTTCAATGTCAAATTAGATAGCGGCTATGCAGAAATTCAACGAGACCTGTTCAGATGCCTGTGAAAGGAAAAATATGATTGCGAAACAGAACTCAATCCGAGGGCGAAGAATGTGCGATTATACATGCATGTTATTATAATAAAATTATAAATAATAAAATTAATAAAATTAATCAAATTCAAAATTAAAAATATTGTAAATTCAGCTTTAAGTCAGTATTACCAACTTTTAAATGTTAAATAAAAACTTATCGAAAATACAAAATTATCCAAAGTCACATAAAGGTTAAAATATAAACTAAGCTTATATACATTACAATTATACATATCCATTTTAATTCCTTTGTAATAAACTTATACTTAATTCAACATCTCAACGATTTGGTTTATTCTTTCAAAGTGCTTTTTCTTAGTTTTTTATATAAAATTCTTGTTCAAATAAACAATGACGGACCTTGCCACAGCATCCGAAAGAGCTCGTTAATGGCTGGTTTATCCCCCAGCCTTTCATTCTTCGGCACGGTTTTCGTACAAGTACGCTCACACCTGCACTGAAATTAGGAACCTCTAAACTATGATTGAATTGTGTTTCCGAACGTTGCACTATTGAGGAGTTACAACAATTCGGCTACCCAACTCAACCTTAGCTAATCACCATCCTGCCAAAAACGCACAGGACTTCTGTAGTGATCATTGATTTTGCCAAGCATGAAATGAATAAAACATAAAATTATATTATAGGAGGGGAGTTAACACTGAGCGGAACGATCACACCTCATTCGAATGCTGTAAAGAGAAAAGAGGGTGAATATCCATCGCTTTGTCCATTTGGTGAGGCTGAATTACTTAATGAACCTCAAAAACTTAAAAAGAAAAAAGACAGTCATCGCAGAGAAATAGAGACAGTTGAACGAGTTCATGACACATCATTTCAATCGAATGTATTTTAATATATACAAGATGAGATAAGAATAAAAGATGCGAGAGAGAGATGAATATAGATAGAATAAAATTTATATAAAATTTAAAATTTGAGTGTAATGTTTATTAGTTTATGACAAACCTTTGGATAGCAAGCATCTTTTTTAAAAATGTTGTTTTACTCATCAGTCTTATGTCTGCTTTTAATTTGTCCTTCATTAATTGCTACTTTGCCATTACCTGTGGATATAAATTTGCAACAAGCAAACATAACTGACAATCTCTCTTTTTCATTGAGTTTACCTAATAATGATACTGTGCAGATAGGTTTATCGTTTCGTTTGTTAACCTTTACAAATGGTAAAAATTTGCATAATACCACAACAACAACAACCGATACAACATCATTTCAAAATGATGCATCAGTGACTTCAACAACAGCAAGAACGGAAAATACAATTTTGGAGGAGAAAAAAATAGTAACCGTAGAGGAAGCAATCGAGAGTTTTAGGCAAGACTTAATTAAAAAAGAAACTGAAATATCAGGAATTATACAAAGTAAGGATGTTTTTTATAGACATTTCAAGGTTGAGTTTGATGAAGATAAGGCACTAACTGTTCGATGTTCGTATGATAGCAATTATAATTTGCGCACTCTAAGCATCATGAATATGAAACTGAGAGAGTATTAAGTAATGGAGAAGTTGAGGTCTTTATGAAGGAGGATCTCGCATACAAATCTGATGTCGAATTACTGAATTTCAAATCATTAAAAAAATCATACCATATGAATATCTCTTAAGAAAAAAAATGTATAAGTGTATATATCAATAAAGATTTTTATTAAAAAAAAATTACAAAAAGATGTGTCTTATTTATTAATTTTAGGTATAGGAATCCAAGAGTTGTGATCGGGTGAAAAGAAGAACCATTTGACAAATAATCGATCTTTTTTCAAAGTTTTTAAACTGAATTTGATATTGAGATTACTGGTCTTAACTGAAGAATACTGGGTCTCGAACTGGGTGGAACTGCTTTTTACTGCTACTATCTGCTCGCTGTACTGCTCTGTACTGTTCTCATAGAACATTTCTATACATATGGTATTAAATCAAAAGTGTTATTTGTTTTATAACTTAAGAAAACAGTCAAAACCTTTTCTATAACGACCTTCATTCAAATGACAAAAATATTTAAAAATAAATACCTTCACAGATTAAAGAAAATAATTCTGCGGATTAAAATACTTAAAGAATGGTTGTGTATGGCTTATCAGTATTGATGTTTTGCGGGAGAATTTAAAAAGTAGATGATAAGAAATGTTTTAATGTACCGCATGATGTATAAGATTTAAATAGGTCGGCAAACCTTTGAATGTTGTGTATGGCTTATCAGTAAAAAAAAAGAAAAAAATCTAATGTCCGCTGAAATTTTCTTTAATCTGTGAAGGTATTTATTTTTAAATATTTTTGACATAAACTCTTATTTTAATAATACTCCTATGCATACAATACATGAATTCTCACCAGAAACAGGGTCAGGGTATAAAATCATTGAAGTTCCAAAAAATGTCATTTATCTACCTGTGAATGTCAAACGAATAAGTACTATAACATTAAAACTAGTGGACCAGAACGGAGACTTAATAAATTTTAGAGGAGAAAGAATAACTGTTCGATTACATTTAACCCCAATATTAGAATAATGATAATCTACAATAATTATTTAACAGATATCAAAGGTAACCATTTAATTAGTTCTTCCCGAACATCAACACTGTCAACACCTAAGTTATCACCTAAAAATAAAGCCTATCTTCTGTCACTGGGATTCAAATTAAAATAAATTTACAATATGAACGATATATTAAATATTACTCAAGGACCATCTTTGTTTGAGTACCATTGTTACTCTCCATTTCTTCAGTCCTTCAATCCGAGTGATGAAATACGTATTCCCATACAACAACAAGACTTATGTATATTACCTAGTGAAAGCTATATTTATATAGAAGGGAATCTAACAAAAGCAGATGGAACTGTTTCAGCAGGAAAATTAACTAATAATGCAATGGCTTTTCTTTTTGAAGAAATACAATATGAACTGAATGGAGTAAACATTGACAACAATAAAAATGTGGGAATAACATCGACCTTAAAAAATTATATTTCTTTAAACGAAAATGAAAGTAAGAGCTTGGAAAATGGATCATGGACTGGGGGTAGCAGTTTTTCTCTTGCATTGGGTACTTTTAATTTTTGTATAAAATTAAAATATCTGTTAGGATTTGCTGAAGATTATAAAAAGGTCATAACAAATGCAAGACATGAATTGATTTTAATTCGTACTCGATCTAATGAGAATGTTTATTTTTCTAAAGACAACGAAGAATTAAAACTTTCGATTTTTAAACTGCAGTGGAGAGTACCACACATTACCTTATCTGATTCGAATAAACTTACATTATTGAAACAAATACAATCAAATCCAATTCAAATTCATTTTCGAAATTGGGAAATGTACGAATATCCAACACTACCAACCGCCACTGATCATGTATGGACAGTTAAAACTTCAAGTCAGCTTGAGAAACCAAGATATATTATCATTGCTCTACAAACTGATAGAAAAAATCAACGAAATAAAGATGCTAGCATATTTGATCATTGTGATGTGAGCAATGTAAAAGTACATTTAAATTCCGAATCTTACCCTCGTGAAGATTTAAATGTTAAATATAAACTGGATCGATATGCTATTCTCTATGAAATGTATAGTAAATTTCAACAATCGTATTATCAACAACAATCAAATCCACTTTTATCGCGACAAGAGTTTAAAGATATCGCCCCAATTCTGGTTATTGATTGTTCTCATCAAAATGAGTCAATCAAAACGGGTCCTGTGGATGTAAAAATTGAACTTAAAACATTAACTTCGATTCCTGCTTCAACAACTATGTATTGTTTAATACTTCATGATCGCATAATCGAGTACAATCCATTGACTGGAGAAGTTAACAAACTTATTTAAATTGGTGTCATAATCTATATTTTTTCAGTAGAAAAAGTGCATTTGCTTAGAACAGATCTAAACATGGATACCTGTTTTGTAGACTTTCAAGGTTTTAGAGGAATGAACAATGAGTTTATCTTAAAGGAAATGGCTGTGCTTTTTAATGGATATCACCAATATTTCATACTTACTCCACCATTTCACTCTAACTTTCTTCCGTCACCCCTCAAAAGACAAGCTCATTGGTTGCGTGAGTATCATCATGGTTTTACCTGGGATGGAGGAGATACAGATTTTTGCAAAGTTAAGTCATATCTTCGAAAAAAAATTAAAAATGTTGTTTACGTCAAGGGTAAAGAAAAGAAACATTGTTTACAAAAACTTATTAATAACGAAAATGTTGAAGTCATTAACCTTGAAGATCTTAACTATAAGTATCCTAATTTAAAAGAACTAAAAAGAATTTATCCAGATATAACTTTGAAATGTTGGTATCATGGAAAAATATTGTAAAAAAAAATTGTAATTAATATTTTCAAATAAAACAAAAAAACTTTTGCTTAAAATTTTAAATTATTTTTTTTTTATTTTAATATTTGCATAAAGTGCGACTTTTTATTACTATAATGATTATTATGATGATGATGATGATGATGATGATGGGTTGGGTTTTTTTCTTTTATATCCGTACGGCGGAGAACTGTGATCGTCGAAAAATTGACGTTTTTCGGCTCTTGGTTTATATGTCTTGACTTCTTCTACAGTAACTACCTGATGTTCTATGGTACGTCGTATATTGTTAGACTTTATGACAATACTTACATCAGAATCTTTTTGTATAGAAGAATTTAAAACCGATTCTTTTATTGAATCGAAATTAATTTTTTGGGAAGATTCATAATTGAGGAAGATACCCTTCACTTTACGGACAGTGTGTTCTTTTTTATCCTTTGTGCTGTATACTTTGTAAAAATAATTTTTTGGTCCACCACTTACAAATTCGGTAATGTAACTTCCTTGACCATAGCAATCCAGTTCGTTTGTCATATCACCGATAAAGTCTCCAGTAGTTGGATCGAATTCTCCTTGACGACAAACATAAATAACGGAATCAGTGTCGTAGTACAAAACTCTTTCCTGAAGTTTTTCTAAGTAGCTATATAATTTCAGGCGAGCTTGAGTTGTGGTATATGCGGCAACAGAAACATTAACAGTTGATAGAGTTTCAGCTGCTTCTTCTTTCATTTCGAAGCTTATCACAATATTGTTTTCATTGATTGGTAGAATTTGTGAAACTTCTATAGATGGATGAGTAAGCAAATCAAACAAATCTGAAGGATTATTAATAATACAGGTTTTTTGTTGATTTTCTCTTTGTCCAAATTTACCCCAAAAAGAATTTAAAATCAGCTTGGCAAGTGATCTCTTGCCAGGATTATCTGTTATTTCGGAGTATTCCAACTTGATTTTTTCCTTCTCGAGAAAATCCGTAATATATTTGTTTTTATCCTCTTCAGATAAACATATATTTGGCCACCCTGAAGCTTCCTGCTTTATTTTAAGGTATTTATTCATCATTGAGGTAAATAATCCTTCAGAACCTGTAGTAGGGTTATATTGGATTACTTCGTATTCCCAAATTTCCATTATAGTTAGTAGCTTATAACCCATTTCAATAGCTTTTACTACTTCGTCAATCACCCATGTTCCTAACAAGGCCCTCTGATCATCAGAATGGGTACAAACTCTTTCCTTAGTTTTTTCACTGCTACAGGTTCTACACAATGAAAACATTAGTTTGTTGTTCTGTTTTTGGGGTAAGACAGGGTGAAATAAGTTTTCTGGTGGCAGAATTTTACATTTAATGAGCCCATTGATGCCATCAAGTTGCATATTAGAGCAAATATCATCATTACTTGTATGAACTTTTGGATGTCCAACGGGAAACTTCCCATTTTTACATACCCAGGGGTATAGTGAACATACATCAATGTATTTTATTTGCTCACCTTCCTTACACTTGTAGTAATTAAATGTATTCCCAGTTCTTCCTCCAAAGAAACCATCTCGTGGATTTAACGGGGCATTCTGTACTAGTGGGTGATTGTTTAAGAAATGTAACTCTTCATCTTTTAGAAAACTTAGTTGGGTCTCAAATTCACAACTCCACTTTTCGATCACTTCATAATTAAACGATCTCAAACGTGCTGTTTTGGCCATCGTTCTCTCGTATCTGTAATTCAACGTATCGTATTGTTCTTTATCAGATAGAGGATCGTCTCGTTTATGTTTTAGACAAGCAGGATGACCGTGATAGTAGCAACCATGAAACTCAAAAACTTGTTTATTTTCTTCGCAGAAACCATCGACTTTAACTCCGTTAATTATGGCTTCACGTCCTTTAGCAGCATGTTTTATGTTGATTTTTCGACTTTTCTCTTCCAAAATCAACCACTTAATTGCTTCCGTTGACTGATTATCGACACACCTGATATTGAGAAAAAACACATTTGTTTTAACATTTATTTTAGATATTGTATTCATTTTAAATAACAATTTACCTGTATCCATTTTTGGGTATTAACCCAATAGTGTTCGGCTGTAGAAAATTTCTTCGGTACACCAGATTGCATGAAGAAGCTATAGTCGTAGCTTCTAAGAATGGCTCAATATTACTTTCAATAAGAAAAAAACGTCTGAACTTCAGACAAGCCTCAGTCAGGATATTGACATCACTGATGCAATACTCCAAAAGTTCACGTTGGAGTTCAAAAATGTCGTTTTTATGTTCTCCGTACCATTTTAGAAATACTTCAAGTTCTTCTGCTTTCATAGTATTCGGACTGTAGAATTCTAAGGCTGGTAACTTCCCGACATAGTTTCTATTTCCTCTTGTATTGAACAAATGAGGAAAATATCCGTTTTTCAATTCCGACGATAACTGGAAGGTTTTCGGCAGCTTAGAGAGAGCCATAGGGAAATAATTTAAGGAATCTATAAACTTAATATTTCCTATTATCATTAATATTATTTTACTGCCTCGCATGATTAATTAAGGACTTAAATTTGTTTCATTCAGTATATAATTTAATATAAATTGATGGTCATAAGATTGTCCGTTATGTGCTAATACAATGACGTTTTTAAATTTTTGTCGAACATTCAGAATATGTTTTAAGAATTTGGGGATAATATTTCCTTCTTCTTCTTCTTCTTCAGATTCCTGAACAATGTTCAATGAATGCCCACACTTATTACAAAAGGTCAAATTTGGGATATCAAAACATTCATAACACTTTTGTTTAAAAACACACAAATTAGGCTCATGTATTTTCACCTGAGTATTATAAGTATCATCTGCAATAGATATGGTTTTTTCACCGATAACTCTCTCTTGACGACTCTCTAAATCATAAAAAATGTAAAGAGTGTCTTTACATCTAGGTAATCTACTATCGGGAAGTATATAGCACAAATGATCTTCTTCCACGTGCTTACTACATAATTTACAGTAGTATTCGCCACAGATATGAGTTCGATTGCCGCTATATGTTTTTAAACATAGTATGCATCTTTTAACTTGTTCACAAATATTGTTTCCTTTTGAGCTGCCTGCCTTGTATTTGTCGAAACAGTTTTTCCCTCTAAAATTTCGATTACAATCTACACAATTAATTTCTTTTGCAATTTTTGGGCACGGAGGTGTGTTTTGACATTGTGGACATGTTTTTTGACACCTATGTTTTCTCTTCATATTGTAGGGTACATGGCAATCATCGCAATAATAACCGCAACAGAATGCAGCAGTTAAGAACGTTATTAAATTAAAGTGATTATTGTGGTAGATTAAATTGATTTTTTTTTCTCATCATTATCACCTTCAAATATGATATCACGCCCTTTTGTTCCGTGGTAATACACCGTTATTTTGTATTCCTTTAAATGTTGTTGGAATATTTTTAATTCCGGAATGCCACACCCTTCAGGGGGTATATTTATGTGTGCCTCATTAATTAGTTTTAAGGCATTCTTTGTTTGAATTTTTCCAATATCTCTTCTTATTGCTTCTTTGTTTAACACACTTTCTTTATCGGCATATGCTTTGCCAACGACTAGCGCTCGAGGCAAGCACAAATTATCCGTATTGTGTACAGATACAATACCCTTTCTTTTGGTGCATTCCTCTTCAAATGTGTTATAGATGATAGATCTTTTTTTCCAGAACCTGAAGGGAGCTTCACGGATGTTATACTTAAATTGAAATCATCAGTGCTCAGTCCTGTAGAATTACTTTGGAAGATTCTACTGACCATCTCCCAAATGTCGCTAAATGTAATGGCTGAACAGTCTTTAAAGTTGATCCAACCGCTACCCCGTTCGGTGGAAAAACTCTTTCCGCTAAAAGTTATTCCCACTTTATCAAGAGGATCCAGATCTTTCAAAGCATGTTTGAACATGCCGTTCAAACCTTCCCTTATCCAGGAAGTAGGCTCCTTATTTTCTGGAATAGGTTTTATTTTGAACTGGATTTTTCTTCCGTTCAAACCAAACCTTTTAATCCTCGTCACCATTTCGTCTATTATTTCAAATCGCTATAAAAAATGGGGAAAAAGAAAAGAGTGAAAGTGAACAAAAACCTTAATTGCTTGAAATAGAAGCGAAACAAACAAACAAGCAGGTATAAAAAAAAACTTTTAAAAATTTGTATTTAATTTTTTTTTATTTTAACAAAAAAAAACATTTTTTTTAAATAAAAAGAGTTGTAAAATAATTTTGTCTGTGACTGTACAAAGTTATGATGATTCATTACCTCCTCCTCGTCTTCTCTATGATTGTTGGTGTTGTTGTTATTATTGCTGTTACTGCTGCTGCTACTGCTGTCATTGATACTGTTGTTGTTGATGTTGTTGTCATCGCTGGTGGTGGTGCTATTGTTACTTTCTTTTGCATGAAAGTCTATCACGAAGGTTGATTCGTGAGGAGCTACGACCTCCAAACAAAGTTTAGGTAGCTCCCGTATTTCTTCCTCACCGAAGGAGTCGGCACACCTTTTTGGTAAAAAGACGTAACAATCCTTCAGTTCGACACGAAGCTGTTGACCGTAGCGCGTGGTGCACCTCTTGGCACCCACAATCGCATATTTTTTTTTCAGGGTCAGCTTTTTCATACTGACCAATTCTTTGGTCTTTGAAATGATGTTGTATCGGTTGTTGTTGTTGTGGTATTAAGCAAATTTTTACCATTTGTAAAGGTTAACAAACGAAACGATAAACCTATCTGCACAGTATCATTATTAGGTAAACTCAATGAAAAAGAGAGATTGTCAGTTATGTTTGCTTGTTGCAAATTTATATCCACAGGTAATGGCAAAGTAGCAATTAATGAAGGACAAATTAAAAGCAGACATAAGACTGATGAGTAAAACACCATTTTTAAAAAAGATGCTTGCTATCCAAAGGTTTGTCATAAACTAATAAACATTACACTCAAATTTTAAATTTTATATAATTTTTATTCTATCTATATTCATCTCTCTCTCGCATCTTTTATTCTTATCTCATCTTGTATATATTAAAATACATTCGATTGAAATGATGTGTCATGAACTCGTTCAACTGTCTCTATTTCTCTGCGATGACTGTCTTTTTTCTTTTTAAGTTTTTGAGGTTCATTAAGTAAGTCAGCCTCACCAAATGGACAAAGCGATGGATATTCACCTTTTTTTCTCTTTACAGCATTCGAATGAGGTGTGATCGTTCCGCTCAGTGTTAACTCCCCTCCTATAATATAATTTTATGTTTTATTCATTTCATTTTACTTTTTTTTTTTTATGAAAAGTAATATTCTCACCTAAAAGTTTAAACCGTACATGTTGCATAGATTGAAACTGCAACTTAAAACTCAGAATAGGCGATAAGGTCTCACCATTTCTAATATGAAACAAAACGCATTCGCTTCCATATTCTGGCTATAGCATTTTAATGTGTCATTATAGAATATTACATCCGAAAATTTTATCTCTAACCATCCAGATTCACAGATACAAAATGTTTCTCTTTCCCTTAATCTTTCACACCAAAACATATTGTTTTTTCTACTTCCCCAATTAATGTTCTCTATATACCAGAGCTGTTCTAAAAATAAACACTTAAACCAAACGTTCTAGCTTTTTTAATGATTACCGCAATCATTGCTAGAATATATGTACATATGTAGGCATATAAACCCATTAAACAAAATACAAATCACAAATTACAATGAATCATAAAAAACATATTGTGATAACACCCATTACACATTTCTATAACTCACACTGGCACGCGCTCCTAACCGCAAAACATCAATACTGATAAGCCATACACAACCACCGCGCCTCACCCACTACCTTCAAAGGCTGCCGACCTCTTTACCACGCGCTCCTAACCGCAAAACATCAATACTGATAAGCCATACACAACCATTCTTTAAGTATTTTAATCCGCAGAATTATTTTCTTTAATCTGTGAAATTCCCATACATATTTTTATGAAACCACAATTTCTATATTTACGACAAAATATAGAACATTTGCACATCTAATCTGTGAAATTCCCATACATATTTTTATGAAACCACAGTTTCTATTTATGACAAAATATAGAACAGCCAATGAATCATAAAAAACATATTGTTTTTTCTACTTCCCCCAATTAATGTTCTCTATATCAGAGCTGTTCTAAAAATAAACACTTAAGCCAAACGTTCTAGCTTTTTTTTAATGATTACCGCAATCATTGCTAGAATATAAATTTTTTCTCACATATGTATGTAGACATATAAACCCATTAAACAAAATACAAACCACAAATTACAATGAATCATAAATTATACATCATGCGGTACATTTAAACATTTCTTATCATCTATCCACGCGCCACAGACAAAATATAGAACATCTGCGCGTCCGAAAAAATATGTTTCCAGCGGACATTAGATTTTTTTCTTTTTTTACTGATAAGCCATACACAACATTCAAAAGGTTGCCGACCTCTTTACCACGCGCTCCTAAACATTTCTTATCATCTATCCACGCGCCACAACAACAACAAACACATTGTAAGTATTCTTAATCACCTCTCTCACTCAAACATAGTGCTATCTCTTTCTTACGCCGAATTCCCAGCCCACAGTATCCCCATTCCTACTGTGGGGTTCCTAGAATATAAATGTCCGGTGTTGAGAATGTCAAACAAGTCATTCATCCTCTTGATGAAAATGGCTGTTGACTCCGCAACTCTCTTTTCATGTTCCGTCTTAAAAAAATAATATTAATAGCGTACATTATTCCCGAGTACACATTAGCACTGAAAACCTGTGTCGCGAGCTTAAAAGACATTTTCTCAAAAGAAATTGGTCGGATATGCGCTTTGGTAAGTTTGAAGAAAACTTGAAACGTTCCTTTCGAGTCTTCTTCAAAAATCTTCTCCAAAATACGCCAATCTACGACATCATTTCCTGTTGAAATTGTATATTTAAGCAAAGTGTTACGCACACTTTTAAACATACGTGGATAGTCATGGAGCAAGAAAACTCTATGATTTTCGATATCCACATATGGGTTAATAAACGGAATAAATTTTGAAAGCCTGAGGTAAGCTGAAACATTCGAAGATCCTTGATCGCAGCTTGTTGCGACAACTGAAAGGCCACAATGTATTACTGCTGTAATAATTGTGACCAACATTTTCGATATTGTTTCAGACTCTGGTGATCCCACGTAGTATGCAATCGTTTGCTTCCAATTTCTATTTAAGCCTCTAAGAGTAAACACCATTACCATAGAGGCTACAATATTGCTTCTACCGAATTCTCCGAAGTCGGCGTATCCATAAATAATATCATCCTTGATATTATATTCCAGTTCCTTCTTTATCGCCATTTCGTCGAACAGCAATACGCATTTTCTGTCCATCGGTGGCAAATCCTTTGCTTTGTCCATAAGGAGGTTCTTTATCCTTTCGCTAAATCCAGTTGGTAACCGGATTTATGAATGCCATCGGTAAATGGTGCTTACCGATGGCAGCTTGAATCCAGAGCTCAACATGAAGTTGTAGCACGTCGGTGACTTAAAGAAAAATTTTAAAAATAAATCTTTTTCTTTAGATGTCCAAGTTGTGTTGGCCTTGTGGAATAGTTGGGAGGTGATGAATATCCGAAGGTAATCGGAAAAGTCCTCCATATGGTAAAACAATAGGTGGAATTTCATCCGGACCAGCATTTTTGTCTTCAGTTAGACCAGCTAGAGCCAATTCCACTTCTGAAAAGGTAACACTTAAATTTCCTATGTTTAGACTTTTTAGGGACTGACAAAACTGGCGTTAGTGACATCATTAGAATCAATATAATTTGACTTAAAAAACTTAGCAAAGGCATCGCAGTCGAACCTAAATATTAGATTTTTTTTAATTTTTAATGAAACTCCAAAAACATTTACTATTAACTCTTAACTTGGATTCCATAGAGTAAATATAGTTTTTATATAAAAATTTATTTAGAACATTGAAATTCCTTTCACACTCATTATAAATGCTGCGCAAATTGGCATCAGAATAACACTTTCGTAAACATTTGTAAGCTTTATTCTTTTTATTATTTAAATTAATTAATCGACTGTTACACCAAGGAGGCTTTTTTCAATTAGGAAAGGAAGGAAGGAAATGAAGCATTTTTTAATTTAGTTTTAGGAACAAATAGATCGATGGCCGTCTTAAGAGAACTAAGAAAATTGTTGTAAAAACTTGCTAATTCTCAAGATTGAATTAAAGTTGAAGGCAGTGCTACATTATTATTAATATACATAACTCACAATTTTGTTAAAATTAGCTTTGGAGAAATTATATCTATAATTAAAAAGCATTTTTGGTTTGAAAAAAGTTCAGTATATTAAATTCAAAAATCAAAGCAATGTGATGTAGTGTTTGGAAATATTGGAAAAATAGAATTATTTACGAACAAATTTAAGTCTTTATCTGCAAACAATAAATCGAGTGTTCTATTTAAACTATTTTTATAATTGTTCATTTGAACCAAATTAACAGTTAAAAGCGAATCAATAAAAAAAGAATAACTCATTATTTACATTAAACGGAACAAGAAGACCTTCATCAGAATCAAATACCCAATTTAAATTCGGCAAGTTAAAATCACCTACTAAGATGACATGCTGTTTACTATTAAGCTTAGAAATATAATACTTACAGTTATTTATATGTTGTTTGTACAAATATATATGACTCTTTGGCGGAATATAACTCACTATTAGAAAAATATCTTTTTTACAATTTAATGATACCTTGATAATAATTTGATCAATATCAAAAGATGAATTATTTGATGTTGGCAATGATAATTCGGTACAGGCATATAAGGAGCGCACAGCAAGCAGCACCCCTCCTCCTCTTTCTAGTCCAGTGGATACAGAACATCTGTCTTTACGAAACACAGAGTATTGATGACTATTAAACATCTCTGCATTGTTGTGATTCTTGGTTAGCCATGTCTCCAGGGCTGGCCCCAGCCAAACTTGCGCCCTGTGAAAGATTTGTAGAAAGCGCCCCCTTTTTATATTTTTTTTACACATAAACTGATACACAAGCATAAGCCTTTCCCACATTACACAGGAGGTAGACTTTTAATGCGTTTTTTTTATTGAGATATCCCCAGTAGGCCTAAACCAATAAACTAAAACGCAGCGAAGAAATGAGCAGAGGGGAAACTTTTAAACTTGGAAACTTACTTTTCTGGCCTTACATTTTGCAAATTCAGAAATGAGATCATCAAAGTCTAAAGAATTTAATAATTTCTTTTCAATGGAAATTATAGATAAACCTACCAATCACTCTTGAGTCATGGTTGTGCTAAGATAATTTTTAATAATTTTAAGTTTAGAAAAACTACGTTCTCCTGAAGCTACCGTGACCGGGATTGTATTAAGGATTTGGAGAGCAATTACTAAATTTGGAGCAAAATTTTCAAGGTTTGAACTAAAGATAAAATTTAACACATCTAAACTTGAGCTTTGTGGTGTAACAAGCTGGGATATTACGGTTAACTCTTGAAACAATTCTTTTCCATCTAAATCTTTAAAACTACTTTATGTTAAAACATTCTGCAAATTAAGGCATGAAGCACGTACATTTTTATTTTTTAAACATTCGCTTATGTTACTTAAAAATGAAAAATTGATACTATACGTATCAAACCTTTCAACTATTTAAAAAAAAATTCAACTTTAAATCTTTGTTTGGGGTCTAATATAGTTTCAGGACATTCATCAGCATAAAGTATTTTTCTCCGTTGAGATCGCAATGATGAAGCTTCAGGAAACATATTTGGTATTTCTAGGGAACTAGCAATACGCTCGGTTAATTGAACATACCTACTCATTAATTTTTTCATCGGAACGCATTAAAATCAAACTGTTTTTTGTATTTTCTAAAACTGTTATGCCAGTTGACAGATTAACGGACGGACTTTGCAAATATTTACTAGTTTAATTTATATTTTCTAAAGTATCAAACCAAATTAGCAGGCAGCAAATAAATGTAAAATCAAAAATTTTATTTCCTAACGATTCTGCAATGTTTTTTGCCTCTAGATTCTATAAGGGCTTCATATATTTCTTCTTAATTTGTTTTTAAAAGCCTCAATGCATCTAACCTGCTCTTTCATCTAGTCTCAGAAGGGGGTTTCAAAGTATGACTTGGAATTTTTTTCTTATAAATATCCCACGTCGTTGTGGAACTTGAAAAAAAGTTATACAAACATTGAATTGTATCGAAAAATTTAACTGCATAAAATGAGCACCGAGCAGCATCATTAACCACTAAATTTAAGGAATGCGGGAAACATGGAACGAAAAATGCTCTTGGTTCCAGGGTTCGAATTCGATTCTGAACACCTGCTTCTTTTCCTTTCATATTCGAACCATTATCATAACTTTGGCTTTGACAGTTACCTACTTATTAAAATTTCATGTAATTCAAGCTTGTCTAAAATCAACTGAGTCAGTCATATTACGGTCTTGTCACAAAATACGTCACTTCTATTAAAAACTGATAGCTATTTATTTAATATTAATTAACCAACAAAGCGAAAAAACAATTGAAACAATCTGCATTCTGCAACAGGCTAGATATACATTAAAAGTAGCCGTTACAACAGTCATTAACTTTCAAAAAAAAAAAAAAAACTGCCAGCGCAAGAACAATTCGACTCCACATAGAATCATCCCTCTTTAATTTTTAAGCTCTATGCTCCTTTTCTATTCTATTAAAAATTTTATCTCCTGTAATCAGGCACTTATAGCTCTTACACAGTGTGCAATAAGAAAACCTGCACGCTCTGACCCATATGATTCCGTATAAATAATTTTTTGTTTTTTAAATATCTCCCATGTTAGTTTCGATACTCAGTGTGCAAAAAAGAAGACTTGCTCCATTGACCATTTGTAGCAAAGAAACCTACCTACTTCATTTTCAAATATTATATCTCAACACAAAAAAGTTCCATGCAAGAGAAAAAAAGAAAAAATCTCAACACAAAAAATTTCCATGCCACCTCATATGTGCAAGATTTATTTCATGCACACCGAGTCCCAAAATTAACATAGAGAGTATGACAAAGCAAAATACTTATTCATATTGAATCGTATGGGCTAGAACGTGCAGGTTTTTGTATCACGCACCGTACCGTACCTGAATGCGAGTTCTCATCTACAAAGAAAACAACAAAAAAAAATGTATCCGAAAAAAGAGAGCAGGTAGAGGTTGCTGTGCTACTTCTACTACAAATGAAAGACACATATGGAGTTTTTTATTGTCATTTTTTTTTGTAGATAAGAACTCACATTCAGGTACGGTGCGTGATACAAAACCTGCACGTTCTAGCCCATACCATTGTATATAAAACTGAATAGTACTATCATGGAACAGAAAATTTTGGTACGAAAGGCGGAGCATGAGGGCGCTGCGTGTACGGAAATTTGGTGTGAAAACTAAGAGCGACTGGAAAATAAAATTTTGAAAGCAAGAGTGGGAATGAAAGGAGTATATTATTTTGTCCTCATAAGTTTTAAGATGTGTGAGGGAGTCAGTTGAATCAGCTGTTTATTTCAAAAGAAATGAGAAAATGTGAAAACAAAAACACAAAAACAGTTCGTTACCATAGTTACCTTGAATTTTTTTGTGCCTCTGCCTACCTATCAATGTAAAGGAGTTATGCATATACATATCGTTATAGCTATGAATTGTGTTTTGTATGCTTTTAGCAGTAGGTATTTTGCTTGAAGAAAATTACATATCTGTGGCAATAACCCATAACAGCATAAGTCGACTTATGCTCAAATTGAGTTAATGATGCAATTTGTTTCCATTTTCTTGTTGCTTCAGTCTGTGAATTTTTCATTTTGATATCTTTGTCCGTTACAAGGATATAGCCCTTTGAAAAAAACATAAGTCAGGAAATTCCAAATAAGCAAAAGGAAAAACAACACAAGTCATAAATATCCGAAAAACCGAACTAATTATGTCATTAAAGCAATTTCGTTCTTCGAAAGTTCACAGACATAAGTCAACTTATGCTTTTTTTCCTAATTTTTTTCATTCATTCCTGTAAGCACATGTCTACTTATGCTTTTCTTCCGATTTTCGTTAATTCGTTCATGTAAGCACATGTCTACTTGTGCATTTTTTCCATTTCAGTAAAGAACACAGTGCCTAGACCTAACTGTACTTAGGTTGTTTTTCCATAATAAGAAATCATCACACATCTGCAGCTACGTTGACTTATTTCATTTTTCCCTTATTCGTTTCAAATATTTTGTATGAAATAACTGCACTTATTCGTTTATTCTCCAAGCAAATATCCTCTGCTTAAGGTAGTTGTGCTGTATTTGTATAAGGTTTTCATCCAGTTGGTGAACGATCGTGTGCGATTTTCCTAAAAAGTTTGAGTTGTTACAGTGAGCCTAAATTAGTTGATGGAAATAATAATAAACATTAATACTCGTTCCTATTGTTAATTACCTGTAAAAAAACTGTGTTAAATATAAAAAGTGTTAAATATATATTAATAAAAATCATTTGTGAAATAATGAATACTCGGGCAGGTAAAATGTTGGCACTAGCCATTACTAAGGTGGATACAAACTTTGAAAACAAGACTATAAATGCAACAGTGAAGAGTGTTGGTAAGTTTAATTTTGTTTTCTGTTTGATGTTAAACTTAGTATTTGTTTCATAATCTTTTAATAAGTTCCAGTTAAAATAACCGGCAGTAACATTAGTTTTTTATAAAAATAATTATTTGTTTTTATTTTATGTCAAATAGGTTCTAAATATCTTAACTGAAACTAATAAGATATTGTGAAGCAAAGCCTTAGAATGACCTATTTCTCAAGGGATACAATATAATATTACCTTAGTTCAAAAAATCTTTGTATATTCAGATGCTACTGGCTCTTAACAGATACCCAGCAAAATAATTTTTTTTCTTAAATAGCATCTCAAAAGCACCAAATATTGCATTCCTTTTTGATTTGTGTTTGTTCTTGTTATTAGCATAATTAATGTAGTTTTAATTTTGGATTCTCATTATTGCGTGTATTTTTATTGATAGCCCAACAAAATTTGACTCTTTCCGAGTTTGAAAACGCTCTTCTCCATGAATGCCTTCGAGACGCAACTGCCAATGAAACAACTGTCAATGAACCCGTTTATGACTACTTTGTCCCCTCTCCCTCTCCTAAGGCCTTAACGAAAGCCAAGAAACCAAACACTATTTACAAAAATAGGCAAATTTCTATTGATTATTCAATTGAATTTGCAAAAGAAAAAATAAAAGTTTGCAAAAAATGTTTCTTAGATTGTTTCGGTGAAACAAATTCATTTATTAGAAGCGTAATTACAAAAAACATTACATCGGATGGTCTAGATTTGCTGGACAAAAGAGGTTTATCAACACCTTCTAATAAACTGCCGTTGAGTAAACTTGATGAGATAAGAAATCAAATAAATAGATTTCCAGCTTATGAGAGCCATTACTGTAGGCGCGACAAGACCAAGAAATATTTGCAGCCTGGCCTTACTATAACAAAGATGTACGAGCTTTATTGTTCCGAAGTGGACACCCCAGTCAGTTTATCAAAGTACTCTCAGGTTTTTCGAGAACTTAATCTAAAAATAAAGAGTCCTAAGCTGGATACTTGTGGAACTTGCGATAGATATGCTACTAAAATATCGATAACCCAGAACCCTGAAGAAAAGAACACCCTAATGGAGCTTCAAACGCTTCATCAAAAAAAGCTGATGCGGCATATAGCTGCAAGAGACAAGACAAAGTTTTGGCCAGAGAAAACCCAAACACAAAAGTGTATGCTTTTGATTTGCAGCAGTGCCTCCCTACACCTTTCCTAAGATCCAACATAGCTTTTTATAAGCGTCTGCTCTGGACATACAATCTCACAGTGCATGATCTTGCAACAAATAAGCCCTTCTGTTATATGTGGCATGAAGGTACAGCAAAAAGAGGAGGAAATGAAATTTCATCTTGCTTATACGAACATCTTTTAAATGTTCCAATCAATGTCAGCAATCTGATTTTATATAGCGATTCTTGTGCGGGGCAGAACAAGAATTCACACGTGAGTGTTATGTTTATGACAGCCTTAGAAAGAAATCCCAGTCTTTTGACAATTGACCATAAGTTTTTAGAACCTGGCCACACTCATTTAGAGTGCGATGTCGATCACTCAGTCATCGAAAGAAAGAAAAAACACACAGGTGTCAAAATACACCATCCAAGGGATTGGATGAACTTGGTTGCGTCAGCAAGAAATTTATACCCTTTCCACGTAGTAGAAATGCAGAACGAAAAATTCCATGATTTTGCTGATCTTGCAAAGGAAAAATTTACTTGGCGGAAGGTCAATACGGATGGCGAATAGTATCTTTGGCGCAATTTTAGATGGATCCGTTATAGTAAAACAAATTTCGGTACTATTTACTACAAATACAGTTTAAATGAAGATGAGCCATTTAAGGAAGTAAACATTCGTAAACGCGGGTATAATGCGATCAACGCCATTACTGACTTAAATGTTATTAAAAAGGCCCTTGAGATTTCAAAAGAAAAGAAGGAAGATCTGCTATTTTTGCTAGATTTTATTTCCCCTGAATTTCATAATTTTTATAAGGAAATTATTAAAGGACCTAATGCTGAGCAAGATATTCATCCTGATATTTTAAGCAGCGAAGAAGAAAATGATTCAAACAAAAAATTTTTGATACATAATTCAGTATATTTGAAAAACCCTATAATATAATAATTTATTAATTTTATTTTTTAAACCTAAATTAAAATGAATTTCTGTTTTCAAAACACTTTTTGCAATAATCCAATTTTTAATAATACAAAAACATACAAATATACAAAATATTGTAATACAAAAACATGTATGTAACATTAACAAATTAATATATTTTTGTTTTTATTGAATAAATGAAAATTTGTTGTTTAACAGCATTTTTTGCATAATTATAATCGTAAATCAGAAAATCAGTGGATAATTTTACTTGAAAAAATGTTTCTTTACAAGCGTAAGTTTAAATTTTTTTAAATGCCGTAAAGGAATAAAAGCGTAAGTACACTTGACGAAAAAATACCAGTTGTTGTTAAAAAGGCAAAACAACACAAGTTAATTTATTATTCGCATATTTAAAAATCTTTGTAAGGACGACTTAAATTAGTAATAAAGTCATTTTGTGTTCAAGGCAAAACAACACAAGTCGGTTTTTTGCTCAAAATCACAGTATAATAAAAGAATTTAAAAGAAATTTAAACTTCAAAACAAAGATAATTATATTTTTCATCACTTAACAACTTAAAAACTGTGCTTATGGTAATATTTTTGCCTGTAAAAGCGTTTCAACTGACGACAAAAACTTCAAATGCTTCTCCTGAAAAGTATCGAAAATTGACTTATGCTGTTATGTTATGCCACAGATATATTCATTTGATTTTAGATTTTCAGTTTTTGAGAAATTTGAAAATTTAAATGCAACGTTTGCAAATTTCATTCTCTGTAGGATTCATTGTTGCCATATTTTGAATATGGGGTATAGAAGTATGTATAGTATATACATTTTTTAATATTTATAATTTTATATTTCTACAATGTAGGTATATGTAGGTAGAGGGTGGGTATGTAAGTAGTATTTTTTTTTTTTCGAAATTCATTTTTTTATTCATTTAAACTTAACTCTACTTACATGCTAGACAAAATGGGAAACTAGCCTAATTAATTCTACTTAAATATAACTTACTGGCCCTAATCGGGCGCTCTAAGAAATTCATGATTCTTAAAATTAATGCCTTTCGGCCTACGAACTAAGATTGTTTTATTTATTTCAATTTCAATTTATGTTTTTTTTTTTTTAGAAAAGTTTAAAAACTAAAATCGATAAAATGTAAGTAGTATCTAAGGAGATTGGCATGTAGTGCTAGGCGGTGGAATAACTTTTTTTAAATACTGGTTCTAATGAAGCCAAAAATAATAAAATAAATAAATAAAACTTTATTTATTTATTAACTTCCCATAGGAAGTTATTGTAATGGGTCCGATTTGTCGAATTAAAAATTTTGACATTTCTCGACGTTTCAAGGTCACTAGAGTCGAAATAAAAGATTTTTAGAAAGATGTCTGTGCGTGCGTGTGTACGTACGTTCGTACGTCTAGAGATATCGACTTCAAATAAATGTTGTTATACAAGTAATAAAGCAGAAAGATGCAGAAAGGACTCTCAAAAAATTGAGTGGGTGGTTTCTTTTACCATAGCAATTTAAAAAAACAGGTGAAAATGTTGGTTAACCCTCAATATCTCACGAACCATTGACGCTAGAGACTTGAATTAAATTTTATATTATATATTGGCACGTGATACAAAACAAGAATATTTTTGAAAAAAAATCCAATTAACGGTTTTTTTTATAAAACAAAAAAACTGAAAAAAAAAATTGTCACCTCGAAAATTTTCGAATAAAAAATGATTTTATCTCCAAAACAATTTTGTGCAACGAATAATAACGTTTTCAACATCTGGTAAAATTTTAAGAAAAATCAAATTGACAGTTTTTTTATAAAAAAATAAAAACCTAAAAAAAACATTACTCAAAGTTGGTAAAAATTGAATTTCGACTCAAATATCTTTTCAAAAACTTGAGATTAAGGCTTCAAACTTATTTTAACTTATAAGAAATATTGTTTGCAACATTAGGAAAAATTTTGAGAAAACTCGAATTGACAATTTTTTTACAAAAAATAAAAACCTAAAAAAAAAAATTATAAAAGGTGGTACAAATTGATTTTCGACTCAAATATCTTTTCAAAAATTTGAGATTATGACTTCCAACTAATTTTAACTTATAGGAAATATTGTTTTCAAAATTAGGACAAACTTTGAGAAAAATCGAATTAATAGTTATCTTACAAAAAATTAAAAACCTACAAAAAAAACAATACTAAAACTTGGAAAAAATTTTCTTTCTACTCAAATAGCTTTTCAAAAATTAAAAAAAATATTGGCTTCAAACTTATTTTATTTCACAGAAAATATTGTTTTCGATACTCAATAAAATAAAATCTACAAAAAATAGTACGCAAATTTGGTAAAAATTTTTTTCCACTCAAATATCTTCTCAAAAATTTGAGATTGTGGCTTCCAACTAATTTTATAAAAAATATTGTTTTCAACATTCGAACAAAGGCACGAGTACGATAACTTTGGCGCCAAGATATAATAACGGTTTTTGGTAGAGGGGCTTAATACAAGCATTTTTTACTATGGGAGGGGGGTCTATCTCCCCCCGTTTAGGCGGTAGGGGCAATTTAAAAAAATTATTATTTAAAATGGAAAAAAATAATTAAAATAACGGTGACACTTACAATTAAGTTTTATACATTTTTTTAAAGCCAACATTCTGTTTTATTAGCCAGTTTTTAATTAAAGTCAAAACTATGCGTAGTTTTTGAAAAATTTAATTTTAAACTCAAAATTTGCGTAAAAAAGTTCAAAAAAAGGTGTAAAGTGTAATTTTTCAATACTTCAAGATTATCTACCATTGTTTTTATTTCAGAATTTATTGCTCTAATTTGTTTTTGATCAAAAACTGAAAACTATATGATTTTATGTCTTTTAGTTTTTGAGAAAATTGAAAATAACCACAACTACTATTTTAATTTAATTCTTTTTTTTTTGCTTCAGTGGTCTTATTTTGATAGTAACAATGGTAGGTGCGAGTTTGGGCATTGTATATATATACAATGGTTTGGGTGTATGCAACAGTAAGGTGTGTGCGAGTTTGGGTGTATGCAACAGTGGGATCTGTAAGGGGGGGCATGCTGCCCCCCTGCTTGGGAACACTATAGGATTTGGGGTGGGTGCAAGTCGGAGTGCGTGCAAGGTGGGGAGGGGGCAAGGTTCGGTGGGTGCAAGATGGGGTGCAAGCAAAGTTTCTTTTGCATTTAAATAAGCTGGATTTAAGAAACATTAATTTACCCTAGGTGTATCTTAATCCATATTCGATTATTACTACCAAAATAAGACTACGTTAATACTTAAGCAAGGAAAAAGTAATTTAATTAAAATATTTTTTTTGGTAATTTTCAATTTTCTTAAGAACTAGAAGACATAAAGTCATCTAGTTTTCAGTTTTTGATCAAAAACAAATAAGAAGAACAATGAATTCTAAAAAAAAACAGTAGATAATTTGAAAGTTTTGAAAAACTACACTTTAAACCTTTTTTTTAATTTTTGTTGCATACATTTTTAGTTTAAAACAATTTTTTTCAAAAACTATGCATAGTTTTGACTTGATTTAAAAACAAGCTAAGAATGTTGGCTTTAAAAAAAGGTATAATACTTAATTGTAAGTATTACCGTTATTTTTTAATTATTTTTTTTCCATTTGATGTACATATTTTTTAAAATTGCCCCTACTATTTTTTTTCCATTTGATGTACATATTTTTTTTTTAAATTGCCCCTACTACCGCTTAATATCCTCCTCTGGGGTTTCCACCTTGCAGTGGTGGGGAGGCTTACGCTTAAAATTCTCAGCTGATCAGCTGTAGACTTTTATTTCTTAAGTCCTCAGCTGGCCAGCTGAGATCTTTAGGCAAACCAAGAGAAACCCAAAAGACGAAAAACCATGAACAGTACACAACAAAAGAACGAAAAACCAGCGGGGATATACGCTGAAACGTCGACAGAAGTCACGGCTGCCGGCGCAGGGAGAAGTCGCCAGTGACAGACAAGAACGTACATAAGGACAAAACTACAGAGACGACAGTAACGAACATTACACAGGAGGAAGAAGACCTTCTTCTCACTCCTTTTTCCAACCTCGGTGTAGAGGATGGAGCTAGCATCGGAACACTAGACGACGACGACACATGTTCAAATGCTAGTTCTACCCTCTCACGATTGTCTACCACTTCAGTTCGGAGTAGAATCTCCAACTGTAAGAAGACAATCAAACGACTTGGGAAAAGGAAATGGGAGGAATTGACGACAAACGAACAGATAAGACTTTTCAACGCTCGTGCTTTCCTAAAGAACGAACCTCTTATGATGGGGGGGCCACATGCCCAAACATCGGGGGAGGCGAATTCCAAAGGAAACACTGACATGGGTGCGCTGATGGGACCGCCCAATCCGCCGATTGATATAATTCAATCCAGGAAAGGAACGACCCCTTCAGTTGCACCCCGACTAGGGAACAGACGCCGCCGTTGCAACCTTCGAGGCCGTCTACACCCACCAGACCCAGTAAGGGGCCATGTGCAACAACGGGCTTGGAGGATGGTAAAACGGTCTCGAAGGAGAAGAATCTGGAGGTTGATTGTGAAAGCAGTACAAGGGGCCATGTCCCCGAATGCAGCTCTAGCATAACCCCTTCACCTTCGTCAAGCAGCGGTGTCATGGACGTAACTTCACTAAGTACTAGGACGACAAAAACGGTGATCGAGAAAAAGACTACCAAAACTCTCACCGTAGACAGAATACTACATAGGAGAATACGCAACACTGAACGGACAATTCGACGCCTATCCAACAAAGATCCGGACTCCTTAACGGCAAGGGATAAGATAGTGCTCGAAAACGCTACACGTAACCTTAAGACACTGACAGCAACGAACAAAGACAAAAATATAGGGACTAAGAACCTGATGAAGGAGAAGGAGATGGTGGGCCATGTGCCTCCCCTGGACCCTGATTCAGTGGCAAAAACGTCCAAAAGAACAAGGCAGGATGATACACTTTCGCCCACGAAAAGATCACCCCTGCAGAAAAGAAAAAAGACCTTGGCTACAGAAGAGATGTTAGAGGCGCGCAAATTCGCCATTGCGGATTTCGGCAATCCCTCGAGAAAACTCTCAGAAGACCAATGGCAATTATTGGAAATGAGAATCCTGGATGAGGTTAACGATGCTATCGTTAATAGCAGGCCACCACCACTCTTTGGGAACCTCAAAACCATCCATGGGTTCAAAGTTCTAACATGCGAGGACGACAATACCCTCGTTTTCCTGCAGGACTTCGTCAAGAGAACGATAGCTCCCTGGCCCAACGCTGATCTCCGCTTGGTCGGTCCGAACGAAATCAGCGACTTCGTCAAACCTAAGGCCAGAATGACGATCAAAGGTCCCGCGATACCCCGAGATCGCGTAGAACGATATCTCCAATCTCTAAATACGGAACAGCTAAGTCAGAGCTGGAAAGTAATAGAGATGGGAGAAAGAACGGAAGAAGGTACAGAAGTGGTGGTGCAACTTAGCCACAAATCTATACCCCTTTTGCGGAAAATAGGATTCAAGGTACGCATCGGCATAAACCGGTGCAAACTGCGGCTAATAACAAACAAACCAAAACAAGTAAGTAACAAAATATGAGCATGAAATTGATTCAAATTAATCTTCATCATAGTAAAGCCGCCAGCTCCAATCTTGTCTACATTTTGGGAAGTAGACAAATTGACATTGCCCTAATTCAAGAACCCTGGATTTCAGGTGGCAGAATTAGAGGACTACACACATCAGACTTTACACTATACAAAGCCACACAAGTAGCTAATAGTAATATAAGATCTTGTATTTTAGCCAGGAAGAAGTTTAATCTCTTTCTTTTAGCAAATTACAGTGATCCAGACCAATGTGCTGTGAAAATAGAGAGGAAGGGACTCCCACCACTGATCCTGGCATCGTGATATATGCCGCATGACGGACAAGAAGGGCCTCCCGCTAATATCACAAGCCAGCTTGTAGAGAAAGCTGCCTCTGAGGGATGGGACGTGGTACTAGGCTGTGATACAAACTCACATCATACTCAATGGGGTAGTACCGACATCAACAACAGAGGTGAGTCTCTTTTTGAATTTATACTAGACCATAATCTTTTAGTAGCAAACAGAGGTAACGAACCCACTTTTGTAACTAAAAATAGAAAAGAAGTGCTTGACGCTACCCTAACCAATAACTCAAGCACACTAGTAATAGATCAATGGAATGTTCTTAAAGAGGAATCATTCTCAGACCATAAACTGATAGGGTTCTTGATACACAATGAAGTAGCAACTCCAAAACCCTTTAGGAACTTCAGGAAAACCAACTGGAATATATTCTGCAGGGAAGTAGGACAGGGGATTCAAAACCCGGACACACTTCTAATTCAAGAACCCTCGGACATAGATATTGCGTCAGAAAAACTCAGAGTTGTTCTGAATAGCGCTTTAGAAAAAAGCTGTTCCATTAATCATATGGGAAAAGGTAGGAAAAAACCACCCTGGTGGACCACTGAAATAGGCAACTTAAGAAAAGAAACTAGAAGACTTTTCAACGTCGCCAAAAGAACTAGGAAAGAAGCTGATTGGGAACATTATAAGGCCAGTCAACGTATTTTTAAGGTCGAAACTCAACGGGCAAAACGTAGCTCATGGATGGCCTTCTGCGACGAAATAGAAAGTACAAATGTATCAGCAAGACTCAGGAAAATTCTGACCAAGGATTCAGTCGCTCTAGGATCCCTCAAAAAACCTACAGGCAGCTGGACTGAATCCGGTGGCGAAACGCTTGAGCTCCTTGTGAATACTCAATTTCCTGGCTGCGTAGCTGATATCCGCAGTCCAGAAACAGAGTCTCATACAGAAACCCTAGTACCATCGGATATTATAACGGAAGCCATTCACTCCTTTTCCCCGTACAAATCCCCTGGTCTAGACGGAATCTTCCCTATGATGCTTCAGAAATGCATAAACCTTATCATCCCACACCTAGTTAGCATTTTCAATAATAGCCTTAAATGGGGGTATGTTCCCTTATCGTGGCGTGAGGTAAAGGTAGTTTTCATCCCTAAGGCTGGTAAACCTAGCCATACGGAGGCCAAAGACTATAGACCCATTAGTCTAACATCGTTTATTTTGAAAACTTTTGAAAGGCTAATTGATATACACATCCGAAGCACCCTGAAACCGGACTGTTTATCGGAATTTCAACATGCCTACATTAAAGGAAAAAGCGTTGAAACAGCATTGCACAATGTTGTCAGCGTCATAGAAAAATCACTGAATGACAAGGAATACACCCTTGCAACGTTCTTGGATATTGAGGGAGCCTTCAATAACGTGAAGAACGAAACAGTGAAGCAAGCCTTGGACGACCACAAAGTCGAAAAAGTAATAACACAGTGGATAATGAGTATGCTCCGAAAGAGACAAATTAACTCTGAGCTAGCGGAAGAAAGGGTGAGAGTAACCACATCCAGAGGCACCCCTCAGGGTGGAGTTCTCTCACCGCTACTTTGGGTTCTTGTCATGAACGGTATACTCTCTAAATTGAAATCAAGTGGAGTAAAGATAATAGCCTACGCTGATGATCTTGCATTGCTAGCGACTGGCAAGTTCCTACCCACTATCAGTGAACAAACCGAATACGCCCTCTCGTTGGTAAGCAAATGGACTAGGAACTGTGGGCTGACAGTTAATCCAGCTAAAACAGAACTAGTGCTATTTACTAACAAGCGTAAAATACCTGATTTTAAAATTCCTTCAATCGAAGGCTGCCCTCTTAAAATCTCCGACCACGCAAAGTACCTCGGTGTGATCTTAGATAAAAAACTAAACTGGGGTCTGAACACTAAAGATAGATTCAAAAAGGCATCGATTGCCTTTTACTCCTGCAATAGAATTTTCGGGAAAACCTGGGGACCAAACCCTAAAATTATCAGATGGATGTATTCGGCAATAATTAGACCAATACTAACCTATGGTAATTTGGTATGGTGGAAAGCTTTAGAAAAGAGCACGAACCTGAAAACTTTGACAAAAGTTCAAAGACTTGCGTGCACTGGCATTACGGGAGCAATGAGATCCACTCCAACTGCGGGACTGGAAGTTATACTCAATTTGATTCCCCTAGACCTCTTTGTTCAAGAATCTGCGGCCAAAAGTGCCCTGAGACTTAGTCAAACTAAAGTCTGGATAAACAGTTCCATAGGACACGCCCAGATCCTTCATAAAATTATGGGTCATAGTAATACAGCAGACTATAAAATACCCGTACTTGATTTTCATAAACCATTCCAAGCTGCCATCCCAAGCAGAGAGGAATGGATAAATAATATACCATACTCCAGTGAGTCGTCAATAGCTATCTATACTAATGGCTCTAAAACGGACACTGGTGTAGGGGCAGGCTTCTATTCTGAATCTCTCAAGTTGACCGCCTCGCTTAGGCTTCCAAACCACAGCAGCGTCTTCCAAGCGGAGGTCCTGGCAGTGACAACAGCTGCTAAAAAGGTATCAATGATGGCGATACCACGAGCTGATATCACCTTTTACATTGATAGCCAAGCGGCAATAAAAGCGATTACTGCAACTGAGGTAAAATCGAAGCTTGTTTCATGCTGCCGCGAAGAGCTTAAGGTTCTTGGCGCACAGCACAACATTAGACTCTGCTGGGTCCCAGGCCACAGCGATATAGTAGGCAACGAGAAAGCCGATGAATTAGCAAGATTAGGGTCAATGCTTGACGTAAGCCAAGCTCAGCTAGTTAGCATCCCTACCTGTTATTTAAAACAGGAAATCTCAAAAAGAATAACAATTAAGGCCGATGAAAGGTGGAACCTTCTTGACACCTGCGGCACTACAAGAAAGATCTGGCCCTGTTTTAACAAACAAAGAACGGAAAGAATTATGCAGCTACAAAAGGGATCACTTCGATCTCTTGTAAGCATAATCACCGGACATAATCTGTTAGGTTATCATATGAAAAAGATGAGAATCAGTTCAGATGATCTATGCAGAGGATGCGGTGACGAGGAGGTGCATGAAGATACTTCGCACTTTCTGTGTCATTGTCCCGCACTCTCCCATCAAAGGAAGAAACTGCTTGGCAACTATTTCTTCGGGGATTTAAAAGAACTCTCTAGTACGCCAGGTACTAACATTCTGAACTTCGTCAAAGCCTCTAAATGGCTTGACTCACTGAACACATAGGTTTTTCTTATTAGCTTGAGTAGCAATACTCATGGGTATCACAATGGATCTGTGTTGATCTAAGTGTGACAGTAAAGACATCAACTGTCAGCCCCTCAACCTAACCTAACCTAACCTAACTACCGCTTAAACGGGTGGTGATATACCCCCCCTCCCATAGTAAAAAATGCTTGTTTTTAACTGTTCTATACAAATCCGTCATTAAACTTTGTCGCCAAAGTTATCGTACTCTCCCCCGAACAAATTTTGAGAAAAATCGAATTTACAGTTTTCTTACAAAAAATAAAAACCTAACAAAAAAACAATACTAAAACTTGGTAAAAATTTATTTTAATTTAATTTCATTCATCAAAATTAATTTCATTCATCAAAAAACGCTACAATTTGCATTCGAAAGAAATCGGACAGGGCTGCCACTTTTGAACGTAAATATAATAGAATAATTTACTAGTAATTTAAGACTTGTTTTTCATTTCACCTTATAAATGCGTACCTACCAATAGGTATACGATAATGCATTTACGTGAACTAAAATTTTATTTTAATGTTTCCGTGAACTACAGTAGATTTTAAATTTTAACGTATGACATTTAAAACCATTTTTAAGGGAATTCAGATTGTTCAAAAATGTTTTATATTACATAAAATATGTTTCACACTTAAAATTGAAGGAATTGCTAATTTTTTTAAGTGAACAAACAGTTATATTAAGTGTTATTTCAATAAAATAAATTAATACTGTAATTTGTATGTACCTACATGATTGCGTATTTACTATGCTTAAGAAATAGAAAACATTAATCTACATATATTTCTAAAAATATCCAACATTGTAAAGGTGATATAATATCCATCTACTTATATTTATCCTTATAAAAAACAAACAATAAAAATATCTGACCATTATGAGCATTATATTATTTTTCTTTCTCATTGCCATTTTACTTGAATTTAAAAAAAGAAGTAGGTACCTACTTAAAGTTTCAAATTGGGAACCGGAAACAGTTTGTACTCATTCAATCCTTTTTTTGCCTTGTTGATATTTTTCAATATTCCTCAATACCTACCAAGCAAAAAAAAAACACTTTATACATATTTGTATAGAATATGCATTGCAAAATAATAACAAAAATGCCTTTCCATTGACTCCCTCCAACTATCGCTAAATTTGTATACATTCTTCTATATCTTCTTTTCTTCAATTATCTGGAAAATTATTATTTAATATTGGAAATCTCTCGCTCACTCTCCCCTCACCATAATACATTCCACATGTTTGACGTTTGGGAAGTCGTTGAGAAGAGTCATGCCCAAAAACACTCTATTACCAAGCCCGGAATCTTTCGTACGTTTCACTCTCCAAAACCCGTTTGTTTACATTGTTGTATAATTTTGACAATTAGTCCATGAATAGATGTGAGCACAAACAAAAAAAAAAACGATGCCGTGGGCTAGCGGCACTTTGCAAAGCAAAAACAAAATGGAGGGGTTAATAAGTTTTTTTCAGGTTTTTCTTTTTACTTTTTTCGATGAAGAAGTCAGTTTTAAGCTTTAATTTTGCAGGCATTTTGTGGATAGTGAACCAATGTACCTTTTTGTCTTGAAAAAAGCATGTTTAACATCAGTTTATTATAATTAATTCACTAATTTACAGTAATCACTACGAAATTCTTTAAATTTCATAATAATCCCCGGATTTTTGTATCAAAGATGCGTTCGAAGAACCATCAATTTAAGGGTGCGAGTGCAATTTTTGTATTGAATTCTAATAAATTTTCGTTAACGAACGGCCCAAATATTTTGATAATCCAAGTATATTTATAGTTTGCATATTTAAAAAAAAAGAGTTATAATCGAAAAATATCTTATCCCATAACATTCTTTATTGATGGAAGCATATATGTATTTGCTATCAAAAAAAAACTGCATCAAAGGAACACAAATGTTTTAAAAAAGTAATCAGAAAGATTATAGCGAACCTGTTGAATAAATGCAGAGCAAATATAATGTAAATTTTGACATATATCACAAAATGAAAACGTCTTAAAATCGTTCTGAATTCATGCACAACTAATTCAATAGAACATGTAATCGTCATAAATGTTTATTGTTGACGTACAGAAGTTTTTTTTTAGTGAATTTCCACAGTTTAACGCAAAATATAATTTTCATTCATTCCTTAAAAATGTTTAGTTACCAAAGTTCAAGTTTACTTATTATTGTTTGAAAAGTATGTTTAGTAAAAATGCTGCTAATAATAAAAAAAAATTAATGAGTTTTACGTATATGTTTTTGTTTTTCGTAATATAATAAATACTACCGTAGATTACATTTTATAAATGCAGAACATAGAAGAAAATATACATAAACAATAGTTTTCAGATATAAAGCAGAGGTTACCGTAGAAAAATATTTTTGAGAAAGCCAATAATATTTTAAATATGTTCATTAAAGAAATTTCCGCTTCGGCTAACCTTCATCAACTTTTTAGAAAAAAAAATAGCATTAATAGCAGCCAATTATTTCATAGCATAATTAATTTTTCAGATTGTAAAATGTCTAGAAATTTTCATACGCTACAAAATTCGTAATTTTATGCGTAAACATAGAAGATAACATTATTTAGTCAAGAAGTATGGATTTTGGCGCGTATATCGGTTTTTTTCTATTGGGTGTTCTGTTTCCCCATACTGGAATAAAAAAAGTTACTTAAATCTATTTATTGCACTCATTTAGTTGGTATTGTGTGTAAACATATTGCCTTTTTCTATTCGTTAAAGACGCTTTACACAAAGCAACTTATTTTTAAAACATGGTTCCCTCAAATTTTTATTCCAAAATCTAACTACAAACAAAATTCCAACTCTAACATAGTCCCTTAAAAAGAAATTTTCAGGAATATTTCTGCAACAAACAAAACTAAAATTTGGTCTTGCAACTACCGAACTGCTTAAATGATGAAAATACTAATCTAATTGAGGAATCTGAACTAGCTAAAGTTGGCAATGGAACTTCACAAGTATGCTTCTCGTAGCATTGTCTGTACAAAAAAATACGGAGGCATCCGCCTATTGTTTCCACCTGAACTTCTAACGTCGCCAAGAAAATGCTCTAAACAAATTACACCTGAAAAAATTGTATGTTTTGTTGTTTTACAAAGTATTGAGTTACACTTTTGTCCATTTGCAATAACTATACTTAACCGGTTGCAGCGCATGTTGCGTTCGCAAATAATTTAAGTAAACAAAATAAATAATAATAAACTAATAAATCATTAAATAATATGTATTTGGTCAGTTTTATTTTATTTAATATACATTTACAACATTTATTTGGATGGAAATTAAAAAGCTATACAAATCTTCCAATTTAAGACCATGTCAGCACTTCAGATTCTGTCGGTTAGGATTGTTTAGTTTTTGAACGAGGCCATGAAACATTCAAAATGAAGCATTTAGATGGGGCTGATTACTATAATGAAGCGTTTTGATGGGCCGAAACACTAAATGTGAGAATGTGTTTGGTTTTTTGCATCATTTCACGCACACTCTCACATTTAGTGCTTTCTAGCTTGTAGGCAAACCGAAATGTCAGTCTGAGATTCCGGTCTTGGTAATGGAGTGTTTTTGGTCATGCCGACCGTTCATCTTCATGATAGTACTATTCAGTTTTATATACAATGCCCATACGATTCAATAGGAATAAGTACTTTGCTTCGTCATACTCTCTATCATAGAGGAAATATAATTATCTAGAGTCCAGACTTACTGCTGGAACACAATGGTGTCGGAGCCGGAGTCGGAGTCGTAACTGGAATAGCTGTCAAAGTATTCAATGTACGCAAATGCAAATGTACGAACACATCGCGACGCAACTGGAATCGGAGCCGCAGCCGGAGTCGGAAGAGTTAACCAACTTTTAACTTTGACGTACGACACATGTGACGTTTCCATTTTTGAAGTGAATAACTTGGTGATTATATTTTTTTTAATAGTTTTTCAATTAAAAAGTGGAAAAATATTTAAATAAGTAATAAAAGTGAACAAAAAAATATTTTCTGAGAAATTTAATGTGGTTGTAAACTGCAAATATACCAAATAACATCAAAAAGCCGTACGACGCATTGTGTGCGTACTTTCTGTTAACGTACGACAGCTATTCCGACTCCGGCTGCGGCTCCGATTTTTGCATTGTGTTCCAGCAGTTAATGGGTTTGCTCTCTTTCGGCCTACAAGCTAAATTGAGAGGATTTTGTCCATAAGGATAAGCATGTGTTAGTTGTCCCGTGCATTTCTTATGGGAAAAAGCCATTATGAATGTAGTTGCTATGGAATTTGTGCCAATATTGCTCAACAGCGGGGGAAAAAACTATGAGGTGAACTCAGCCGTTCAAAAAAGAGATCCGTTGAATTCAAAAATTGAAAAATTAATGCAATATTTAAAGAAAAATTAATTTTGCAACTTCCTTTCAGTGAAAACTGTACTAAAAATAATATTTGACTGCTTTTGGCAAACAAATTCTTTGATTTTTATGAAAATTTTTGATAAAAACAGAAAAAATCATGCAGAAAGTATAGGCGCACCATAGAACTACAATGCGACGTGGCCTAATTTGAGTTTAACCCAGTTTTGACAGATTAACAGCAAGGTGAGTATTTTGACAGTTCTACGAAAATGTAAACAAAACAAAATTAATTCCCAGTAATGCAAATGAAGGTAAAACAATTTGAATACAAAATATTAATTTATTGAAATAAAAATATATAATGAATTTGCACCTCATTTAATCCTCAGATAAAGAAGAAACCAAGGAGAATGTTGCAACAGGAAAAGTGGAATCTCCCGAGAAGGAAGCCAGCAACGCCGACGTATTTATTCTGGAGCGAAGAGGTACAAATTCAAGGTGTGTTCATTACGTTAATTTTAAACTCAAATTATATGAATATTATTTTGTTTTTTTAGTTAAAATTACATCGCTCTAATCCGATGGATTCTTATGTCCTCATTTTTAATCAAATATCGTCTGGCTATCTGCTATCGTGAGCTGAATGACTCCAATTTGGCTATTTCGACATTGCAATCGATTCCGAGTAAGTCTAGACTTCCAAAGATAAACATGCTTCTGGCAAAGATACAACATCGACAATCAAGAAATCCATTGGAGGCTATTGCCTCTTACAAAGATGTTCTGCGTGCCAATGGCCATGTAGGCTATAAGTTCACTCTTGGAAGTCGGCGTCGATGGAATTGAAGTCAATTCGTTGGTAGTGAATGGTAAGCAAGCAAGTTGAATCAATTGCAGCGTTTGATAGCAGTAGCAATGCAAAGCACTTCTTTCAGCCAACTACCGATAGGCGAAAGATTGCAGTGTATGCAAGCCCTTCCTCATGATGTGAACAACCGTTGATTTAATCTACAGTCAGTTTTTCAAGACAGTACCTACCACCGAGGATTGGCCAATTGATCTGTTTCACTATGTTCTCAAGTATGATGAGGTAATGCTTGTGGCTACCGATACAATTTTGCAGAAATTTACAGTTGAATATCTGCCTTGTACATGTTTTGGCGAACTCTGTGATGAAGGTGGTGAAGATATTTTTATAAATAATAAAATAAGAACTATCTTAATTTTTTTCTCTTTCTAATTTAAATTGTAGGTCTCTGGAATTCAATTGAAATACCTTCCTTCATTCATGATAAATATATTGCTTTCGATGCCGTCAACAACAATACAAACCGACTCCAGAATTACTCTATCAATTAAGGTTTTTGAGATTTTATTTTTGTAATTCGAAATCACTTATCTACATACATACATACATATAAATCTTTTTGAAGCTATCAATTTCATGAAATAGTTTTTTTTTTCAAAAAAATGTGTGATGGTTATTTAAACCCACAATATCTTCCTTCAATGTTTTCAATTTTTTACTATTTCCTATAACGAATTTGTAGTCTTAAGATTATAACATCAAGTTCTTGTAATATATTGAAAAAAATACAAAAATAATGTTCAAAAATTAAACGAACTATTTAAAACCAAAAAAGAATTACATTCTAGTTTTTTGTTCAAAACTTCAGGTAAAGTCAAATGAAGCAAAATGATTTAAACTGTAGGTAAAAGCAAAGACATGTATGTATCTTGCAATTTAAAGTTAAGAGATACACGTCATGTTTTACCGGTTTTGGTTGTCTTTAAAATTTTCAAAGAGGTATATTTTAAAAACCTGATGTAGTAGATAAATTTAAAGTTGAGATTCGAGGTCAGGATATCTTAATCCTCTCAAAAAGTATTTTTTGTTTGGGTGACAAAAAAAAAAGTATAATTTTGTCGACCAGTGTTATCAAAATTAAAACAACGAATTTCTGACCAATGCTGTTGACCACATGAAATCACAAAGGAATACGTACGAACGTGATGAACCAAAACATAAGAAGAATAGGATTAAAAATGCTAAGTTTTTAATTTTGTTAAATTGAACATATGTGTCAATAAAAAAAATAAAACATACCTAAAACAGCTTATTTGTTTTTTATTATTATTTGCTAAAAACAAAATAAAAATAAAAAAAGGTATAATCCACTATAATAATTGACCTGAGCAGATCAAATTTGGGAAAACCAAAAAGAAGTGTTTTTCTTGGAAAAAGTACATTTAATATTTTTTATTTACTCAAAAACTAAGAAGTTGTATTTTAAAATCCAGTTTTTGTTTTTAAAATGAAAATACATTAATAGCTTTAAATCTAAAACAAAATTATACTAAATTACATACAATTTTGAAAAAAAAAATACAACTTTATTTAAAAACTTGCTGCGCCACGAACTTTGACTATTAATGGATGAGATTTAAAGAGTCAAATCGACTTCGAATCATCTTGCAGGATTTGTTGCAGTACCGCTTCGTTTTGATTTGTTGCTGAAAAAAAAAACAATAAGTGCTTTCAAAGTTTGTGGTTTATGTTACTTACTTTGAAGTGGTCTTGGCATTATGAGTTTTCTGGTCAATGAACGTGCAATGAAATTGTAGGAAATTGATTGGTTTTGAATTGTACCATTCCCGGAATAGTGCTCGTAAGTCGATCCTTTGATTAAAAATTTGCGGCAAGTCGTTTGTGACATTCTTATGCGAGGCAAATTCCAAAATCCTAATCGGACCATGTCACAAGTGCACAATTTCCGATTGTATTATTTTTGGACATCTTCGGCAGGTGAAGGTTGCGGGTTTCCAATTCTTGGAACATCATTAGAGTAGTTTGTAGGGGTATTCCTGTGTCGACGGTCTTCTATGTGAGTCCAGTTAGTTGTGTTCAGAATGCACTTAGTTTTGGTGATTCAATAGGCATTATGTATTCATGGAATTCAGATTTTATTTTTCCAGTCTATAAGTTTACCAACATTTCTGGAAATTTTAAATTAGTACATACGAAAATGATGAGATTTTCAATATTCAGAAGACTTACTTCCGTCTTCCGATTCCCTTCATTTAGAAGGTGTTCTCACAGCAGGTTGCTTCGAAGTCGACTTTCAGTTCCTCATCTACTTGGTATGTGTCGGCGTAAGCGGCCGCAGTAGCCGCTGTCTCGGTCAGTTCAGCGTCCCCGCTATCATTTTGTGAGACAGTTGCACTCTATGAAACCAGAAAATGTTGCTTTAATTGCAGCTGCAAGTCGTTTTTTTTGGTCGGCTTGCAGCATCATATTTCTTGGCGGCTGATGAATAGGCGGAGGACGTTTTGGAAATACTAAAGAACAATAGAATTTAAAATATCCATTACATTACTCGTAAGTAAATGAATTAATTAACCTGATTTGTCTGCATAGGTACTCAGCCGTTGCTGATGCTGCTGTTTAGTCGTTCCAAAACTAGGCGGTCGACTATTAATGTCGAAGCTTTCACTTGTAAAATTGACTTGAATCTCACAAAGTAACACAAAGTCGATGGCATAGCTGAGGATGTTCGCTAATTTAGAATTGAATTAGTAGCTTTGGTGGGGTTGTTGCTGCTGGTGTTGTTGCATTACAAGCATCTGACTATTTGCAGCGACGACGGTGACACCTCCGCCGTCAACACCTGCGGCAGCTATGACCGTTGAGATGTACATACAAATACAATAGGCAGCGTCTAACGTTAAAAACATTGATATTATTTTGTTAAGAGATATATAATATAAAAAACTTACCTGTAAATAAGTATACTTTGTCTTCCAGATTTCTTGATGGAAGTTGCTTTCTGCATTATGGTATGTAATGGGCAGCATCTAAAATGGAAACACAGAGTATAAAATAAATCGATTATTGCAATTTGACTTACTTTTTATTCAATGAAGTGAACTTGTATATTATACTCTTTTCATTGTAAAGCTTTTTGGTCTGAAAAATATCAAATTATATTAAATATCAAAGCAATTAACAAAATCTTACTCTTAAAATCCGAAACCCATTGTTTTGTTTTGCAAAATTGATTGTCATTTTTGACAGGTCACAAAAATTCCATAAGTTTCTATTTTAGCCCAAACCTCATTTTGTTTTTTTTTCCCCACTCACATGTATTCACCGATAGCGAATTTGAGAGAGTTCACCTCGAATAAAATTTGAGGGTGTTTCAGGTAGGACGGGTACCGGTCGGGACTCTAGATAATATATTTCCTCTATGCTCTCTATGTTAATTTTGGGACTCGGTGTGCATGAAATAAATCTTGCACATATGATGGTTGATGAGGTGTCATGGAAAGTTTTTGTGTTGAGATTTTTTTCTTTTTTTCTCTTGCATGGAACTTTTTTGTGTTGAGATTTTTTCTTTTTTTCTCTTGTACGAACAGGGTGAAATATTTTTGGAAATTAGGTAGGTAGGATTTTTAGTACTGCGATATATTGAGTTACATTTTTATTGAATGCAACAATGAAAGTGATGTTAGTTAGTGCGCAAGACATAACTTAGGACAGTTGTGATGGATGTTTTTTGAGATTATTTTAAGAATGTTTGTGGTTAAAAAAATGGCAAATAGTAGTACATATTTGTTTGCGCAAGATCAGATTACATTTTCTTGCTCCTGGTAATGCGCCCCCAGAATTCTGCGCCCTGTGCATTTGCACATCTTGCACATATGCTTTGTCCGGCCCTGCATGTCTCAGTGCAAACAGAAAGAAATCAAACTGCTCAGATGAAGGAAATTAATATGAATCAAAATGAGAAGGCAAATGAGAAGCAGAAGCATTGGTTAAGAGTCCCCCTCACGGTTTTCGCCTTGTTGTGGTGAGGGGGCTTACGTCTAACTCTTCAGCAATCCAGCTGCGGAGTAAGGCAACTAAGAAAACCAACAAAAGCAGAGATGTCAATCTAAAATAATGAACAATGGATAAAAGTTTACAAGAAGAAAAAAATCGAACGGGGATATACGTTCAAAAGTCGGTAGAAGTCACGGCTGCCGGCGAGGGCTTGGCTTCGCAAGAAGCTAAGTCGCCAGTGACAGAAGTAAACTTCAAAGAAGAAAAACGAGAGTTAAAAAGACAACCGGTCATTCTCTCAGTAGATCTCCTTCCCGACTTAGATAGTTTAACTATCAAAGGTACGGAGACCTCGGACAGACCTCCTTCCATAGGTAGTCAAACCGAGGACGAGCTACTGATGGAACCGAGTCAAGAAGAGACTATGCTGAAGTCTGCTGCACCCCTCAAAGCTTCGAGGCATCGCAGGAACTACAGATCCTCCAAAAGATTCGTGGAAAAGACCGAGTTGAAAGACCCTGCGACGCTCAGTTCGAGAGATAAAGCTCTCCTAAAAAAGCACAGAAAGCTAGTTAAGAACTTTGAGCGGCAGCTGGCAGAGACTGCCACTGCACCCAGGGGAACAACAAGGCAAGTGAATGCCGAAGAGTCGGAGAGCAAAGGAGTAGATGCTGCCAAATCTAGGTCTGTCCCTAAAAAGGCAAACCGTGAACAGGCTGGCAATAACTCGACCGCTCGGAACGACAAGGGAAAAGTTCAGGCGACTTCCAGCAAGAAACAGCCAGCCAACGCTAGGAAAGACCAAGCACCGGCAAGCACCTCTTCTGGAATGAACCCAGGAACGTCCAAGAGACAAAGATCGGAGGAGACAGTCAAGCTAGACGGTGCTAAGAAACTTAGAACCAACAGCTTCGACACCTCCCCGATCGACCTACAAATTGCCATTATAAGCCGTGACGACCCAGATGGGAAAATCTCGGCAAAAAAACTGGCTTCTTGTAGAAAATGAGATCCTCAAAGCTATGATGGCAGCATCAGAGAACGATAGTTCTGAAGACTATATCTTTGATGGTGCCGGATGGCGGCGAGGAGTTAAAGTGGTCTGCTGCGGTGACCAGAAATCACGGGAGTTTCTGAGCCGTAAATCGCCAACATTGGCGAACTATGGGAAGGTTCCTCCCTTGAGATTCTACCCGCCGAAGCTCTACCACTCCGCAGCAGTTAAGCATATGGATCCCCCCTCCTGCAGAACATGAGGACGCAGCCATTATTAAGCTGTTGGCGAAACAGAACAAAGAGCTTCCCATTTTAGAATGGAAGCTCCAACACTCAAGAAAGAGTCATGGAGGCGAAGGGAAGGACCTCTTGTTTGTGGCAGACAAGAAATCTGACCTTCTGCTCAGAGAAAGAAAAGGCGTGTTGAGGTATGGGCTCGGAACCGTAAAGGTTAAAAAGGGGAATCAATTTTTGAATATATCCTCTGTTCTAATTTATCGTTATGTAATAGCGGCAATCACCCTACCTTTCGAAACAAAAACAGGGAGGAAATCATAGATTTGACTCTTATTAGCAATAATAGTAAAATTTCAGTTGAAGATTGGAGAGTCTCACTTAAAGAATCTTTTTCGGATCACTTTAGGATACTCTTCTCTATAGACAGGAACTTTACTGAAAAGAAACCTTACAGGAACCCAACTAGAACGAATTGGACAGAGTACGAAAAATGGCTGAAAGACTGTATTGATCCACCAGAGGACAATACAGGTCTAAGTACTTCAACCATTGACACTGTTGTCCAAAACTTGTCTAGCAAAATGAGAATGTCTTTTGAAAAACACTGCCCTTTATCTCGTTCCAATAACTCCACTAAACCACCCTGGTGGAACGGTGTACTAAAGAAACGTAGAACAGAGGTCAGAAAACTTTTCAATAAAGCTAAACTGAGTAAATTAGAAGAGGACTTAAAGTCTTATAGAGCCGCACTTAACACTTACACCAAAGAGTTAAGGAAGGCCAAAAAGGATTCGTGGGCTAAACATTGTGAATCCATTGAAAAAACAAGTGAGGCGGCAAGGCTCCGTAGAACCCTGGCCCTTAATCCCACGATCCCGGGGTACATAAAACACCCTGATGGAACATGGTCGAACTCGAGCCTAGAGACGCTTGAACTCTTCATGGAAACTCATTTCCCCGGTTGTAAAAATCCAGAAAGTTCCGATTGCTTGCAATCGAACACGCTGGATTTTACTCACACGGAATCAAAGTTAGAACTAAATCGGGTTATTACTGAGCAGAAGATTATCTGGGCAATAAACTCGTTCAAACCCTTTAAATCAGCGGGACCAGACGGGATTTTCCCAGCTCTTCTTCAAAATGCTCTCAAAGTAATAACTGTGTGGCTTAGGTTAATCTTCATAAGTTGCATCAAACTTAGATACGTCCCTAATAGCTGGAAAAAGGTCAAGGTAGTCTTTATCCCAAAAGCAGGGAAACCGACTCACTCGACCGCTCAGGATTATAGACCAATAAGTCTCTCTTCGTTTCTCCTTAAGACACTAGAGAGGATAATTGATCTACATGTTAGAGAACTTCTCAACGAAAACAACTTGTGCAACTACCAACACGCTTACCTTAAAGGTAAATCAGTGGAGTCTGCCTTGCATGAAGTAGTTTCACATATTGAGAAAAGTCTTGAACATAAAGAATATACCCTGGCAGCATTTCTTGATATCGAGGGTGCGTTTAATAACGTTAAAACGGAATCGATCAAGACTGCCTTAGTTGAAGTTGGGGTTGAATCTGTCATTGTCGATTGGATCTTCACCATGTTAAATGACAGAATTATCAACTCTCAAATAGGAGTTAGCACTATTGAGAAAACAGTTACTAGAGGCACACCACAGGGAGGAGTCACCCCTGCTCTGGATCCTCGTAGTCAACAAAATTCTCACAAAGTTCAAAGATCAGGGCATTAAAATAGTAGCATATGCAGATGACATAGTGGTTTTGATAACAGGCAAGTTTCTTACCATCATCGAAAACATTATGGAAAATGCATTAAAGGATTTATCTTCTTGGGCAACTAAGAACGGTCTCGGGATCAACACCACCAAGACAGAGCTAGTTTTGTTCACGAAGAAAAGGAAACTGGAGGGCTTCAACCCTCCCAAACTAAATGGCATTCCTCTAAAACCTTCTAAGGAAGCTAAATTTCTAGGAGTAATCCTTGACTCCAAGCTTACATGGAAGCGTAATACTGAGGAAAGAATGAAAAAAGCACTATGTGCATTCTACATATGCAAAAAGACCTTCGGTGTACGTTGGGGTATACGACCGCAAGTCATCCAATGGATGTACACAGCGATTGTCAGACCCATTCTTACCTATGGCTCTATTGTATGGTGGAAGGCGGTGGAAAAATCAAGCTATCTCAAGAACCTGAATAAGGTACAGAGACTAGCCTGTATAGGAATAACAGGGGCTCAAAGATCCACACCACAAGCTGGATTGGAAATGATCTTGGACCTCCCGGCTCTGGATGAGTTCATAAAGTGCACGGCAGCTAAAACTGCAATTCGTTTAAGAGAACTGAGTTTTTGGAGGCATAGCACTTATGGCCACGGGTCAATCTTACAAAGATATGACACGATTCCAGGACTGAGTGAGACAACCGATTACATCCCCCCTTTACTAGATTTCGACAGAAAATATTCTATTTTCATACCAGAAAGACAGGGTTGGGATCCCAATTCACTTATAAGTAAACAGGGTATCCCTTTCTACACTGATGGTTCAAAAATGAAATCAGGAACAGGTGCTGGAGTGTTTTGCCAATCTCTCAACATCAGAGCGTCATATACACTCCCGGCTGACTGTAGTGTCTTTCAGGCCGAGGTCTTTGCCATTGGAAAAGCAGCTGAATTGGCACATCACGAAAAGCTAAGCTCTTCGGAGATTACTTTTTTTCGTGAACAGCCAGGCTGCCAACAAAGCCTTAGCCAGTGAGACCATAAGATCAAAAGCAGTTTTAAATTGTAGGAAGGGATTAGATAAAATCTGCCACACTAACCAGGTAAAGCTCTGCTGGGTTCCTGGACATAGCAATATAGAAGGGAATGATATAGTAGATGAACTAGCCAGGAAAGGGGCAGAAGCAGACACAAGTAGTAGCGACCATTCAGTTAGGGGACCACTCGTCCCGATTGGGGTACTCAAGAGGAAGATAGACCTTAAACTAAAAGAGAAAACCAATATCTCCTGGAAATCCAGGAACGATTGTGCAATCTCTAACACAAATGAAAAGGAAACTCGGTATATTCTATCGCTGAGTAAAAAGAACATTAAAATCTTGATAGGTGTACTAACAGGTCATTGCGCCATTGGCATAATGGCTAATAGAATAGGGGCATTTGCACCCAATTTTTGTAGGAGCTGTCAGGATGAGGAGGAAATGGAAACCATTAAACACCTGCTCTGCGACTGTTCGAACCTCCAAACCAGCCGACTCCGTCATTTCGGAAACAGGTTTGTTGGAGAACTGGATGATCTAGCACAGGTCTCAATGGCGAGCATGAGGAAATTTATAGATAGCACAGGCTGGTTCGGTAACGAGCCAGTCTACGTTAATCGACAGAGTTGAATTGAACTGAGGAGCATCGATGCTAAATTTTTACTTTTACAGGGGATCACAATGGACCAATAGGCCCCCGTGTACGCAACAGCTTCTTGCTGTGCACACCCCTTACAACCTAACCTAACCTAACCTATTGGTTAAGAGTAATGCATTGTTGCAGTGGGAAGTTTCTGTTAATGACGATGGTGACGGTGGTGGTGATTGCTGTGGCGATGGCTGAGGCGGCGGCGGCGACGATAATAGCGGCGGTGTTGAAGGTGCAGAAAGAGTCGATCTTATTAAGAATGGTGTGATGGGAGAAAGCGATGAAGATGAAGGTCATAGACACATCATATAAAGACCGGAATCTTTCGTACGTTTTACCCTCCAACTGCCATTTGTTTACATTGTTGTATTTGTAATTTTGACATTACGTCCATTTTGAAACGTGAAATCCAACAACAATTCGATCATAGAGGAAATATATTATCTAGAGTCCCGACTTAATGGGTTTGCTCTCTTTCGGCCTACAAGCTAAATTGAGAGGATTTTGTCCATAAGGATAAGCATGTGTTAGTTGTCCCGTGCATTTCTTATGGGAACAAGCCATTATGAATGTAGTTGTTATGGAATTTGTGCCCATATTGCTTAACCGCGGGGGAAAAAAATATGAGGTGAACTCAGCCGTTCAAAAAAGTGATCCGTTGCATTCAAAAATTGAAAAATGAATGCCATAAATTAAAAAAAAATTATTTTATGGTTCCTTTTCAGTGTAAACTGTGCTAAAAATAATATTTGTCTGCTTTTGGCAAACAAATTCTATGATTTTTATTAAAATTTTTGATAAAAACAGAACAAATCATGAAGAAAGTATAGGCGCACCATAGAACTGCAATGCGAACGTGGCCCAATTTGAGTTGTTCCCAGTTTTGACAGATCAACAGCGAGGTAAGTATTTTGACATCGAAAATTAAATCAAAACAAAAAAAAATCTATTAAACATTTTTTCCTATAAAACTATAATTTATGCAAATTTTTATTTTGAGAAGCATCAAAGATTGCTTTTAACCAGAAGATTCCAAGAACTTGAAATCTAGATCGGCTAAATCCGCTGCATCTATTAAGTAAGTCACATCAATGAAATCCGGATCGGAAAAGTTGGAATCGGCAAGTCCCAGTCGAGTTGAGCATACATATGTAATGTATGATACGAGCAGTATCGCGTTCGTCGCGCGTAAGTTCACATTCATCAAGTCATCATCCAATTCGAACTCATTTCCTCATCGTCTTCGTCCTCGTCATCAAGCGATAAAGTTGACGAAGCTTGAAGCACCAAATATAACAATAAGTCGGCCAGCAAACATGCTTTATCTAGCAGCAGATAGAGTGGTGCACAGAGGCCAGGCGCGGTATTTCGCAATCCATCCATTCCACCTGACAGACGTAAATCGCGAAGTTCAAGAAAAGTTAATCACGAAGTTAAAGGAACTCTGGTGTGTCCAGTGCTGGATCAAGCCTAGATGATAACCGCGAATACAGTGCTATTAACATGAGCCACGAAGACCTGGGTGATATTAGCGAAATGGATTGAACAATCTAAGAAATATGACAAGATTTTGAAGCCGAAGCAGGGGATCGCCTTGAAGTGAGTAAAGAGGAACATGATTAAATCGATGTCGAAGATGCCAAGAAGAAGAAGGAAGATGCTAACAAATTGGATTTTAAAAAAGACAACTACTATATCAATAACAGCTACACCACCAGAAGTAAGTTAATTTAAGATCCAAAACGAATTTGAATTCATTAAATTATTCATTTAAAGGTTGTCCCACAATATCCAATATCCAAAACATCAGAATAATCAAGAACCAACCGGTCGTAAGTTCACGATAAAGTTTACGAAGCTTGAAGCATGATGAGGATGTCCTAAATTTGAAAATTTGAAGGGAGCACAAAGGAACAGGATAAAATCGACTTCAAAGATGTAGAGAAGAAAAAGGAAGATGATGAAAATTCCGATGGCTGCTCTTAGATGATTCTAAAAATAACAACCACTACTTCAAGGACGGAGCTACACCACCAGCTGTTAGTTTATTTTAAATCCAAAACAAATTTGTTTTAATTTATTTACTCATTTAAAGGTTGTTTCACAATATCCAAGACATCAGAATCATCAACAAACAATAAGTCTGATTTCACTTCCTGAAGAACACCACTACATATCTACGATGATTTAGATCCTTATGACCGCAGTGCTAGATAAAAAGGACTGCGAGCACATAGGAGTCCTCATTATGAGGACGAGAGAGGAGTGCGTCCAACACGTGAAACCGATCAACTGTGTTCGTCCAAATCATATTGCTGCTGTTAATGCTTTGTTGCAGCTTAACTACGAGCTTAGAAGTAAGTATTTATTTATTTATTTATTTATTTATTTATTTCATCAAACAAAGTTACAATTCTTTAGTGATTTCTGTCAAAATATAGGAAAGTTCGTTTTCAAGTTACTCCCGTGATACAAAGTTTAAATTGCCAAATTTGCCAAATTTCCAACATAAAAAAGATTCAAAAGTGTTTTAAAGTGTTGATATAAGATAAAGTAGTTCATTTTTAAAAATTCATGTGAGTCTTAGACCTGTAAGAATTAGTATAAGCCTGGAAAAGTGCCCACCGCCAATCACTATTGCACTCTACATATATACATCTATGTCGGCGAAGAACAAAAGAAATATAGCTGAAACTCCACCTGAAGCTTTTAACTCTGAAAAAAGACCGCAGCACTTTGATAAAATGCCTGATGAACTAGTTGGATCTATGAGCAAATCAGATCTTACAAATTTTCTTTGTTGTCTGCTTGACTCAAAATTGAAAAATACGGCGTCGAAGAGCGACATCGAAGCGATCACAATTGCCAACCAACAAATTATGGAGCTTAACCTCCAAATGTCAAATAAAATAATCGCTTTGGAAAAAAGAAATGAAATTTTAGAAAACCAGATGGAAGAATTACAAAAGAAAAATTCGGAAAATGATTTGTTGTTAAGAATAACTCCACAAGCAGGTAGAGATGAAAAAGATCTCATAAAAAATACGTTGGTAAGGCTAATTCAACCAACCCCGTCCATTGAAAGTCAACATATCCGCGAAATAAGAACACATAATGCCGATGTCAAGAACTTTATTGTTAAGCTTGAATCAAAACAACAAGTTATTACAGCACTCAAAGGATCCAAAACATTACTAGGTACAGGTATCGCCATCTCCAAAGATCTTCCACTGTCAGTACGACAGAAGAGAAACAAACTTTTAAGGATAAGAAGTAGTTTAAACGAAATTAATCCGCAAATAAAAGTATTAGTACGAGATGATAGAATGTATGTTGATAAAAAAGTTTTCCGATGGAGTTCTTCGATGGGACTTTTACAAAACAACACAAATGGGATTGCCGTGCTTAACCAAATCTATCAAATTGATTTAGGCAATCAGCTGTGTTTTAGCGTGGATGAGCAGATGACAGTTGGAAACACCAGAGCCGAGCCGGTAGCGCCATCTACATTTTCAGCTGCAAACTGTTCAACAAGAAAATCAAACAATACAAATGTTATAGCATAGGGTGTAGTTGCCGTCTGCCAAAATAAAAATAGATCTATAAAAATAAATAATAAAATTATTAAAATATTAAGTTATAATATAGCAGGTCTTAGTAATAAGTCAATATTCTTAAGATTTTATGAGCTTATAAATAGTTATGATATTGTTTTACTTTATGAAACATTTTTGATGGAAGAGGATTATAAATTATATTTAAATCGTTTTAAAAGCTTTGAATTTGTTTGGCTACCTGCTATAAAACAGAATACGAGAGGAAGAGCTAGTGGTGGATGCTTCTTCGGATATAAAAAACAACATTTAAATTCTATTTTTTGTGAATTTAAATCAGTAGATGAATTCAAACTTTTAAAAATAACCATGGGTTCAACCAAACTTTTTATACTGCCAGCATATATTAATTGCAATCACTGGGAAAGAGATTTTGTTGCGTTATATAATTTAATTGAACACAATCAATACGACAATATCATGATAATAGGTGATCTAAACGCAAGAATAGGAAAAGAAGAGGGAAGAGAAAATCTATTCGCAGGTAAAATGAGGAATTCAGAAGATGAAACTACAAACGCAAAGGGACTTAGATTATTAGAATTATGCGATGCATTTGGATTTCGTATTCTTAATGGTACCAGTAGATCGGATACAAGTGGGAAATATACGTTTATAGGACAACAAGGCTGCTCAGTCATAGATTACTGTTTAGTACGAGGCGAATGGATATCTTTGGTTAACGATTTTGAAGTTTTAACTGAACAATACTCCGACCATATGCCTATTGTAGCTCATTTTGGTACAGCGCCGATTGAAAGAGAAGACACGCGAACTATGCAACTGCTCCCGAAGCTGATATGGAAAGAAACATATGCAACTGAATATAGACATAACATCGAACTCAATTTACAAACTGATGCAGAATACAATATAATGGATATCGAAAATCTTGTAAATATATCATATCCGATCGTTAGACAGAGAGAAACAAAAAAGTGCCAGTATAAAGAGAAATGGTTTGACACGGATTGTGAAAAGGCGAGAAGAAAATCATTCGGATGGCTCAAGGTGTTTCGAAAGTTTGGTGGTCAATATTTTAAAGGATTATATATTCAGACAAATAAAATCTTTAAACAAATCTGCAAGGACAAAAAGAAAACATATTTAGAAAACGAGGCTCTCAAACTTACATGCTGTAAGGATACTAAACAGTTTTGGGTTGCAGTAAATAAATTTAATGGCAAAGAACCACAAATTAGCGTTCAATTAGATGCAAGGACACTCATGGACCATTTCCAAAGGCTACTGAACACAACAACTAGTATGCCACCCATTAAATATGCAGTACCCTGCATTACAAATGAAATTTTAGATGCACCTATTACAGAGGAAGAAGTTGTGGAGGCTTTAAGGAAACTCAAAGATGGAAAGGCACCGGGAGTTGATAGGATCCCCGTAGAATTCTTTAAGTATGCGACGTCAAATTTCATCAAAAAAATTTCGAAGACCTTTAACGAAATGTTGGAAACGGGAAATATACCAACACAATTTAAAAAAGCCATCATATATCCCATACACAAAAAAGGTAATTTAGCCGATCCAACTAATTATCGAGGAATATCGTTTCTGAACTCTTCATATAAGTTATTCACTAAACTTCTAAATTTTCGAACGACAAATTGGATCGAAAGGCATAAATTGATTAAGGAGTGTCAAGCCGGATTTCGGAGTGGTTATGCAACCGTAGATAATATCTTCATACTGCAAAATATCGCGGGTACATTTGTCGAACAAAACAAAAAATTATTCGCCTTTTTTGTTGATTTCAAGGCAGCCTTCGACAATATCGATCGAAAAGCTTTAATATATAAGCTATATAATGCTGGAATGAGCCAAAAGTTTGGAAGGGTTCTCGAAAACATCTATCAGGATAATCAATCGGCTGTGTGGAGTGGAATTCAGATTTCAAAATGGTTTGAGACAACAATGGGGGTTCGGCAAGGTTGCACTCTAAGTCCATATCTCTTTGCCATGTACATCGATGACCTGACCGACTTTCTACCAGGTGGCATAGAGATAGATAGAGTTCTTATAAAGGCCCTTTTATTTGCAGACGATGTAGTTTTATTTGCATACTCACCAGATTCTCTTCAACTTATGATTAACCGTCTTGATTCGTACTGCCAACTATGGAATCTTACGGTGAATCTTACGAAGTCAAAAATAATGATTTTTAAAAAGGGATCTGGCAGAGCTTGCAGAAACGAAAAATGGTATCTGAATGGACAGCCCATTGAAATTGTAAAAGCATACAGGTATCTTGGAGTCACGATAACTAGCAATCTCAGCATGGAACCTCACTTGAAAGAAAAGTTAGTAAAAGCTAAAAGTGCCATATCCGCAACCTGGAAAAGATGTTTTTCAAATAACATAGTTGATCACAGTGTAAAATATAAAGTATTTCAAGCTGTATCTGAGTCTGTGATGTTGTATGCAGCACAATCTTGGGGGTACTATCAGTATGAAACCGTTGAGAAACTGCTAAGGTACTACGTCAAAAAATGTTTCAATCTGCCAAATACAACGCCCAACTACATGATAAATATAGAAACAGGACTACCACCACTTTTTATTAAAACCTTAAAACTGCATGTTGATTATGTAACGAAAGTTCTAGAAATGCCAGATGATAGACTTCCAAAGATAATTGCTAGAAAGACAATTGAAAGAAGAACTCTTTGGTTTAAACAACTAAAGGAGCTTGCAACGTACTGCGGAATAGAATTCAATCTCGTGAATGGAAATGGAAGGTACTGCACAGATGTTTTCCAAAACATTATTTCAAAAGTAGATGAACAATACAGAGCTGACTGTATAAGCTTAGCTACTGCATCGGTCCACAGATCTACATACAGCATTTTAAATCATAATTTGCGCGAAAGAAATTATTTTCACCACGAAAATGTAATGGAAATTATAACGTCTATTTTTAAAATGAGAGGAGAGCTTATTCGTCTTAATTATATCCCCCACCGTCCTGACTTACCAAATATTGTAACCTTTGCAACCTATCGGAGAGAGAAGATGTCATGCATTTCATTGGAAGATGCCCTATTTTGAAAGAAATACGAAGAAGTTATCTTGGAAGTAACACGTTATCGGAAGAAGAAGTCCTAGCACATCTCAACTGTGAAAACAATTTAAAGCAACTTTTTTATTTTTATAAATATGCTATGAGCTATCGCAATCAAATTATCAATGAAGAGTTCTAACAACAAAACAAATTTGTATTTTTTTACCACAAATATTTTTTTATACATTATGTTCTAACAAATAGAAACAAACTTAATACTAAATGTTTATTTTAATGTCAATCAGGCAGACGGCAAAGCCATGCTTATCGATTTTTTGTAAAATAATTTGTAATATAAACAAGAACAGAAACAATAAAAATCAATCTAATCTAATCTAATCAATTCTTTAGTGATTACTTGATAATAATATAATATAAAAAACTAAATTGAAAAAAAAAAAAAAAAAAAAAAGTTTACTATTACGATTTTCAAGTTGTTAATTTCTTATGTTTTCTTTTGTTCATAGTGTCCGAATGTCTGGTGTGGCTTCAATAAAGCATGCATATCGATTTGGAATCGATCCGCTCAAAATGTTAAATGTCTCCTTTTTGTTGGCAATGGTGAGTATATGAATAAAAACAATTTGTTTAGATTATATCCACATAAAAATTCACATTAGTTAAAAGTCCTTAACAATAATATTGTATTCTTTTCCTGTGATAAGGAAATATTTAAATCATTAAACATGTAGACTTTTTGATTTTTTAATCATGATTATTTGTTTTTAAAATAAAGTGGAATTAATAAAAATATGTTTTTAAATTCTATTCGGCACCCAACCTTATAATACATTATAAGGCTTTTCGAGGCTATCTAAATTCATGAAATAGCTTTTTTTCAAAAAAAATGTGTGATGTTTTTCCAAACCTACAATATCATTCCTCAATATTCCGTTTAAATTTGTTTCGTACTTTTTATTACGAATTTGTAGTCTTAGGTTAAAACATCAAGTTCCTGTAGTAAACTAAAAATATACAAATATAATGTTGAAAAATAGTATTGTAGCTAAAATCGAAGTTCGTATTCGTAATCAGCATCAAAAATTAACTCTTAAACGAACTATATAAAACCATAAAAGTATTACAATTCAAAACTTTAGGTAGAGTCAAATGAAGACTCATGAGTCTGTTAACCAAATGAAATCGCGAAAGAATACACACGGACGTGATGAACCAAAACATAAGAAGAATAAGGATTACAAATATTATGTTTTTAATGCCTCATTAAAGAAAAATATACATTATACAGCTTATTCGTTTTTTTTTATTATTTTCCAAAAATTCAATACAACTTAGAAGTTATAATTCACTAATTTAATATTTGACTTGAGTAGATACAATGTAGGAAAACCAAAAAAAAAGTGTTTTTCTTGGGTATATTTAATATTCTTTTAATTACCCAAAAACTAAGATACATTTAAACATCTAATTTTCTGTTTGTTTTTATTCAAAATAAATAATAGCATTGAATTTTGAAAACAAAAATTTTACTAAATTAAATACAATTTTGAAAAAAAATTCAAATTTATTTAAAAACTAGCTGCGCCACATCAAAAGTAGATTATCAATGGATGAGAAATGAGATTCTAAGCATGTGGTCGGATCAAATTATATGACTTGTTGCAATACCGCTTCGCTTTGTTTGGTTGCTAAAACAACATTAATTAGTGCTTTCAAAGTTTGAGGTTTATGTAAAACTTACTTTGAAGTAGTATCGCCATCATGAACCTTCTGGTTAACGAACGGACAATGAAATGGATTAGATTATAATTGTGCCATTCCCAGAAGAGGGCTCGTAAGTCGATCCATAGATTGAAAAATTGTGGCTTATTAAGTCCTTTGCAATATGCATAATGAATTCAGGGAATTCTTCTATATTGCCAGTCCTTAAGTTTACCAAAACTGTAGGGAATTCTAAAATAGTACATACAAAAATGATGAAATTATTTTTTGATTTTCCATTCGGAAGACTTACCAATGATTTACGACTCCCGTCATTTAGGAGGTGCTTTATTATCTCAGCAGGTTGCTTAATAATCGACATTCGGTTCAGCTACCTCATCTACGTCATCTGTGTCAGCCAGCTAAGTATCCCTGTCGTCCTTCAATGGCAACAAGATAGTGAGACATTTGTTGCTACAAGCTTGGAATTACATCTAGATAATTAAGATTAAGCGAGTTTACCACGATATGAATGCATCGATTCGTACTTACATAACTGATCTCCGCGCCCTGTTGCGTCGTTAATTTGAGTGGCTTGCATTATATTTCTTGGCAGCTGATGAATAGGTCGAGTTGGCAGTTTCTGTTACTGCTGTTCAATCGTTCCAACACCAACACTCAGCTGCTGGGAGAAGGCCGTTAGCGGTCGACTATTGCATGGCAAAACTTCCACTTGCATCATTGACTAGGTGGTGTTGTTGCTGCTGGTTTTGTTGCATTGAATGCGTTTGAGTATTGGTAGAGATGGTGACACCATACGTCTGCGGGAGCTATGCATTCCGTTGAGATGTACATACAAACACAATCGGCAGTATCTGTCGTTAAAAACATTGATAATATTTTGTTAAGAGAAATACAATATATAAAAACTTTCCTGCAAATCAGCGCCTTGTTTGCTTTGTCTTCCAGATTTCTTCAGGGAAATTGCTTCCTGCATTATGGTATGTTATTGGCAGCATCTAAAATGAGAACACAGACTTTAAAATAAATCGATTATTGTTGCACCTTGAATAAAAAGTAAGTCAAATTGCAGTGAAGGCAATTTGACTTACTTTTTATTCAATGAAGTGAACTTGTATATACTTTCTTCATTATAAGGAATTTTGGTCTGAAAAATATCAAATTATATTAAATATCAAAACAATTAACAAAAACTTACTCTTCAAATCCGAAATCCATTGTTTTGTTTTGCAAAATTGATTGTCATTTTTGACAGGTCACAAAAATTCCATAAGTTTCTATTTTAGCCCAAACCCATTTTGTTTTTTTTTCCCCACTCACATGTATTCACCGATAGCGAATTTGAGAGAGTTCACCTCGAATTTGAGAGAGTTCACCTCGAATAAAATTTGAGGGTGTTTCAGGTGGGACGGGTACCGGTCAGGACTCTAGATAATATATTTCCTCTATGAATTCGATGCGGTGTATTTACTTGTTTTGACAGATGTTTTTTTTTTATTAAATTGCTGTGGTGAGAATTTAAGATTTGATTTTAGCTGTCAAATGACAAAATGAATTCCAATGTTTGCATTTTTAAACATTTTTGATAGGAAAATACGAACATTGGAACTCACTTGGACGTGTTCTTATAAGTTTTTTTGATTTTTACTAAAAAGTGTGAATGCAACGTTCTTACTCACACTTCAAGGATTCCAGGAAAGTATAAACCATTCCTGTAGGTACATTATTGTACCAAGGACACGGCCAATTGAGTTCCAATGTTTGCATTTTCCTATCAAAAATGTTAAAAAATGCAAACATTGGAACTCATTTGGCCGTGTCCTTGGTACAATAATGTTCCTACAGGAATGGTTTATACCTTTCTGGATTCCTTGAAGTGTGAGTAAGAAAGTTGCATTCACACTTTTTAGTTAAAATCAAAAAAAACTTATAAGAACACGTCCAAGTGAGTTCCAATGTTCGTATTTTCCTATCAAAAATGTTAAAAAAATGCAAACATTGGAACTCATTTGATCGTGTCCTTGGTACAACAATGTACCTACAGGAATGGTTTATATTTTTCTGGAATCCTTGAAGTGTGAGTAAGAACGTTGCATTCACACTTTTTAGTTGCAATCAAAAAAACTTATAAGAACACGTCCAAGTAAGTTCCAATGTTTGTATTTTCCTATACAAATGTATAAGCATTTTTTCATTAAAAAAATATAACGCAACCAAGCGTTGGAACTAAAAATCTTATTTTGTTTGTTAAAGTACATACATGTGGAAATGCTTAAAAACTATGGCACCTAATTATTATTATTAGATTATGGAATGTATCCGTTTTACAAATTCCATATCCAATTTTTAACGTCTAAAGAATGTATGGATATATGGCATAACGTCTCCTTGGATAGTTCTTTAAATTCTCTCTATACCATTTGTGCGTAAGTCAAGCGTTATCAGTCTGTAAATGATACAAACAAAGTTAAAAAGGGAAACTCAAGCGATGATTTCCCTGCAACTTTACCTGATTGGCAATTACCCAAATGCCGATGTAAGCCCAAGTGCTACTGCCTGGAATTACCCCTGAGATAGCCACGTACATATGTAGCAACTTCAAAGAACATATGAGGCGACGAAACGAACTCAAAGAATCCACCTTCACCTTGTGGCATGAAGCGTTTGTCGGTGATTGTTTTGCCAGCTGCATCCTTACGCAGATTGTCTAAAATCATGTTGGCCCTGTATTGCTGTGACCAGCTGAAGTGGAAGCTGAAGCAGCAAATGTACTGCATGAAGGTGATTTTCTGGATTCAGAATGACGATGGTGTAGTTCCTGAAACGATAAAATATTTTTTACCCAAATGAACTTGCGACAAAGTGTTGTGAAACACAAACCCCTTACGAATCCCTCGGTATTGGCCAATACTGCTGTTATTCATCTAAAATAGTGAAAGTATCCAACGATGTAGTGTGACAAATTGATTTTACTCTTGGGCGAGAAGATTTGTATGAAATTTGTTTTCTTATTAAAAATGTTTAAAAATGCAAACATTGGAATTTTTGTTGACGTTTTCAAACTCACCTCGAAGAAATAAACAGTTATGTTATGTGTGATGTTGAGGTGATGTCACACTTTTATTATTTTTTTGGATTTGAAAAACCTACCTTAGTGAAATTGTTAAAACCTGGTCACTGTTTTGTAATTATCAAAACACTTTTATAAAATAGTCATCGTTTTTAAATTCGAAAAAAAAGAATTATTATAACATTCAAAAAAGATAATTTTTGGAACGTATAATTTTAACTGGATCAGAACTCTTTATATTACATTCAAAATTAAAAAAAAAAAACAATGTTTTACAGTTTTGCTAATATATTTCAAGTTTTCTTTACATAATACAACAAATTCCTTGTTCAGACAATTATAGCTTTTTATTGAATTGAAAGTGTATTATACGTAGTCAGAGCCGGACAAAGCATATGTGCAAGATGTGCAAATGCACATGGCGCAGAATTCTGGGGGCGCATTACCAGGAGCAAAAAAATGTAATCTGATCTTGCAAACAAATATGTACTATTATTTGCCATTCTTTAACCACAAACATTCTTAAAATAATCTCAAAAAAACATCCATCACAACTGTCCTAAGTTATCTCTTGCACACTAACTAACATCACTTTCATTGTTGCATAAAATGAAAATTTAACTCAAAATATCGCAGAACTAAAAATCATACCTACCTCATTTCCAAATATTTCACCCTGTTCGTACAAGAGAAAAAAAGAAAAAATCTCAACACAAAAAAGTTCCATGCAAGAGAAAAAAAGAAAAAATCTCAACACAAAAAATTTCTATGCCACCTCATATGTGCAAGATTTATTTCATGCACACCGAGTCCCAAAACTAACATAGAGAGTATGACAAAGCAAAATACTGATTCATATTGAATCGTATGGGCTATAACGTGCAGGTTTTGTATCACGCACCGTACCCGTACCTGAATGTGAGTTCTCATCTACAAAGAAAACAACAACAAAAATATATGGAGTGTCTTTGATTTTGATTTGTAGTAGAAGGTAGCACAGCAACGTACCTGCGCTTTTTTTTCGGGGTTGTTTTCTTTGTAGATGAGAACTCACATTCAGGTACGGTGCGTGATACAAAAACCTGCACGTTCTAGCCCATACGATTCAATATGAATAAGTACTTTGCTTTGTCATACTCTCTATGTTAATTTGGGGACTCGGTGTGCATGAAATAAATCTTGCACATCTCTCTGAGTGTCGTGGGGTGCACATCTCGTTTTGAGCTAATCTTGTTTATTTTTTTTTTAATGATGAATTGCACTGAGTGTTCTAAAAAAATACTTAAAAATGATAACCTGCGTGTTTTGTGCAGTGACTGCAAATGGACATTTCATGGTGCTTGTGTTGGAATTTTAAAAGAAGAACTTGATTTTATGAAATCGAACAATAAATCTTTTCGTTGTAAGAAATGCTTTGCAAAAAAGAGACTTTCTGTTCATCTGCCCGACTATGAGCAAAATATCCCTGTTGATGACAATGCACAAAGTTGCTCCAAAACCAAAAGTGATGTGAATGTGTCTCGCTCTCGCTCTAATGAACTTGAGAATGAGGAGAATGTGTATACGCTGCAGATGATTTATAAAAAAGTTTCGAACTTGGAAGAAATAAATAAAGAGTTTCTTGTTTCTCTATCAGCTCTAAAAAAAGAGAACGAAACTTTAAAAACAAAAGTTCAACTGTTGGAAAACAAACTGCATTGGCAGCAACAAAGTCATTTAGTTAACTGTATTGAAATCACCGGATTAAATAATGTCGACAATAACAACTCGAAGAGTGTTGCGCTTAATATCTTCCGAGATGCCTTGGGAGTGGAATTAAAAGAGAGTGATGTAAGCAAATGTTATGTGAAGCAAGAAAGAGGCAGTGAAAAGACTGATATAAATAAAGAGAGCAAACCGATAATCTTCTTGCAACTATCTAATCTCACTCTTAAACATCGAATTATGAAGGAGAAATCGTTACACAAACAGAAGCTTAACTCTTGGGGAGTAGATAGCAGCAACAGCAGCAGCAGCAGCGGCAACAGCAGCAGTGGAAGGAGGCAAATTTACATTAACGATGCACTTACAAAGTTTTCTCATGCATTGTTGATGAAAGCAAAGGCAGCAAAGAAGGAGAAATCTTATAAATATGTATGGATTAAAAATAATAGAATTTTTATTAGAAAGATTGAAGGTAGTGATCCCATCCAAATTAGGTCTTTTGAAGACCTTGAGAATATTCCTTAATTTTTGTTATAATGAATCCTAATTTTGAATTAAATAATGATGATGTTCCTACCTTTAATCTTAATATTTCTAATAGTAACAATTGTGAACAGATCTTTACTTCTAAACCTTATTGCTCTAACAAATTCCTCTTGATTCACCAGAATATTAGAAGTTTGCGTGTGAATTTCGCTTGCCTTGTTTCCCACCTAAATTCTTTTGCTTGTTTACCTGACTTTTTGTGTGTTTCGGAGATTTGGATATATAATTTTGAGAAAAATGATTACTTTTAGCCAGGTTATAACTTTTTTGCTAAAACAAATGATGATTATTGTGCTGGAGGTGTAGGTTGTTTTGTTAAGGAAAATTATGAATGTGTATCAACTGTGTTAGATTTTGTGAGCGCTGATATATTAAAACTTACTTTTAAATTAGATAAAAGAGATTTTGTTTTGCTTTGCATTTACAGATTGCATAAATATAGTTTAACGGTGTTTATGGATGAATTTTCTAAGCTCTTGTATGCCGAAAAAGCAAAAAATTTATTAATATTGGGAGATTTAAATATCGATATTTTGGAAGATTCTGATGCTGTTTCTGCTTATTTGTCCTTACTTGCAGCCCATGGTTTGGCTTCTTTTATAACCGAACCAACAAGACCGGTTTCCGGAACATGTTTAGACCACATATATGGTCGTTTTTCCAATTGCTCTTTTGACACAATTGAAAAAGGCGTATTCAATTTAGGTATAACTGATCATGCCATGACTGGTCTTTTGATGAGTTCCCCTGGTAGCATTGAACCATTATCTACTGATAAAAGTTTTGAAGTAACTAAAATTGACTATTTAAAATTGAAAAGCAAGCTTTGTTTTGAAGAGTGGCAATCGGTTTACTTAGAAAGTGATGCCTCGAAAGCTTTTGATACTTTTTTCGATATTCTTAAAAATTATATTGTCCAATCCAGTGTTACTTTCAAACTAAGGAGTAAACAAAAAAAACTTAAGCCTTGGATAAACAACTATATTTTAAATAAAATTCATCTGAAAAATAAACTAAGAACTAAATGTATCAAACATCCGCTAAACCGAAATTTAATGAAGCGTTATAAAGATATGTGCTCTCAACTTAGAAAAGAAGTTCCATTGTGTAGAGACAGATACTATGGAAATCAATTTGAGCAAGCTAAAGGTGTTATTAAAAAGGAATGGAAATTAGTAAACAGTCTTCTTAATAAACCAAATTCTAACAAAAAGGATTTTAACATAGAAATTGATGAAGATGAAATGTCTATTAATAAGACTTTAGCTATTGCTAATAAATTCATTGATTACTTTGCCAATGTTTCAGTTTCCTTGCAATCTTCTTTTTGTCCCACCTGTGCAATATGTAGCTCTTCCATTATTTGTGGTGATCCTTTGAACCAAAACACATTTTTTTTCGAACCCATAACTGCATTTGAACTTTTGAGAAGTATTGGTTCGCTCAAAAATTCGAAGACTTGTGGAGCTGATGGAATCTCAAACAATATGCTTAAAACTATAGCTTGTTACTTAGTTGATGTTTTGCCTTATTTATTTAACCAAAGCATCTTTACAGGAAAATTTCCGGATGCGTTGAAGTGTGCAGACATTGTTCCTATTTTTAAAAAAGGATCAGCGAAAGAAGTGAACAATTATAGACCAATTTCAATTCTATCTTCTGTAAGTAAGATTTTTGAAAAAAGTATCAAGAACAGATTAATTGATTTCTTAAATAAAAACAACTTCTTTAGTTCCCTGCAATTTGGGTTTCAGAAAGGTAAATGCACGGAAGACGCTCTTCTAAAATTTTGCTCCGAGATTTTCTTTAACCTAGATAGTAAAAAGTGTTCAGCTGGCCTGTTTGTCGATATCACTAAAGCTTTTGACATGGTTGATCATGATATCATGTTGTCTAAATTGGAAAATGCTGGTATTCGAAGCTTTATGAGAGATTGGTTTGGATCCTACCTTGTTAATAGATCATTACGAGTAAAAATTAACAATACTAGAAGTGGCTTCAAATTTCTTAATATTGGGGTACCACAAGGCTCTGTGCTTGGTCCAATATTGTTCTTAATTTACATTAACTCTTTATTTAAATTACCATTCAAGTCGAAAATTACCGCTTTTGCAGATGATGTTGGTTGTGCCTATGGTGCTGATAGTCCCCTTGATCTTGTTGCAGATATAAACTGGGATTTGAATCTTTTTAGGTCGTGTTTTGCTGAACATAAATTATTAATAAGCTCTAAGACGAAAATTATGTTCTTCAGCCTTTCTTCTCAGAATGTTTTCGAACCGGAAATCTTTTTTCATGAGCCTGAGTGCAAAAAGTTTAAACTACATAGTTGCTCTTGCTCTTCTGAAACAAGCACGATCACTTACTGTGACCACCTATTTTGTAGTGATCTTTGTTTTCAAATTGAAAAAGTGGATGTTTTTCAATATCTAGGACTGCTAATCGATTCAAAGATGACCTTTAGTAATCAAACTGAGAATTTACAAAAATATTTTCGTACTACACTCAGGCACTTCTTCTTTCTCCAAAAAGTTTGCTCACCCGACCTTCTTAAAAAAATTTATTATGGGATTTTCCACTCTAAACTACAATATGGAATTGCTTGTTGGGGCGGAACGCACTTTTGCAAAGTTAAACCAATTCTTACTCTCCAAAAGTATGTTATTAGAATAATAAGCAGAAAACGGCGACTGCATCACAGTTTTCCATTATTTGTGAGACTAAAAATTCTTCCAATTCGTCACCTCTATTGTTTCAAAGTCCTAAAAAATTTTTTTTTGCGCTCAGGAAATCTAAATTTCAGAGTTTTAGACAGTCATAACCTACGAAACAACTTGCAATATCTTGTATCTATTCCTAACTTCCGGACTACTACTTTTCGAAATTTGTATACTGTTGCTTCTTCTAGATTATTTAATAAACTACCTTGTATGTTAAGGTCACTTATTTTACCAAATCTTTTTATGAAACATCTTAAGAGTTGGTTGTTTGAATCTGATTTCGGTGATTTGGAAAAAATTATGTTTTCATAAACTTAATGTTTTTTGTATTTTCCTTTTAATTTCTGGTGAATTTTTGGGAATTGGTTTTCTAATTTGTTGAAATTTTTGTATCTGGTCGTTCTTTTTGTAATTCCTTAATTAAGATTTTCTGGACTTTGCTTAATTATTTTTTTAATTGTGATTCTCTTTGATTTATTTTCCAATTGTACATATTTATACTTGAAGTTTAAAATTAAGGGTCACCCCACCCAATTTATTTATTTGATTTTTTGTTAATTATCGAAGTGGCATTTAATACTGTTTTATTTTCTAACAATAATGCCACTACTTATTTCAAAATTTTTATTTACATTTTAGTCATATTGAACTTGATGTATCTAAACTTATTATAAGAAATAAATGAATTTTTAAACCTTTAAACCTTTATATGAGGTGGCATGGACATTTTTTGTGTTGAGATTTTTTCTTTTTTTCTCTTGCATGGAACTTTTTTGTGTTGAGATTTTTTCTTTTTTTCTCTTGTACGAACAGGGTGAAATATTTGGAAATGAGGTAGGTATGATTTTTAGTTCTGCGATATTTTGAGTTAAATTTTCATTGAATGCAACAATGAAAGTGATGTTAGTTAGTGCGCAAGAGATAACTTAGGACAGTTGTGATGGATGTTTTTTTGAGATTATTTTAAGAATGTTTGTGGTTAAAGAATGGCAAATAATAGTACATATTTGTTTGCAAGATCAGATTACATTTTCTTGCTCCTGGTAATGCGCCCCCAGAATTCTGCGCCCTGTGCATTTGCACATCTTGCACATATGCTTTGTCCGGCCCTGACTACGTATAATACACTTTCAATTCAATGAAAAGCTATAATTGTCTGAACATGGAATTTGTTGTATTATGTAAAGAAAGCTTGAAATATATTAGCAAAACTGTAAAACATAGTTTTTTTTTTTTAATTTTGAATGTAATATAAAGAGTTCTGATCCAGTTAAAATTATACGTTCCAAAAATTATCTTTTTTGAATGTTATAATAATTCTTTTTTTTTCGAATTTAAAAACGATGACTATTTTATAAAAGTGTTTTGATAATTACAAAACAGTGACCAGGTTTTAACAATTTCACTAAGCTAAGTTTTTCAAATACAAACAAATAATAAAAGTGTGACATCACCTCAACATCACACATAACATAACTGTTTATTTCTTCGAGGTGAGTTTGAAAACGTCAACAAAAATTCCAATGTTTGCATTTTTAAACATTTTTAATAAGAAAACAAATTTCATACAAATCTTCTCGCCCAAAAGTAAAATCAATTTGTCACACTACATCGTTGGATACTTTCACTATTTTGGATGAATAACAGCAGTATTGGCCAATACCGAGGGATTCGTCAGGGGTTTGTGTTTCACAACACTTTGTCGCAAGTTCATTTGGGTAAAAAATATTTTATCGTTTCAGGAACTACACCATCGTCATTCTGAATCCAGAAAATCACCTTCATGCAGTACATTTGCTGCTTCAGCTTCCACTTCAGCTGGTCACAGCAATACAAGTCCAACATGATTTTAGACAATCTGCGTAAGGATGCAGCTGGCAAAACAATCACCGACAAACACTTCATGCCACAAGGTGAAGGTGGATTCTTTGAGTTCGTTTCGTCGCCTCATATGTTCTTTGAAGTTGCTACATATGTACGTGGCTATCTCAGGGGTAATTCCAGGCAGTAGCACTTGGGCTTACATCGGCATTTGGGTAATTGCCAATCAGGTAAAGTTGCAGGGAAATCATCGCTTGAGTTTCTCTTTTTAACTTTGTTTGTATCATTTACAGACTGAAAACGCTTGACTTACGCACAAATGGTACAGAGAGAATTTAAAGAACTATCCAAGGAGACGTTATGCCATATATCCATACATTCTTTAGACGTTAAAAATTGGATATGGAATTTTTAAAACGGATACATTCCATAATCTAATAATAATAATTAGGTGCCATAGTTTTTAAGCATTTCCACATGTACTTTAACAAACAAAATAAGATTTTTAGTTCCAACGCTTGGTTGCGTTATATTTTTTTAATGAAAAAATGCTTACACATTTGTATAGGAAAATACAAACATTGGAACTTACTTGGACGTGTTCTTATAAGTTTTTTTGATTGCAACTAAAAAGTGTGAATGCAACGTTCTTACTCACACTTCAAGGATTCCAGAAAAATATAAACCATTCCTGTAGGTACATTGTTGTACCAAGGACACGATCAAATGAGTTCCAATGTTTGCATTTTTTAACATTTTTGATAGGAAAATACGAACATTGGAACTCACTTGGACGTGTTCTTATAAGTTTTTTTTTTGATTTTAACTAAAAAGTGTGAATGCAACTTTCTTACTCACACTTCAAGGATTCCAGGAAAGTATAAACCATTCCTGTAGGAACATTATTGTACCAAGGACACGGCCAAATGAGTTCCAATGTTTGCATTTTTTAACATTTTTGATAGTATCGAAACTAACATGGGAGATATTTAAAAAAAAAACTTATTTATACGGAATCATATGGGTCAGAACGTGCAGGTTTTCTTATTGCACACAGTGTAAGAGTTAAGTGTCTGATTACAGGAGATGAAATTTTGAATAGAATGGAAAAGGAGCATAGAGCTTAAAAATTAAAGAGGGATGATTCCATGTGGAGTCGAATTGTTCTTGCGCAGGCAGTTTGTTTTTTTTTTTTAAAGTTAAAGACTGTTGTAACGGCCAATTTTTTATGTATATCTAGCCTGGTGCAGAATGCAGATTGTTTCAATTGTTTTTTCGCTTTGTTGGTTAATTAATATTAAATAAAAAGCTATCAGTTTTTAATAGAAGTGAAGTATTTTGTGACAAGACCGTAATGTGACTGACTCAGTTAATTTTAGACAAGGTTGAATTACATGAAATTTTAATAAGTAACTGTCAAAGCCAAAGTTATGATAATGGTTCGAATATGAAAGGAAAAGAAGGGGGTGTTCAGAATCGAATTCGAACCCTCGAACCAAGAGCATTTTTCGTTCCATGTTGCCCGCATTCCTTAAATTTAGTGGTTAATGCTGCTTGGTGCTCATTTTATGCAGTTAAATTTTTCGATATAATTCAATGTTTGTATAACCTTTTTTCCGGTTCCACAACAACGTTGTTGCGTTATAACAAGTTTTTTTTTTTTATTTAATTTTAATTTTTAATAAAAACGATGCCTCTTGCATCCACTTGTTACTTTTGTTTTGTTTATTTTATTCTATTTGACAAATGTCACTACCTCTTTACACGAGAATGAGAGAGAGCGGGACGGCCATAGTCCTTCTGACCATGGTGCTTTCTATCATTTTCGTGAGGAAAAAAATACCAAGTCTCGTTTCAGGTTTCAAGGAAGGTTGGTTTCCATTTAAGTGAAACCAAACCAGGTGGACGGTCTGGTCAATGCATAAGTTGCGTGAGAAGTTACTCCAAATGGAGAATGGCCTACGGCCCAACATAAAGTTTTACAAAATTGTAAATTAAAATTTAAAAAAATTGTAAATAGTCATAAAGTTTTTTTAAATTGTAAATTCATATGCTTTGGTAATTCTTTTGTTCATATTATTAACTTTTTTATCATTAAGTATATTCATTTTGAAAAGATTGTAATACTTGGAACAGATTTCATAGACTTATGGACAGTTAAGTTTCGGGTAACTTAGTTCGGTGTTAAGTAAATAGATCCCGAATGATAACTATTTTTCCTTTCCTTTCGCGCGATTGTAAGATTAAAATTAAGTTAAGCTGAAGTCAAATTAAAGATTTTTCTCAAATTTAAATTTCTTAGTCCTTGTTCGATACCAAAGTAGAAAGTGGGGGCGGCTGAATGCAGCTCCTGGAATCGTCGTGACATGGAAGTGAATCCAGCGGGCGGCGAATTCCAGGATGACTTGCATTTAGCTGTGAGAGAAGAGCGAGTAAGCGGGATCGCGAGAATTTCATCACAAGTTAAAATCAACAAGCCGATCTCCGATTGGCTGTTGATGATGTGATTGAAATCCGCCACTCCATATTGGCTGAAAGCTAAAATGGCGGGAGATGGAAAAAGAAGAGACAGGACAGATCTTGAGATCTGGCCGTCAATTCTTTCAGAGCATTAAAAGTGATAAGACAGAAAGTGGTGATTTTTGAACAAAGGCTAAAAACAAAAAAAAAGTTTGAGAAAAATTAGAAAAGTGAGTTGGTCGTTGAGGAAATAAAAGAGAATTAAAGGATTATAAGGAGAGGAAAGGAAAAATAAATATTCGGAGATTTGGCAGGAAAGAAAAAAGATTTGTACATTTTTTTGGTTCTGTTTCTGTGTAAGATCGTTTTTTTTAATTGTCTTTATCCCAATTTTATTTATGGGAACTGAGACCTTAACGGTCCATAGTCTATGAAATCTTTCATTTTTAATTTCGAAAAGATCCTGAGTTTTTATCCTGTTTTTGCAAGGTTTCTCAGGCATTTTTACATTAATAACATTTCTCATAAAAGATATCCATTTTGTGTTCTATTTTCTTGTACAGTGGTTTTATTGTTTCGCTTCGGTTTCTTTTCTTTGTCCTTTGTATTTAAGGTTTGCAATTTCCTTTTTTTTATTTCCAGGTGGACGGTCTGGTCAATGCATAAGTTGCGTGAGAAGTTACTCCAAATGGAGAATGGCTTACGGCCCAACATAAAGTTTTACAAAATTGTAAATTAAAATTTAAAAAAATTGTAAATAGTCATAAAGTTTTTTTAAATTGTAAATTCATATGCTTTGGTAATTCTTTTGTTCATATTATTAACTTTTTTATCATTAAGTATATTCATTTTGAAAAGATTGTAATACTTGGAACAGATTTCATAGACTTATGGACAGTTAAGTTTCGGGTAACTTAGTTCGGTGTTAAGTAAATAGATCCCGAATGATAACTATTTTTCCTTTCCTTTCGCGCGATTGTAAGATTAAAATTAAGTTAAGCTGAAGTCAAATTAAAGATTTTTCTCAAATTTAAATTTCTTAGTCCTTGTTCGATACCAAAGTAGAAAGTGGGGGCGGCTGAATGCAGCTCCTGGAATCGTCGTGACATGGAAGTGAATCCAGCGGGCGGCGAATTCCAGGATGACTTGCATTTAGCTGTGAGAGAAGAGCGAGTAAGCGGGATCGCGAGAATTTCATCACAAGTTAAAATCAACAAGCCGATCTCCGATTGGCTGTTGATGATGTGATTGAAATCCGCCACTCCATATTGGCTGAAAGCTAAAATGGCGGGAGATGGAAAAAGAAGAGACAGGACAGATCTTGAGATCTGGCCGTCAATTCTTTCAGAGCATTAAAAGTGATAAGACAGAAAGTGGTGATTTTTGAACAAAGGCTAAAAACAAAAAAAAAGTTTGAGAAAAATTAGAAAAGTGAGTTGGTCGTTGAGGAAATAAAAGAGAATTAAAGGATTATAAGGAGAGGAAAGGAAAAATAAATATTCGGAGATTTGGCAGGAAAGAAAAAAGATTTGTACATTTTTTTGGTTCTGTTTCTGTGTAAGATCGTTTTTTTTAATTGTCTTTATCCCAATTTTATTTATGGGAACTGAGACCTTAACGGTCCATAGTCTATGAAATCTTTCATTTTTAATTTCGAAAAGATCCTGAGTTTTTATCCTGTTTTTGCAAGGTTTCTCAGGCATTTTTACATTAATAACATTTCTCATAAAAGATATCCATTTTGTGTTCTATTTTCTTGTACAGTGGTTTTATTGTTTCGCTTCGGTTTCTTTTCTTTGTCCTTTGTATTTAAGGTTTGCAATTTCCTTTTTTTTTATTTCAGAAAAAAAATTGCTGGCGCCCTCTTCCTTACGAAACGTAAGAACGCCCCTGTGGCAATTATCATATAATTAATGATTTTGATATCAACGTGATATCAAAATCATCCGAAACTTAAATTAATCGAATTGTTGATTACATTTATAATTGCTGAACCCACCCCTTTCTGAGCTAGTCATGGTGGCAGCACTTAAGTTGCTCCTTGTTGCAATTTGTGTTTCGCTCGCCTCTTCGCCGCTGTTATTTGACAGTTCGGCATAATTTACCTATTTATATTTCTTATAGGTATTTCTATCGTGGTTAAATTCGTTTTGTTTTCGTTTGTTTTAATTTGATTTTGATTTTTTTGATTAATCAAATAATTACCGCGGAAAAAAAAATTGCAACAATTTTTTTTTTTTTTTTGAATAGAATTTTTGGACGAAATTAAGCACACATCATATGCAAGTTTCTGCTAAATGTGCGACGAAAGACTCATGGTCGTCTTAGATTAGATTTGTTTATTGAACTTTTATATATACGATTGGATAGTCTTAAGAATAAATAGATACATTGTCTTAGAATAAAATAGTTTGTTGGCACATAGGGGGCCTAACTTTATATATTGGCTTAAGTTTAAATTAAAATATTGTTTAATATGTATGGCGTTCTAAAAATAAAAGTCGGTTGACTTGGTTATCCTCGGGGTGTTCCTTCCCGGTTGTCATTTGTTGGATTTGTTGATTGGTTAGAGGGTTGTTGGCTTGTTTAGCCACGTCGGTGGGCTGACTCGGGGTCAGCGTAGAATGCAACGGCATCTTCGTTGTTGACTTGAATTATGTTATCATCCATAATGTCCATGACGCTAAGGTACATGGGCTCTGGCAGTCGCTGTTGGGTTGTCATCCTTCTTATTAGTTGGTTCGGGTGGCTAGATGAGTTACCTACTAACTTTTTAGCCAAGAGTAGTAGGTAGTTGTCCAATGTATTTATTCTCGCTTCAGAATAAATTCTGTCGTTTTTAAAGTATTTTTGACGCTCCCTGTCAAAGACAAGCCCAGTGCAGATTCTTAAGATCTTTCTTTCGAAAGCTTTTAGCTGCTTCATGGCCGTTTTGGAGATGGTGTACCAAACGGGAACGCTGTATCCAATGACTGGTCTCAGCAGTTGTTTGTACATCAGGATTTTGGTCTGTTGACTTAGTCCATTGCTCTTCTTCATCAATGGATGGACACGATGAAAGGCCCAGCTGGCTTTCCTAAGAACTTTCTGGGCGTGTGGGTTAAACTTTAATAGCTCGTGGAAATAAATTCCCAGGTACTGGACGGTCCTCTTGGCTGAAAGTGACGATCCATCTGGGAGTTTCAACTTCAGGTTTCTGCATATTGTCGCTTTTTGCGATCTTCTACGGACGACAGTTGACGGCCTTCTGAAGCAGATGAGTTCCGACTTTGCTGCGTTGATTTTAATACCCCATTTATGGTAAAAGTCAAAGAGACGGTGGATGTGTTCTTCTACTTTCTTCACGGCTATATGTGGTGACATTGAGGAGCAGTAAGTCAAGGAATCATCGGCATATAGAAGGTTCTCGCAGTTGACGGGGTTAGGTTGGTCAGATGTCAGGATGCTGTATAGAAATGGGCCGAGCTTCGATCCTTGGGCAACTCCAGCCCTGATGTTCTTCATTGACGATTTGCATTTCTCCAATTGTACATAGAATTTTCTGGAAGAGAGAAAAGAAAAAATAATTCTTATTAGTGCGATTGGAAAGCCTAGCATGTGAAGTTTATGGATAAGGCCTTCAATCCATACGCTATCAAATGCTTTCTCAACATCCAGAAGGCATCCAACGGTGACACGATGGCTATTAAGAGCTGTGGTGATGTCGTGTTGAAACTTCATCAAAGGATGCAGCGTCGAGTGTTTTTCTCGAAAACCAAACTGCATGTCAGGAATTATACTGTTTTCACAGCAGAATTTTTTCAGTTTCCTTAATATAATTTCCTCCAGGAGTTTGCTGATGTTACTCAGGAGAGATACGGGCCTGTAGTTAGAAATATAATTCCGATCTCCTTTCTTGGGAATTGCCACGATCTTAGCAGTTTTCCATTTTTGGGGGAAGAAGTCGTTGTTGAGGCAGTTGTTGAAGACGATTGTCAGGAATATAAACACTGCTTGCGGTAGCCTATTCAGGATGAAGTTAGAAACCCCATCCGGCCCTGTTGACTTCTTTGGTTTGCCGTGGTTTATTATTTCACATATTTCCTCTGAAGTGCTCAAGTATGGGTTGTCAGTTGGGTTATTTGCCAGGTTGGTTTCGTTGAATATACTTCTCTCTAGAGTGGGAGCCAGAGTTTGTTGGATGGAATCATTCACTTCGTTGATGAAAAGTGGGCTAGACGGAGGGTTGGGGGTAAAGTTGCCTTCGAAGTGGTTGGCAAAGGCTTCCACTTTGTCATCCAACGATGTAATCTCAGTGGTGTTGTCCATCATGACTTCCGGTAGTGGTTTATTTCTTCCTATAAAGCGGTTGATTTCTTTGAAGGCGTCTGGTCCGGGTTTTATTTCTGGCAATCTCTTCTTGAGAGATTTGTCATTGTGGTGTCGAATAGAGTTCCGGAACATGATGTAAACACAATCGAGTTCGCTTGTCACTGTCTGGTAATCCCGATTCACTGTGTTGAATTCTCTCTGGTGAATTCTCTGTAGCCTTTTCCTCAACCTTTGTCGGTGTGAATACAACTTTTGTACATATTCCGGGAGATGTTGGTACCTATCTTTAGATGTCATGGGAACCTTTTGAACGTCAAGAGCGTTGCCGATTGTCGCTTCCAGAATTTCGACGGCACCATCGATTTCATTATTCTGGAGGTTTCTGTTGGCAGGAGGAAGTACCAAGTGTTGCTCGATATGCCTCTGCAATCTCTCGACGTTGAGTTTTTTATAATTTATGTAGTCTGCTTGGGGTCTCGCAGTTAGGATGGCTGGCTGATTGAGTTTTATCGAAAGCAGAACTGCTTCGTGGTCAGAGTCGCTGGGCACCGTTGAACAGGTGAAGTTGCTGATTTCTGGAAGAATATAAATGAAATTAGAAGTTGATAGGAAAAAATCTAAAGTTGATGGAGTTCTTGGAAAGGTTGGCTTTGGTTGCGACACTACAACCAGAGAATGTTCATCGCGGTCCAACCAGCCGACGATGAATTTGCCTTCAGCACTGATAGCGGTATCCTGCCACCTGTGGTGTCTTGCATTGAAGTCGCCACCAATTAGACCGTAAGTTGTTTGTTTTAAGACACTGTTGAGTATGTTGAGGTCACCATGGATGTTTACTTTATAGGAACCGCATTTGAAGTAAACGCCGATTACTGTCAACTTTTCTCCTTGTCCTAGATCTATCTGGACCGCTGTAGCTTCGCTTGTTTGAAGGCCTGGGATGATAATTTCGCTGGTGCTGAAAGAGATCTTTTCCCTCAAGTAGATGGCTGTGCCTCTTCCGTGCTGACCTTTGTCCTGTCGGAAGGTCTTATATCCTACGATGTTAATATTGTTCTTTCGGGTAACATTTGTTTCACTTATAAGAGCGATGTCCGGTTTGTTGTTTTTCATGAACATGTTGAATGACGTCCTCTTATCAAGGCTGTATAATGAGTTTACATTATACGTCAGGATGCGGAGCTTCTTTAGTTGCATATTTGGAACATGAAGGTGGCCAGTGCCACGGACTTATCTCCATCGCTGAGCTGAGAGTAATTTGGTGGAACCGCACTCCTAGCTTTTCCCATGACCGTGAGCAGGTCGGAACCAAATATTCTCTGGACTTCGCTGTTGAGGTTTACTGGTGCTGCGGCTTTGGTTGGTCCTGTTTTTGGTGGTATCCTTGGTGCGGTCATCTTGGCTGAAGTTCCTGTGACTTGTTGTGCCTTTGTTGGTGCTGGTTTGGTTGGTGGGCCTCTTTTCGCCATTGCTGCGGAGCTGATTGCCGGACGAGTAACCAAGCAAGCTGACTTAGCAGCAAACTCTTGGTGAGAACGCTTCTCCGCCAATAGCCTGTTCCTTTCTGTCAGGCGAGCCTTTAGCGTTGGGCAGCCTTTAAAGCTGGCAGGGTGTCCAGCTTTTTGGCAGTTGGCACACCATACGTCCAACCCAGTGTTTTCTTTGCGCTGGCACTGTCCTGGTTCGTGCTTATCCTTGCACTTAACGCATACAAAGTCCCGCCCGCAGTTGGTGGCCACATGTCCAAAGCGTTGGCACTTATGGCACTGAACGATGTCGTTGGATTTTAGCTTCTCCCAATGGACACTCTGGTTCATAATGCGAGTCTTTGTGTAGACCTCATTGATGTCGATGGACTTTGCTAATTCCACAACGAAGTTGTTGTACACCTTTCCTTGGGCCTTCTTTGCTTTGAAGGGTGACACTTTTATTACTGGCAGTCCCTCTATCCTCAGCTCTTCTTCTACTTCGATGGCGGCGTACGTGTGGTGGATACCCTTTAACAAAAGCAGGTTTTTCCTGTCATCCTTTGGCGTGAAAGTGTTGAATTGTATCTTGCTTGTCAGCAAAAACTTCTTGACGGCGTCAAAAGATTCTCTGTTTCCAGCGTTGATGATGGTGGATTTTGTGTTACGGTTCTTGAAGGTCATGCTGAGGTTTGTTCCTTTGAAGTGTCTGCTTATTTCAGCGATGTTTCCAGAAAACACGAAAATTGGTGGCATTCCTGAAGATTTGGCGGTGTTGTCTTTAGGTTGCAACATTGCAACAAATTGGTGCCCAACGTGGGGCCTGTGAAAGAAAAATTAACTTTTCGTTTTGGGAATCGTGTGCTGTGTCTTGTTGTCTGTTTTTTTTTCTGTAGCTAAGTTTGTGACTTCTTTGTTCTTTTTTTACTTTGAAATTGGTACTGCTAATTTTCTTTTCCTTTCTACAGGAAATCAGTGAAGTTAAATCAAGGAAAATAACTAGTGGGGAATTCGGATATAAGGAAAAAAGAGCATATCTGTGAGGATTATTCAAATGATAACTTGTGTGACGGGGTGGAAACAGTGGTGGAAATTGTCTTTTTGATTGGCACGATAATTGAAGGTTTTCGGTGTTTTAATAAGTGAGTGATTTTCTTTTTTATTTTTGATTTCTTGTATAGTATATAAAATTTGGATAATTTTACATATATACATATATTTATTTATATATATATAATCGGGATAGTTGATTCTGAAGGTGACCTATATATATATTCTATATACCCATATATCTTCTTTTGTTTTTCGGCTATTTAGAATTTTATTTAATTTAATATAATTTTTATTGGTGTTACCATATCGGCTTTATTTGTTTTCTTGGAGTTAACTATAAAAATAATTTTTGCTGGTATTAGTATATTGATTTTCGCTAAGGTTTTCTTAAAATTTATTTGATATTTTCGTTTGGTGTTACCATATCGGCTTTATTTGTTTTCTTGGAGTTAATTATAAAAATATTATTATTATTATTATTATTAAAACTTTATTGAAAACATAAATGAATTATATTAACAATAATTAAATAGATATAGCGCTAGCTACCAGGACTTTTAGCTATATGAAAAAAAAGTTAAGTTTAAATAAATTGATTGTGGCAACACTTCCAAAAGAAGAACAAAAGAGAAAATGTAAAGAAATAAAAATAAAAAAACTGTATTCTGAAAGAGACTGCCGGTTAGGTAGGAATATTGAGATGTGAAATAAAATAGTCGATTGTGAACCATTAAAGGAAACGGACGTGTTTTAATTATATTTTTGTCCGAAATTAAGTTTAAAATTTCAGAAGTGAGATACCCCAGTAAGTCCATCGCGAAAAAAAAATATATTCGTTTGATAATCGAAAAAAAATAAATTGAGTTTATAAAATCAAATCAAACGAAAAATATCCAACGTAAATCTAACGGAAAAGAAACGAAAACCGAAGAAAAAAAAAAGAAAACAACCCCCGTTTGCTTATAAAGAAACTTAACCAATATCAGTGTGTTCTGTGTACGCGAGTTATAGAATTGCTTCCCAATCATAACAACCAAACCATACCAAGCGTATTCCATATCGCTTAATAAAAATACCATTAAATATTAAATGCCCACCAAGCATATTTCATTGAACATAATTTATGTGAATAGACATAAAATATTAAAAGTATTGTAAACAAAGAATGTCTAACAAAGAATCTCCCACAGATACAGAATATCCAAACATAAATATAAAATCAAACTAATGTAAACAAAAATCGTCAACGATCAAAAACAATAAAATTGAATCATCATAAAATATGATGATAATGCATGTGTACCAATACACACATATTTATAGTCTGTAAGAAGAAATCATGATTATCAAAATAGTATAAATAAGCAGGATTTTTCCTGACAATGAGTTCAGTTCCATCTTGACACTCCTACGTATAGCAGAATATTTCCCCCCACCAGTGGTAAGGGATCCGATGCTCAAATTAATAAATAAAATACTTGTTTAAAATTTTAATCTAGCGTTTTATTTTAAAATCTTTTTAAAAAAATCCCGGAGGATTTAAAATACAAAATTGGCGCAGTCGATAGGATCTCACTAAGAAGTTAAATGAAAATTAATGAATAGATGAGATTCAGTGATCGGACCGAAAAGAAAATAAAAAAAAAGTTTTTTAACCGGTAGAATTTTGTGCGGATTAAAGTACAACGTACATTATCTAAAACATTATTCAACGATCGAAATTAAATTGTGTTTTGTGAAAATTAATAACACTGAAGTGTCTTAGTGGACAAAACAATTTCGTACCAGAAAAACAAAATTATTTGTATACTTAAGTGTTCATAAATTTTTTTAATACACGCATTCTCATAGAGAGATAAGTAAACAAAACATTAACATAGTGTCTACGAAAAAGACAAAGTGTCTATGCAAAAGACAAGCAGGTGAAAAAAAAGAAATAAATTAAAAAGTGCATACAAAAAAAAATAATAACTTTTAAAGAAAATATAAGTGAATGAAAAACTTGCGGAAACTAAGGGAAAGAATTTTTAAAATACAAGAAGAAACTATAAACAAAATGAACGCCGCAGAACATCAAGCTCAACAGGCTTCACTTGCAAATCAGCAAGCGCAATTAGCCGAAATTCAAGCTCAAGCAAGAGCACAAGCTCCGATGGATCCAGTTCAACATGCAGTTTGGGCAGAACAGCAAAAATTCTATTTAAAAGAATTAAGGATGATTAACCCATTTAAAGGATCATCAGACAATCTGGCTCTTTTTATATCATCGATGGAGTATTTACTTGAGAGAATCCAGGATCCAACTTACATGGAACAAGCAGTTTTTGTGGTGCATCAGAAAATTCAAGGCGAGGCTTTGAGAGCAATAAATAGTCTACAACATCTTGCACCTTGGGCAGACGTAAAAGTACAACTGGTAAGACAATTTGGCATTAAAAAATCTTATCTTAAATTAGTGACAGAAATAAATAGTGTCAATGAGAACGACACAATTAGGAATTATAATAAAATTGACAATTTGTTGCAAGAGTTACAAACAAAAACTCAACTAGAACCCGATAATGTTTATACTCAGAAAAATAATGAATGTATAGCTTTAGAATCATTTAAAAATACATTGTCACCCAGTCAAAAGGCAATTGTGATTGCAAGCCAACCAAATAATATTATGGAGGCTTTTGACCTGTTAGAGAGTAATAATATGATAAGACAAATCAATGAACAAATTAAATATCAAAATATACCAAAATCAAATCAAAATAATTTTAATCAAAATCTAAATCGGAATCCTTTTAGAAATAATTTGCATCCCAACAACTTATTTAGACAAAATAATTTCAATAACAATTTTAGGCCGCAACATGATAGAATCTCTTCAGAACAAGTTAGACAAAATAATCATAGAATATTTGGAAACGCAAATCCAAATAATTTTAGATTCGGATTTAATAGAAATAACCATCAGGCAAATTTTAATAATAATAATCAAAGATCATTCAATTCAGGACAGTATAGGAATAATAACTATAATAATACTAATAGGAATCCAAGGCCAGAACCTATGGATGTAAATAATACGGAAATAAAAAATGAAGAGGTAAATTTTACCATAGCCGGGAAGAAGAATCACTTCCCATAATAAAAGTTACAATAAATAATAAAAAATTTAATATTCTTATAGATACTGGCTCAACAACAAGTATACTTGATGAGTCACAACTAATAGAAATTCCGAGAACTTTAATGAAAGTTCCAATCAAAATTAAATCGCTCAATCATGAAAATATTATAAAATTTGAGATCATAACTGAAGTACCGGTAGAATTCAATGAAGATGGAGCTACCATGGCATGGAAGTTGATGAGAATACAAAATAATAAATTTGTAGGAATCATAGGCAAAATTTATTAAAACCTATAGGAGCGACATTGTATTTAAAAGAAGGATATATTGAAATAAATAACAGAAAAACATACTTTGAGAATTATGACAGCGAAAAGAGAGAAATTAAAAGTATATACGAATATGAAGAAATTCAAACTCCAGAATATTGCAACTCAACGCAAATGAGCCAATTAATAGATAAGAATTTAAATTATGAAGAAACACAGGAATTAAAAAAAATTATTGATGAAAATAAATATGTTTTTTATCAAGAAGGTGATAAACTTACTTCAACAACACAAACTATTCATAGCATTAGGACTGAGCATGATAGTCCCATATTCAGTAAAATATATAGATACCCTAAAATCCACGAAAGAGAAATTGAACGGCAAGTTAATGATTTATTACAACAAGGTATAATACGAAAAAGTGTTTCCCCTTATAATGCACCTATTTGGGTAGTCCCAAAGAAAATAGATAATTCAGGTGAACAAAAATGGCGAATGGTAGTCGATTATAGAAAATTAAATGAAAAAACAATCGAATTTAAGCATCCTATACCTAATATCGATGAAATATTAGATAAATTAGGACGAGCTCAATATTTTTCAACCCTCTTGCAAAAGGTTTTCATCAAATAAAAATGAATCCCCTTGATTCTGAAAAAACAGCTTTTTCAACTCCATACGGACATTATGAATGGTTAAGAATGCCATTTGGTCTGAAAAATGCACCAGCCACTTTTCAAAGAATGATGAATGAGGTTTTAGAAGGTTTAATAAATAAAATCTGTGTAGTATATCTTGATGATATATTAATTTTTAGTACTTCATTACAGGAACATATGGTAAATCTTCGATTAGTTTTTCAACGTTTAAATAAATATAACCTTAAAGTACAGGTAGATAAATGTAATTTTCTTAAAAGAGAAACAAAGTTCTTAGGGCATACAATTACAGACAAAGGTGTGAAACCCAATATAGATAAAATAGAAGCTATAGAAAAAATACAACTTCCTTGTACAGCTAAAGAAATTAAATCATTCTTAGGAATAACAGGATATTACAGGAAATTTATTAAAGACTATGCAAAAATTGCACAACCCATTACCAAATATTTAAAGAAAGATACAAAAATTGATAAAAACGATATAAATTATATTAAAGCACATCAAGAATTAAAAAATGCGCTTCAAACGGGACCAGTACTTGCATATTCTGATTTTAATGAAAAATTCGTCCTAACGACCGATGCATCCAATTATGCCATTGGAGCAGTGCTAACACAGAAAGGGCATCCAATAACATTAATAAGTAGAACTCTCAATGAACATGAAAGAAACTACAGTACAACAGAAAAAGAATAACTCGCTATAGTTTGGTCAGTAAAATACTTACGACCGTATTTATATGGCAGACGCTTTGATCTTAAAACAGACCACCAACCATTAAAATGGCTACAAACAAAAAATTTAGGCAGAGATATTTCACCCAGATTACAAAGATGGATACTCCAATTAAGAGAATACGATATGCAAATCGAATATTTAAAAGGTACATGTAATACAGTAGCAGATTTTTTGAGTAGAGAAATTAAAGACACACAAGAAATTCACATGTTAGAGCAGGATTCAGTCAGGCCTACAGTATATTCACAACATGAAGAAATGAATGATCATTTTCCAATAAAAGATAGTGCAGTGAATATTTTTAAGCAACAAATTATTTTAAAAGCAGGAAATGGATTGAATAAAAGTCCTAAATATAAAAGAATACATATTGGAATAAATGAATTATATAAAGATAATTTTAATGATTTAATAATACCATTAATAGAACAAGTTAGTACAGGAATTTATACTGACTTAACAGACAGTGAATATAATATTCTTCAACAAAAATTGATAGTTATTTGGAACAAGAATAAAATTTTATAAATGTGAACATTTTGCTAAAGACTTAGAGACAGAAGAAGAAGCCATTAAACAGATAAAATTGTATCATGAAAAAGAAACAGGTCACGCAGGCATTGAAGAAAATTATAACGGACTTAGAACAAAATATCATTTTAGCAAGAAGATTACAGATAATACAAATAGCTTATTAACGGCGGCGGAAGAAATAGAATATTATGATATTGATTTGTTCAAACTAAAAAACATTAAACTCTCTATAAGTGAATATGATAATGATCTTTTAATTTTTATAATTCAAATACCAGATCAAATTTATAGTTTTGATAAATATCTTATAACGTCTATCCCCAACGAGGAAAATATTGAATTAGAAATAGATGATGAAAATATTATAAAAATAAATGATACTTTTTATAAATATATATATATTTATTATAAAAAAAAATATTGTAAAAGAACTTCAAAATGGAATATTAATTGTTAAAAATAGCAACTCTAAAATACAAAGTTCTTGTGATGAAAGAAAAGTTATTCCAATAAAAAGAAATGTATTAATAAATTTTGAAAACTGCGAAATGAAGATAAACGAAAAAGAATATGTTAACAAACATTCAATTTTAAAACAACCAATAAATATTTATGTGGAAGATAATTATAATTTAACAGACATTAACTTAAAAATTGAAGATTATAATATAACAAACGTTGAAAATATTAAAGAAATAGTAGAAAAAGTTTCTGACCAATCCTTTATTCACTTTGGTGTAAATATATTTTTAATTGTTATAATTTGTGTTATACTTATAATTCTATACAAAAAATTGTTCCAGGAGAAACAAAAATCAAAGGGGGGAGGAGTTATAGAATTGCTTCCCAATCATAACAACCAAACCATATCAAGCGTATTCCATATCGCTTAATAAAAATACCATTAAATATTAAATGCCCACCAAGCATATTTCATTGAACATAATTTATGTGAATAGACATAAAATATTAAAAGTATTGTAAACAAAGAATGTCTAACAAAGAATCTCCCACAGATACAGAATATCCAAACATAAATATAAAATCAAACTAATGTAAACAAAAATCGTCAACGATCAAAAATCAAACTAATGTAAACAAAAATCGTCAACGATCAAAAACAATAAAATTGGATCATCATAAAATATGATGATAATGCATGTGTACCAGATCTTGCATATTAGTGAAACGCAGCCTAAATGTATATTTACTCCCTAATTTCAGCGATCGAGATACCACCGCCGCAAGTCTGGAAACAGCCAGAGGAACATTCTGGCTGGCGTCGGCGTATCTTGGCCACGACCATCTTGGCCCTCTCCCGGGAGATACTCTGGAGAGTCTGATAACTGAAGCACAAAGGCTCAACATCGGCCTCATCATCGGTAGTGACGCTAACGCCCACCATACAGTATGGGGTAGCACGGATATAAACGACAGAGGTGAGTCTCTTTTCGACTATATTCTTAACACTAACCTACTCGTAAGTAACGTTGGTAATGAGCCAACCTTTATTACTAAAAATCGACAAGAAGTTTTAGATATAACTCTTGTCTCCGAATTCATTAATAATAATATTTTGAACTGGAAGGTATCTAAAGATCACTCCTTTTCTGATCATAGATACATCCAGTTTGACTTTATAAATGAACCACCTTGCCAACCGATCTTTCGAAATCTGAAAAGAATAAATTGGCCAAAATATAAGAGAACGTTAAATAGTTTAATAAAACCTGAACTTTTTAATACTCCCTCCAACATCGAAGATCTTGACGACAAAGTCAATAATCTAACATTAGCCCTAAGCAAAGCTCTAGATACTGCATGCCCTCTTATACAAGTAAGAGGTAAAAAGAAGCCACACTGGTGGAACTCAGGGCTGGATCCACTTCGAAAAGAATGCAGAAAACTCTTTAACAGAGCCAAAGCTTCTAGAGACATGTCTGACTGGGATTCATATAAAGAATCACTGAAGATTTATAAAAAAGAACTGAGGAAAACCAAACGATCGTCTTGGAGAAACTTCTGTAGTAACGTTGAAGATTGCTCCGAAGCATCCAGGCTGCGCAAAATCCTCTCCAAAAATCCAATCATGCCAAGTTGCTTGAAAAACGCCTCTGGCCTCTGGACCAATTCAAGCGAAGAATCGCTCAACTTGCTACTAGACGTCCACTTTCCTGGTAGCTCTAATATTATTAATAACGTTGCACTTAATAATGGTGACAATACTTTACAACCCCCACAAGGTCTAGTCGCTAGGGAAAAACTCAATTGGGCTATTAACAGCTTTAAACCATACAAATCTGCTGGTCCGGATGGTGTAATTCCAGCCGAACTGCAAGAAAATGCAAGTTTTCTAATACCCATCCTAGAAAACATCTTCAAGGGTTGCCTTAATTTGGCATACATCCCGATGTCTTGGAGACAAGTTAAAGTTGTCTTTATTCCAAAAGCTGGAAAATCCAGTCATGTAAACCCTAAAGACTTAAGACCTATCAGCTTATCATCATTCCTTCTCAAAACTTTTGAGCGTTTGATCGATATTCACTTAAGGGCAAGTATTGATAAGTCCCTCCTTTCAAAGGCTCAACATGCCTACCACAAAGGGAAATCAGTTGAAACGGCTCTACACAGTATAGTAAGTACAATCGAATATTCCCTCCATCATAAAGAGTACACCTTAGTTGCCTTCTTCGACATAGAAGGTGCATTTAACAATGTCGACACATCTGCAATTGCACGTGTATTGGCATCTCTGAAGGTAGATAAGTCGATCAGCGAATTGATTAATCAGATGCTGATAAGCAGGATTATCAATTCAAAACTGGGTGATTTTACTACACAAAGGGGTGTCAGCAGAGGTACGCCACAAGGTGGTGTCCTATCCCCTCTCCTCTGGAACTCAGTAATAAATGAATTACTAACTACTCTAGAAAGAGAGGGATACAGAGTGTTTGCCTATGCGGACGATGTTGCTATTGCAGTAACGGGTAAACATCCCAATATACTAAAAGAACTCTTACAAAACGCTTTAAATAAGCTCACCAGATGGGCCAATCGGTGTGGACTAGGCGTTAACCCACAAAAAACCGACCTTGTCCTCTTCACAAGGAAATACAAAGTTCCATACATTGACCCTCCCCTCATAAACGGTGTACCACTTAAATTCTCTGATCAAGCAAAATACTTGGGTCTCATTTTAGATAAGAAATTAAGTTGGAAACCTAATATTCAAGAGAGAATAAACAAGGCCACAGTAGCCCTGTTCTCCTGTAAAAAGGCCATTGGTAATAAATGGGGCCTACAGCCCCGCATTACACACTGGCTATACATGTCGGTCATAAGACCGATCCTTACTTATGGAGTAGAGGTATGGTGGACGGCGCTAGATACAGCGACAAACCGCGATAAACTCAGCAAAGTCCAACGAACAGCCTGCCTGTGTATGGGAGGAGCACTTCGCTCCACCCCCTCCGCTTCACTAGATGTTCTGTTCCATCTAATACCGCTGGACTTTTTCAGCAAGCAAACGGCCGCTAACACTGCCATACGGCTTCAAGCCTCCTCTCTGTGGATCAATAATGGAATTGGCCACACCACTATTTTGAACTCGTTCAGAACTATAAGTAGTAATATTGACTACACCATATCCCATCCTCAGTTTAATAACTATAGCTTCAAGGTGACTATACCTCCCAGATCTTCTTGGGAGAATACATCATTTTTGAACGATGGTCCTATAAACTTTTATACAGACGGATCAAAAACGGAGGATGGGGTTGGTGGTGGCGTATACTCAGATAGACTTAACTTAAGTCTCTCCTTTCGTCTACCCGATCATTGTAGCGTGTTCCAAGCTGAAATCCTGGCTATAAAAGAAGTCCTATCCTGGCTTAGAGAAAACGTTATATCAACTAATGATATACGCATCTTCTCGGATAGCCAAGCTGCGTTAAAATCCTTAGACTCTGTCTCTACAAATTCACTAACAGCCCTAAATTGTCGATCATCTCTTACGGAGATGGCTACACAGTTCAAAATTCACCTTTTCTGGGTGCCGGGCCATAGAGACATTCCAGGAAATTGCAAAGCTGACGAACTTGCAAAAAGCGGAACAACTTTACCTCTGCTGGCTCATAATGCTAGCGTAGGCATCCCCTTAGCTACATGTAAACTCATGCTAAAGCAAGATACCATAGAGAAAACAAACTTCAGGTGGAATAACACCACCACCTGTGTAGCGACTAAACGAATTTGGCCTAATCTTAGCACCAAGCGCTCAAAACAATTAATCTCTCTGAGTAGATTGCACATTAGCTACGTTATAGGTGTCCTGACTGGGCACTGCTTAATAGGAAGGCATGCTATTCGACTTGGAGCCCCTGCAAATGATTTTTGTAGGAGTTGCATGGACGAAGAAGAAGAGGAGACAATCTCTCATCTTCTGTGCACATGCCCTGCCTTATCACAAAGACGTAGAATCCACCTTGGAGACTACTACTTTAACGATACCAGCGATCTAAAAAATTCAGACATTAGTTGTCTCCTACGCTTCATTCGAAGCTCCAATTGGTTCAACGAGTTAAGCTGATTAACTGATCCATGTGGTATCACAACGGACCATACTTTGGTCTAAGTGTGTTGGTCGTCCACACTTTAACCTAACCTAACCTATGTGTACCAATACACACATATTTATAGTCTGTTAGAAGAAATCAAGATTATCAAAATAGTATAAATAAGCAGGATTTTTCCTGACAATGAGTTCAGTTCCATCTTGACACTCCTACGTATAGCAGAAGATTTCCCCCCACCAGTGGTAAGGGATCCGATGCTCAAATTAATAAATAAAATACTTGTTTAAAATTTTAATCTAGCGTTTTATTTTAAAATCTTTTTAAAAAAATCCCGGAGGATTTAAAATACAAAATTCGCGGTACCTATATTCATAGCTATACTTACTTGTGTTCGCCGTCTGTAACGGAAAATAAAACGAGTGTCTTTCGCGTTGTGATTTCGTTGTTGTGCGCATAGTACATCGTTGTGCCTACATAATATAGATACGAGAATTCACTCGCGCAGAGAAAAAAAAACACTCAAACGACCGTTGCCATTGCCAGTGCGCGTCGCTAATTTCAAAAATTTGAACATCGAAAACACACACAGTCAACAACAATGGCAGACGTGGAATTCTTTAAGAAATACACGGTTTCACAATTGAAGGCATGGTTGAGTGCTCTTGGGTTGAGGACAAGCGGCAACAAGGCAGAGCTTGTTTTAAGATTACTGGAAGTTCCACAGCAGCTGCGTAATAACACGGAGTCAGTCACTAATACTGACGAAGATGACGGGGAAAATAATGAAACGGAGAATGAGGCAGAAGGAAATGAAGATAATGATGACGAGAATGGGGCGGAAAACGATAGCAATGTTGATGACGACGATGAAGACGAGTACCAGGATGCAGAAAAAACGACAGAAAGACAAGCACAAAAGACTGAAGAATATAAAATGGAACAAATGAAGAGGGAAATCGAGTTACTGAAGAAAGGAATAAAAATAAACGAACGAGAGAAGAATTTACTAAAGAGAGAAAATGAGTTATTGAAGAAGAGAAACCATGATGAGCGACAAATGAATGATGACAGAGGCGAAAACATAAATCAGATTAAAGATATTTTGGCGGAGTAGGGGAGCCGTTTGAACATTTTGAACGTCAATTGAGAAATGTTCAGATGATGTACAAGCTAGACGACAACAACATGAGGGTGCTCGTATCATTGAGGTTGAAAGATAGAGCACAAAAGTGGTTCCACTCACGAGAGGACATGACGACAGTAAAGTTTGACGAGCTCATAACAGAAATGAGGCAAATTTTTGATGACCGTCCCTCGAAACTAAGATTAAAACGATTGTTTGAAGTCAGGAAGTGGCAACAAGGTGAGACCTTCCAAAGTTACTACCAAGAGAAAATTATACTTGGTAACCGATTGAACATTGACGAGGAAGAGATGATTGAGTATTTAATAGAGGGTATACCGGATGAGACACTTGCGTCGGGAGCAAGGCTGCAGTGCTTCAGGACGAAGGCACAGTTATTGGAGGCGTTCAAATCTATCAAGTTATCCAACGAAGACAGCACCAACAACATCAGCAGCAGTACGACCGGCGGCCGGAGGCAGTGGACAAGTCCGGTGCTACAACTGCAACTCAATGGGGCACATGGCTAACATTTGTCGGAAGCCAAAGAGAGAACCAGGTTCGTGCCATGTTTGTGGCAAACAGGGCCACTTGGCAGCTTCTTGTCCAGATAGGAAGGCGTTGCAGATGAAAGGCGTTAACCAAATCCAATATGACGAGAAAGACGACGACTATGTAAGAAATTTTAAAATTATATTTAGGAATGACAGTTATTTATACATTATTTATTAAGGATGTTTAATTGACACCGGCAGTCCGATCACCCTAATAAAGGAAATGTACTTACCACTAGTTGTGAAAAATAAATTAGATTTAAGTAAAACAAATGTAAACTTTGTAGGGATAAATAAAAGCCCATTATCCGTAAAAGGAAATATTAAATGTGATATTTTTTTTGAAAATGAAGAAATACAAATTGATGTAGTTGTGGTATCAGACCACACTATGAATTATCCGATAATTTTAGGCCGAGACTTTCTGAAGAAAGCAAACATTAATATTAAATTAAAAAAAAATAACTTTGAAAATGAATTTACAAAAGAATGTTTTAACTTGATGAATATAGATACAGAAAATGATTGTTTACAAATGAGAGATAAAGATTATATAAATAATGCTTCTATTAATTTTGAAGAAAAAAAGAAATTTAGTGAATTGTTTCATACAAATTATTTAAATTGTAAACGTCCAGATAAACCAGAAATTGAGTGTCAAATGAGACTGACCTTGAGCGATGATAAGCCTTTCCATTGTTCACCTCGACGATTATCATATTATGAGAAAAATCAGGTTCAAGTTATCTTAGACGAAATGTTGGAGAAAGGGGTGATAAGACCCAGTAAATCAGAATACGCTTCTCCTATAGTTTTGGTTAAGAAAAAGACAGGTGATATCAGGCTTTGTGTAGATTATCGCGTTTTAAATAAAGTAACATTAAAGGATAACTATCCTCTGCCACTGATTGATGACTTGTTGGATAGGTTGTCAAGTAAAAAAATATTTTCGTTGCTTGACTTGAAAAGCGCTTTTCATCATATACGAATGAGTGACAAGTCAATCAAATATACTTCTTTCGTTACTCTCATGGGCCAATACGAATACATGAAAATGCCTTTCGGGTTAAAAAATGCACCCTCAGAGTTCCAACGATTTGTTAATGCGGTGTTTGACGATTTATTGAGAACGGGTAAGATAAATATTTACATTGATGACATAATGATAGCAACTGAGACGGTGGAAGAACATATGGAGATAATGAGAGAGGTCTTTGATAGGTTAGTAAAGAACAAATTGGAATTGAGATTAGACAAGTGTCGGTTTTTGGAATCTGAAATACGATATTTAGGGTATACGGTCACGAATGAAGGTATTAAACCGGATCCGAAGAATATTGAATCGGTAGTTAGTTTTCCTATTCCAAGGGATTCAAAATCAGTGCATAGTTTCTTGGGTTTGTGCTCATACTTCAGGAGGTTCATTGAAAACTTCTCACTCATAGCGCAACCACTATATAATTTAATAAAAAAAGAGGTAGATTTTCAATTCGGTGAAAAAGAGTTAAAATGTTTTGAGATGTTAAAAAACAAATTGGTTGAGGCTCCTATATTGGCAATTTATGATCCCAGGGATGAGATCGAGCTTCATTGTGATGCAAGTTCACTTGGATTTGGAGCCATATTATTTCAAAAGAAAAAGGATGGTAAATTGCACCCAGTTTTTTATTTCTCAAAGCGAACAACTGACTATGAATCGAGATATCATAGTTTCGAATTGGAAACATTGGCAATTATATATGCGTTGCAAAGATTTAGAATTTATTTGCATGGTTTTAAATTCAAAATTGTAACGGATTGCAATTCATTGACGTTGACTTTAAACAAACGAGAGATAAATCCAAGGATAGCTAGGTGGGCGTTAGAACTGCAAAATTATGATTATGTTTTGGAACATCGTAGTGGAACTAGAATGATGCATGTGGATGCTCTTAGTAGAATGTCAAGCATTCTTATTCTCGAAGAGAATACTTTCGAACAAAATCTATCAATAAGTCAGCATAAGGATAAAGAGATTAGTAAACTAAGAAATACATTAGAAAATGAGGAAAGTAGCCTATATGAAATGAGGAATGGGTTAGTTTATAGAAAATTTAATAATACAATTTTGTTTTACATCCCAAAAAAAATGGAAATGAATATTTTGCGACTGTATCATGACGACATGGGTCACATGGGTTGTGACAAAGTAGTCGACGCAATACGAAGGACACACTGGTTTCCTAAAATGAGAGAGATAGTTAAAGAATATATCGCAAATTGTCTAAAATGTATTGTCTTTTCTTCAAAGCATGGGAAACATGAAGGACTTCTTCATAATATCCCAAAGGGAAATTTACCATTCGAGACAATACATATCGACCATTTTGGACCCATAGCGTTAAAAAAGGGAAAGAAAAAGTATGTCTTTCTAGTTATAGATGCGTTCACTAAACATGTTAGACTGTATGCAGTACGTTCGACGGGAACTACTGAAGTGGTTGGTTGTTTACGAAATTATTTTAATTCATATAGTAGACCAGGAGTGATAGTGTCCGACAGAGGTAGTGCTTTCACTTCGAAGAGTTTTTCGGACTTTCTTGTCGAAAACAATGTGAAACATATTAAAATAGCCACTGGATCCCCTCAAGCTACATGAGCGTCGAACTTGTCGAGTTGTAGAAGCTGAGTAAGGTCAATGATTCTCGGGAATTATTTCTCCAGAAGAGTCCTGAAACCAAAGGTCGCTCACCCCTACCCTTCCCAATCCCTACCCCCTCCTCCGTCGGCTTTGTGTTACTATGCTGGCTGATATCTCCTTATCTCCCGAATATATAGTGTATCACTATATGTCAACCTAGTTCCCTTCTGGGACGCTTATGGCGTAATTGCTGTTCGTCTCTCCTGCTCCAAAACATATCCTTCCCTTCAACTTCCCAATTGGGCTGGATCTAAGGTGTTATACGACCCGTGCCGATGATCAGCCAGGCTGAGGGCCCAATTTCTAAAAATAGCTCAGTCGTTAACGGAGTATCCGGATACCAGGCGACCTCCGGATTAGCTAGCCTTATCTGTGTAAGCGAATCTCTGCACAGATGGACCCCCCCTTTACTTCGCTACTCGTGGGAATCCTAATGAATTTAAATCAAAAACAAAACCAAAAACAAAAACAAAAACAGTACTGGAAGCAAAAGCGTCAAACCGGCACCGGTATTCCAGCTACACCGGGCGGCAACGTCGGCTGTCGTTACTCCTGTGCCGAGCACCGGAAAAGAATCTGTGCCAAGTCGCTGCCCTTCTTCTAGTGCGGTGCAGGATGTATCCACACCGGGCGGCAGTTCGGCGGCAACGCTGGCTGTCGTTACTCCTGCGCCGAGCACCGGAAAAGGGCCTGTGCCAAGTCACTGCCCTTCTTCTAGTGCGGTGCAGGATGTACAATTGGCGAAAACGCTTCCTCATGTCGGTAGTGGAAAGTTCGTGAAAAATGATCTTTCCACTACGAAAGAGAGTAAACCTCTCCAGTATGCTCCTAGGAGCTCGTATAAACAACGACGGAATGCGATGAGGATTATAAAATCCTCTGGTTCAACACTGGGGGATGGAAGTAATCCCATCCTTAGCAAAAAGCTGGAGTGGGCTAAATCCATTCTAGACAACACTAGTCGCCACGACTCCACGTCAAAGCGACAAAGGTCTTTGGAGGAGTCCACTCCCGTCCCGAAAAAAACCAAAGTGCAAAACACCAGCACTCCCAATATTCCTCGAGTACCTCTCACTAAACCTTTTAGTGATGTGCTTAAGGATTCAAATAAGATCGTAATTGCGGTCATCGATAGGAGCAATATTGATGGCACGATTACTTCTGACCGTTGGCAGATGGTGAATCTGAAGCTCTCGGCTGGCTTTTTAAAAGTCATGCGGGATCATCCGGGTCCACCGCCTGTAACAAGCGATGAGGGTTGGCATCAAGGTCATGTCAAGCTCATCGCTTGTAACGATCATAGGTCGCGCAATCTCTATACGCTTGCTGTCGGCATGCTGGGCGAAGTTTGGCCAGGCGCAAAACTCGAGGTCGTTGCAAAGGAAGACATTCCATGCAGGCCAAGAGCTCGCGCTTGGATCCCTAAAGAACAATCATGTCCGGATGACATACGCGAGATTATTAAGATTAGCAACCCGGACCTTCCTTGTCACGACTGGAAGATCGTGAAACTGGAGGAGCCAAAGGGTCTTTATCGAAGTGCGATAATCGTAATCAATAAAGACTCTGTGGCTTCTCTGGCGAGAGATAAGGGAGTGATAAGATACGGTTTCGGGACAATCACGCTACGTATCTACAAAAAAGATGAGGTAGACGCTTCATGCGAGCCTCCACAACCCTTTTCGGAAGCTGTGTCGCAAGACGTTGGGGGTTCCAGTGCTACAACCACCTTCCCTTCCTTGGATGTGGATGATGTTGTACCTGGGCCCTCTTCTGTCGCAGCACAGTCTTCCTCCGAGCCCGCATCAGAAGCTGTGCCGCAAGACGTAGGGGGTCCCAGTGCTAACATCACCTTCCCATCCTTGGGTGTGGATGAGAATGTGGCAGGGCCCTCTTCTGTCGCAGCACAGTCTTCTTCTAAAAACGTCGAAGGTTTATCCCTAATGGAGACCGACGACTCAAACGACAAGGTTCTCCCCAGTGAGGAAGAAGATGAACTATTAGGTTCTTCTTTGTCTGATCTGGATGAGCTGGATTCAACAGTGGTGGAGGTTGATCTGCCGACTTGTAGCCAAAATGCTGCAAATACTACAGATTAACCTCCAACACTCCAAAACGGCTTCGGCCTCCTTACTTCTCCGCCTGACAAAAACTGGAGAAGATGTCGTTCTCATCCAAGAGCCCTGGATTGTGAAATCCCTGGTTCGAGGATTGAGAACTCCTGGTTACTACGTGATATATGTAACAGGAAAAGGTAACCCAAGGTCCTGCATACTAGTAAAACGTAATCTAAACGTATTTTTACTCCCTAATTTCAGTGATAAAGACGTCACCACAGCCAGTATGGTAATAGACAACCATACCTACTGGCTGGTATCAGCGTATTTGGGCCAAGACCACCAGGGCCCACTACCTGGTACCACTCTGGAGAGGACGGTCGCTGAATCAACAAGACTTAAAACCAACATAATTATCGGTTGTGACGCCAATGCGCACCATACTACGTGGGGTAGTACCGATATAAATGACAGAGGTGAGTCTCTTTTTGATTATATTTTAACAACTAATCTGGTAGTATGTAATGTAGGTAGTGAACCAACCTTCGTTACTAAAAATCGACAAGAAGTTTTAGATATGACTCTTGTCTCTTTACATCTCTCAAATAAAATATTGAATTGGAGAGTATCAAAGGAGCACTCGTTCTCCGATCAAAGATACATCCAATTCACACTTATTGAAGAGTTTCCAAAACCGATCCAATTCCGAAACTATAGGAAAACAGATTGGCCAAAATATAGGGCAACTCTGAAGAATCTGATTAAACCAGAACTTTATGATCCGCCCTTATGCGCTGGTGAACTCGATCAAAAAGTCGACGAGCTTACAGCAGCCCTTAATAAAGCCATGGAAACTGCCTGCCCCCTCACTACAGTGAGGGGAAAGAAGAAACCATATTGGTGGGCTGCTGAACTGGGTTTACTCCGGAAAGGCTGTAGAAGGCTTTTTAATCGTGCAAAAAAGACTAGACATCCACAAGACTGGGACTCCTATAAGGAATTCCTCAAAAAATATAAACAGGAATTGAGAATAGCCAAAAGATCCTCTTGGAGATCCTTCTGTAGCTCAATAGAAGAATCCTCGGAGGCATCAAGGATAAGGAAGATTCTCTCGACAAATCCAACCATGCCTAGTTGTCTTAAAAACTTGGATGGTACTTGGACTAACTCTTGCGAAGAAACGCTAAACCTGCTACTTGACACCCACTTTCCTGATAGCTCCAAATACGTTAATACAACAAACCATCCTGGGTCGGGTATTAACTTAACTTTTCCTCAAGGTCTTGTTACTAAAGAGAAATTGACTTGGGCTCTGAATAGTTTCAAACCTTACAAATCTCCAGGGCCAGATCACATCATACCAGCTGAGTTACAATTTACGACTGACATAACTCTGCCCATCATTGAGATGATTTTTAAGAGTTGTCTAGATATGGTCCATATACCTCAGCGATGGAGAGAAGTAAAGGTAGTTTTCATTCCCAAGGCGGGCAAATGTTCGCATGTCAACCCTAAAGATCTAAGACCTATTAGCCTATCATCATTCATTCTCAAGACTCTGGAACGTTTGATTGATATCCACATACGTAACAGCATTGATAAGAGACTATCGATGTCTTAGCATGCTTACTGCAAAGGGAAATCGGTAGAAACAGCCTTGCACACCTTAGTAAGAACTATCGAATATTCCCTAGAACAAAAACAATATATGTACTATGGTGGCCTTCCTAGATATTGAAGGCGCTTTCAACAACGTTGACACATCCGCTATCACTTCTGCTATGACGACCCTAAACGTCGAATACTCACTCTGTGAATTGATAAATCTAATGCTAAAAAGCAGGATCATCAACTCTAAGATGGGGGATTTTTGTGCGAAAAGGTCTGTCGGTAGAGGCACTCCGCAAGGTGGTGTTCTGTCCCCTCTCCTGTGGAACATAGTGGTTAACGAGCTACTAATATCCCTTGAGAGCGAAGGCTACAGAGTGATTGCGTATGCCGATGATGTTGCTATCGCCGTCATAGGAGAACATCCAAATACACTGAGAGACCTCCTCCAAAACGCACTCAATATGCTCACTAGACGGTCAGATCACTGTGGACTTAGTATTAATCCTCAAAAAACAGACCTCGTCCTTTTTACGCGGAAATACAAGATCCCAGAAATTGTACCTCCCTCAATAAAAGGTGTACCACTAATTTTCAACAATGAGGCCAAATATCTTGGTCTGATATTGGAAAAAAAATTAAGTTGGAAACCTAATATTCAGGAAAGAGTTAAAAAAGCTATAGCAGCTCTTTTCCTTTGCAAGAAAGCCATAGGAAACAAATGGGGTTTTCAACCTCGCATAACTTATTGGCTATACACATCGGTCATCCGACCAATACTTATGTACGGGGTTGCAGTGTGGTGGACTGCACTGGAGAAAGTCACATATTGCGACAAACTCAGCAGAGTCCAACGCACTGCATGTCTCTGCATTAGCGGGGCTTTGAGAACCACACCCTCAGAAGCGTTGGACACTCTCCTCCATCTGACACCCCTCGACATTTTCAGCAAACAAGTGGCAGCGAGTACAGCCATAAGACTCAACGCCTCATCTCAGTGGACCAACAACAATGTTGGGCACTCCATCATTCTGAACCTCTTTGGTTCTATACCAAAGTACATAGACTACACTATCCCAAAACCCCAATTTGGTAAAAACTTCCAGGTATCCTCCTGGATGACAAAAGCATCCTATTTTATACAGATGGATCCAAGACAAATGAGGGAGTTGGTAGTGGTATGTACTCAGAAAAGCTTAATCTAAGCATCTCATTCCGCCTCCCTAATCATTGTAGCGTCTTCCAAGCGGAAATTTTAGCGATCAAAGAGGTTCTCTCCTGGCTAAGAGAAAACGTGATATCAACTTCTGATATACGCATCTTCTCTGACAGTCAGGCTGCTATCAAGTCTCTTGACGGTGTCTCAACCAACTCTCTAACGGCCCTCGATTGTCGATCATCTCTTATGGAGATGGCGCAGCAATTTAACATTCACCTATGCTGGGTGCCGGGCCACAGAGACATCGCAGGAAATTGTTGAGCCGATGAACTCGCTAAAAATGGAACCGTCATACCTATTTCACCTGAAAGGGAGAAGATAGGTATACCGATAGCTACATGTAAACTTCTGCTAAAAGAAAAAGCTTTCGAGATAGCAAACTCTAGGTGGTACAATTTACCAACATGCGCAGCCACAAAACAAATATGGCCTTCATTGGACCTAAAGCGCTCTAAAGACTTGTTATCCCAAAGCAGACTTCATATTAGCTCCCTAATAGGTGTCCTTACGGGACACTGTCTTATAGGCAGACACGCAATACGACTTGGTGTAGCCTCAAATGACTTCTGCAGGAGCTGCATGGACGAGGAAGAAGAAGAATCAATCTCTCACCTCCTCTGCACCTGCCCTGCTCTTTCACGAAGACGCAAACTTCATCTGGGAGAATACTCTTTTGATGATCCCAGTGAACTAGCTAAAAAGGATATCAGATATCTCCTTCGCTTTATAAAAAGCTCAAAATGGTTCGACTAGTGGGAAGTAATTCTCTAGATTCATGTGGTATCACAATAGGCCTTTCTTCTGGCCTAAGTGTGTGGTTTTTGTATCCACAGCCACATTAACCTAACCTAACCTAACCCCTCAAGCTAATGGTCAGGTAGAGCGAGTTAATAGGAGTCTAGCACCAATGATCGCTAAAATGACAAGTGCAGGTACTGTGTTCACGTTAGATGGGGTTTTGCCGAAAATAGAATTCACAATGAACAACACAGTTCATAGAAGTATAGGTACTACCCCTAGTGAACTGTTGTTTGGGGTAACGCAAAAAGGAGTGGTAATAGATTTTTTGAAAGAAGCCCTTGAAGAAAGTATACAAGATGAGCAAATGATAAGTAATCGAGATTTGAAACACAAAAGAGAGGAAGCAGAGCAAAAGATAGTCAAGAGTCAAGAATATAATAAGAAAAAGAAAGATAGAATGAGAGTAGAAAGAAAGTATAAGGAAGGGGATTATGTGATGGTTAAAAATTACATAAGTACGCCAGGAGCATGCAAAAGATAGCTCCTAAATTCAAAGGACCGTATAGGATAGCTAAAGTGTTAGAAAATGATAGGTATTTATTAAAGGATGTTGAAGGTTTTCAGCTCAGTCAGATTCCTTATGAGGGAATATGGGAAGTGGCAAATATCAAGCCTTGGTCGGACTCAGGAGCTGGTTTAATCGGGACGATTAATTATCAGGAAGGCCGAATTGTGGCAACACTTCCAAAAGAAGAACAAAAGAGAAAATGTAAAGAAATAAAAATAAAAAAACTGTATACAGAAAGAGACTGCCGGTTAGGTAGGAATATTGAGATGTGAAATAAAATAGTCGATTGTGAACCATTAAAGGAAACGGACGTGTTTTAATTATATTTTTGTACCGAAATTAAGTTTAAATGATCTAGATTGAGTTTTATCAGAATTGTATGGACAAGTTTAATGTTGATTTGTGAGGTGGATGATAAAAGTTGTTGTAGAGGTTTTCCGGATACGTTTATGCAGGTTCTGTTTATGAATGCACATTGTAACATGTGCGTGACAGTGAATGTAGGTTTTTGTTCACAAAAAGTGCAGCGAGGGGCGGGTTGTTTGGTGATTAGATGCTCATGAGTGATCTGGGTGTGTCCCATTCTGAGTCTTATGAATTTTTTGAGCATTGAAGCAGGTAAATTGTAAACGTCCAGATAAACCAGAAATTGAGTGTCAAATGAGACTGACCTTGAGCGATGATAAGCCTTTCCATTGTTCACCTCGACGATTATCATATTATGAGAAAAATCAGGTTCAAGTTATCTTAAACGAAATGTTGGAGAAAGGGGTGATAAGACCCAGTAAATCAGAATACGCTTCTCCTATAGTTTTGGTTAAGAAAAAGACAGGTGATATCAGGCTTTGTGTAGATTATCGCGTTTTAAATAAAGTAACATTAAAGGATAACTATCCTCTGCCACTGATTGATGACTTGTTGGATAGGTTGTCAAGTAAAAAAATATTTTCGTTGCTTGACTTGAAAAGCGCTTTTCATCATATACGAATGAGTGACAAGTCAATCAAATATACTTCTTTCGTTACTCCCATGGGCCAATACGAATACATGAAAATGCCTTTCGGGTTAAAAAATGCACCCTCAGAGTTCCAACGATGTGTTAATGCGGTGTTTGACGATTTATTGAGAACGGGTAAGATAAATATTTACATTGATGACATAATGATAGCAACTGAGACGGTGGAAGAACATATGGAGATAATGAGAGAGGTCTTTGATAGGTTAGTAAAGAACAAATTGGAATTGAGATTAGACAAGTGTCGGTTTTTGGAATCTGAAATACGATATTTAGGGTATACGGTCACGAATGAAGGTATTAAACCGGATCCGAAGAATATTGAATCGGTAGTTAGTTTTCCTATTCCAAGGGATTCAAAATCAGTGCATAGTTTCTTGGGTTTGTGCTCATACTTCAGGAGGTTCATTGAAAACTTCTCACTCATAGCGCAACCACTATATAATTTAATAAAAAAAGAGGTAGATTTTCAATTCGTTGAAAAAGAGTTAAAATGTTTTGAGATGTTAAAAAACAAATTGGTTGAGGCTCCTATATTGGCAATTTATGATCCCAGGGATGAGATCGAGCTTCATTGTGATGCAAGTTCACTTGGATTTGGAGCCATATTATTTCAAAAGAAAAAGGATGGTAAATTGCACCCACTTTTTTATTTCTCAAAGCGAACAACTGACTATGAATCGAGATATCATAGTTTCGAATTGGAAACATTGGCAATTATATATGCGTTGCAAAGATTTAGAATTTATTTGCATGGTTTTAAATTCAAAATTGTAACGGATTGCAATTCATTGACGTTGACTTTAAACAAACGAGAGATAAATCCAAGGATAGCTAGGTGGGCGTTAGAACTGCAAAATTATGATTATGTTTTGGAACATCGTAGTGGAACTAGAATGATGCATGTGGATGCTCTTAGTCGAATGTCAAGCATTCTTATTCTCGAAGAGAATACTTTCGAACAAAATATATCAATAAGTCAGCATAAGGATAAAGAGATTAGTAAACTAAGAAATACATTAGAAAATGAGGAAAGTAGCCTATATGAAATGAGGAATGGGTTAGTTTATAGAAAATTTAATAATACAATTTTGTTTTACATCCCAAAAAAAATGGAAATGAATATTTTGCGACTGTATCATGACGACATGGGTCACATGGGTTGTGACAAAGTAGTCGACGCAATACGAAGGACATACTGGTTTCCTAAAATGAGAGAGATAGTTAAAGAATATATCGCAAATTGTCTAAAATGTATTGTCTTTTCTTTAAAGCATGGGAAACATGAAGGACTTCTTCATAATATCCCAAAGGGAAATTTACCATTCGAGACAATACATATCGACCATTTTGGACCCATAGCGTTAAAAAAGGGAAAGAAAAAGTATGTCTTTCTAGTTGTAGATGCGTTCACTAAACATGTTAGACTGTATGCAGTACGTTCGACGGGAACTACTGAAGTGGTTGGTTGTTTACGAAATTATTTTAATTCATATAGTAGACCAGGAGTGATAGTGTCCGACAGAGGTAGTGCTTTCACTTCGAAGAGTTTTTCGGACTTTCTTGTCGAAAAAAATGTGAAACATATTAAAATAGCCACTGGATCCCCTCAAGCTAATGGTCAGGTAGAGCGAGTTAATAGGAGTCTAGCACCAATGATCGCTAAAATGACAAGTGCAGGTACTGTGTTCACGTTAGATGGGGTTTTGCCGAAAATAGAATTCACAATGAACAACACAGTTTATAGAAGTATAGGTACTACCCCTAGTGAACTGTTGTTTGGGGTAACGCAAAAAGGAGTGGTAATAGATTTTTTGAAAGAAGCCCTTGAAGAAAGTATACAAGATGAGCAAATGATAAGTAATCGAGATTTGAAACACAAAAGAGAGGAAGCAGAGCAAAAGATAGTCAAGAGTCAAGAATATAATAAGAAAAAGAAAGATAGAATGAGAGTAGAAAGAAAGTATAAGGAAGGGGATTATGTGATGGTTAAAAATTACATAAGTACGCCAGGAGCATGCAAAAAGATAGCTCCTAAATTCAAAGGACCGTATAGGATAGCTAAAGTGTTAGAAAATGATAGGTATTTATTGAAGGATGTTGAAGGTTTTCAGCTCAGTCAGATTCCTTATGAGGGAATATGGGAAGTGGCAAATATCAAGCCTTGGTCGGACTCAGGAGCTGGTTTAATCGGGACGATTAATTGTCAGGAAGGCCGAATTGTGGCAACACTTCCAAAAGAAGAACAAAAGAGAAAATGTAAGGAAATAAAAATAAAAAAACTGTATACAGAAAGAGACTGCCGGTTAGGTAGGAATATTGAGATGTGAAATAAAATAGTCGATTGTGAACCATTAAAGGAAACGGACGTGTTTTAATTATATTTTTGTACCGAAATTAAGTTTAAATGATCTAGATTGAGTTTTATCAGAATTGTATGGACAAGTTTAATGTTGATTGGTGAGGTGGATGATAAAAGTTGTTGTAGAGGTTTTCCGGATACGTTTATGCAGGTTCTGTTTATGAATGCACATTGTAACATGTGCGTGACAGTGAATGTAGGTTTTTGTTCACAAAAAGTGCAGCGAGGGGCGGGTTGTTTGGTGATTAGATGCTCATGAGTGATCTGGGTGTGTCCCATTCTGAGTCTTATGAATTTTTTGAGCATTGAAGCAGGTAAGTCCATTTGATGGAGGGCTTTGTCGGCACCAGGATTAAGTGTTGAGTAGTGATGGTGATACCCCAACCAGTAATCTTTAAGGTTCGCAGTCATAAATGCTTTGGTGTGTTTTCTGAAGTCTGGCATTGAAGTGATAGAATTCTATAAGAGGTTCTTTGAGTGCTTGTTTAGCTTCTAAGTCGGCGATTTCATTTCCAGCGATATCCTTGTGACCTGGAACCCAGGCCAATCTGAGGTTTTTCTTTTTGGCAATCAGTTTGTCACGAATTACAACAGCTATGGTGGAGTAGTTGTTAATATTTTTAATAGCATTGATTGATGATAGGCTGTCAGTAAATATAATGGTCTTTTTATTTTTTGCTGCTTCGATTGCTTTTAGGATGGCAAAAGCCTCAGCCGTAAAAATTGATGAGGTGTAATGGAGAAGACCCTTCCTGATTATAGAGCCGTTTTCACTGACAACCGCAAATGAAGTTCCATCTGTTGTTTTAGATGAATCAGAGAAGAATAGTTGCCAACCTTGTCTTTTGTAGTTTTCTCTTTTTTCTAGGAATATAGTTTTGAATATTTCCTTATTAGTGGTGGCTTTAGGGAAATCGGAGAATATTGAGATGATGGATTCACAGGCCAGATTCCAAGGAGGGTGATTGCTTTTAGCCTTTTTATCAATGATGATGGGCGTGTTAAGTTTAACTGCGTCTCCGATAGCTTTTTGGAGGGCTGAAAGGTATTTTGGTGTTCTTTTTCGTTTTAATATTTTTGTAGTATCGTCATGAATCGGTGTAGGGAACGGAGAGTTGACCTTTTTAAGGATTTGCCAGGTGAGAAATTCGGTTCTTGCAGTTAGATTAGGAAGACCGGCTTCGACTAGGATGTTCTTTATGGGGGTTGTGCGGAAAGCTCCAATGCTGTTTCTTATGGCTGCATGATATGGTGTTGAGATGAGTTGCAAGGTTGATTTGGCGCATTTTCCATAAATTGGGAGGCCATAGTCGATTTTAGAAAGAATAATAGAACGAATAATAGAAATAATGGTATTTAAATTACAATTACTTTTTTTAGAGTTCAAGTACTTAATTATGTTTACTCTGGTAGTTAGGCTTTTCTTAATATAAGTACAGTGGTCCTTAAAACTATATTTTGAATCAAATAAAATACCTAATATTTTACAATTACTGACATTTTTTATAGGAAAATTATTAAGGCTTACTCCTACTATACATTTTTGGCATTTATATTTTCGGCAGATATGTAACAATTCACATTTTGAAGTGGATATTTTAGATCCAGATATATTACCCCAATTTGACAAGTTAGTAATTATTTCTGAGAATATTGTTGCTAAAACTGTTAGATCTTTACATTTTGAAAACAATATAAGGTCATCTGCATATAGTACATGATTTATTTCTGAATAATTTTGAACAATTTTGTTTATCTCGTTAAAAGCAATTATAAATAGGATCACTGATAACGGTGAACCTTGTGGGATGCCGTTTTTTAAACTGTGGATGCTGGAATAAATGTTGTTAGTTTTTATTCTGAATTTGCGATTTGAGAGAAAAGCCTTAACATAGTTTAAAATTTTTGGCCCAATTTTCCATTCGATTAATTGTTTTAGAATGACATGTAGGCCAATTCTATGAAAGGCCTGTTCAAAATCAATTGCCAAGATCGAAGCGTGGTTTTTTTCAGAAAGGGTTGAGGATATGAAAAAGTCCAGGTGAATAAGTGAGTCGGTGGTACTTCTACCTTTTTTAAAAGCAAGTTGATTTTTGTCAATAAATTTGTTTTTTTTCGATGAGCCAAAAGATTCGTTTCGAAACAATTTTTTCCAAAATCTTTGATGCACAGGGAAGAAGGGATATGGGACGGTAACCTGATAAGGTGGAGTGGTCTTTGTTTGGTTTTGGTATAGGTATAATGGTTGTAACTTTCCATGCTTGAGGGATAGTACCATTGTTAAAGATGTTATTGTACAAAGACAGAAGCTTAGATCTGAGACAAGGGGGCGATTTTTTAAGCATTTCATAAGAAATCCTGTCGAAGCCAGGAGTTTTGCCTTTTGCGGAGAACAAACAGCTTTCGAGTTCAACAATAGTAATAGGAGTTTCGATTAAACTAGCTGAAGATGAAATGGTGTAAGGAGGAGCACTTGTTGTTAAATATTCGTGCTTCTGTTGTAAATAAGATGGGTGAAAATAAGAATCTGATTGGGAATTTTCCCAAGACTCGGCAAAATAGGAGTTTATTTCTATTGGGTTTGTTAGATTCGAAGATTCGGTTTAACAACTTAAATTGTGTGAATGAGTATAGTTTCCAGTGAGACATCTAATATCACACCACATTTTTTTAAGGGAAGAGTTTTGGTTGATTTCAGAGGTGAATTTATTGAAACATCTTGTCTTTTCTATTTTTGCAGCTCTTCGGAATTCGGCGTTTGCTTTGCGGTAAGTTATGAGGTTTGATTCAGAAGGAGATTTTCTAAAAGCCTTGAATTCTGTTTGCTTTCTTTGTCGTAGGCTGTTGAGACTTGGATTCCACCAGGGGACTGTTTTATTATGTAGTTCTGGTGTGGTTTGGGGAATACTGAGGTTAGCTGCGTAGCGGATTGACTTGGTGATAGAAGCGGCTTCTCTGTTTACCTCATTAAAAGATAATCTAAGTGAATTTTGCCTTGTGATCTCGGATTGGAACCGATCCCATTTTGATAGCTCTGTCAAGAATTTAGGTTGGGCTTTTGGAAGTTTGGGATTAGTCTCCATTGATAGAGTTGTAAGAATAGGGAAATGGTCGCTGCCGTACAAGTCATCGGAGACCTTCCAGACTATTTTTGGTATGCGATGTGGGGACGATAGGGTTAGGTCAACGTGAGTAAAAGAACCATGTGTAGAAAGGTGAGTTGAACGACCATCATTAAGGATAGTGAGATTTTTGTTAGCTATAAAGTTTTCAACTAACTTACCACGGCTATTTAGTGTCGGGGATCCCCAAGAAGGGCTCCAAGAATTGAAATCACCGGTGAGGATGATTGGTGTTGAGATGTTGGTTATAATGTTTTCAAGTTCACTGGAATCAAATTTTTGGTCAGGTGGAATATAAAGTGAAACGATTGTTAATTTATATTTCAATTCAATTTCAACAGCGACTGCAGAGATGGGTGAATTAATGTCTATGAATCTGTGAGGGATTGATTTATGAACAAAGAGGCAAACACCCTGCTGAATATTTTTTTGGGGGGAATGTTTGTTGGTTGTATTTTAAATGAGTTTCTTGAAGAGATATTATACACGGGTTTAATTCATTAATAAGCAATTGAAGCGAACGCTGGTTATTGAAATAACCATTCAAGTTCCATTGTAGTATTTTTAGGTCATTATAGCCGGTGGAGTCGCTCTTATTATCCGTACCACTAAGTGTACAGATAGAAGAACGAGCACCACCTGGTGTTTTAGAGTTCCCGCGCCTCCTCCGGTGATGAGGGTCCCCAACGTTGTGGTGGGGGCTCCCATCACCGACAGGGGCGCGGGTTGAGAGTGGAACATTGATTTTATTAATATGTGTCATTATCATTGTCAATGTTCATGTGGAATTGAGTTTGAGCTGAAGAGGTAATTGTTTGAAGAGAGTCATTTTGGTTTGAGCTAGTTGAAGTAAGTAAAGTAATTGGTGTTTGAGTGTTTACAGGAGAATGAGAGGTGTTGTCGTTAGGATTATTTTGAGTGAATACTATTGAGTCTGATTTTTTGTTATCAAGGTTAGGGATCTTTTCGTTGTTAGTTTTGTTATGTTCTGTGTTAGCTGTTGTTTGATTTTGTTGTGAGTCGTTTTTTTGTAATTCAGTTACGTTTGCTTTAAGAGAAATGTGCTGAGTTTTATTATCGTTGATTGTTTGAAGCGAAGAGGTAGATGGCTTGGGAGCTTTAACTGTGTCGGGAGGGGGATTTTTTAGTTTTTCAGAAAAAAGACCCGTAGAGATGGTTGACTGAGTCTGGTACCGTTCTCTTTGCATTCGTCTAGCTTCAGCTAGTGTGCATTTGTTTTTTGTTTTCATTTCAAGTACTTCTTTGCTTTGGATGTACCTTGGGCAGTTCTTAGACGAGGCAGGATGGGGGCCAGAGCAATTGGCACATTCAGTGCGAGTACAGTTTATACTTTCATGGAGGGGGAAATTGCATGTTACACATGAAGCAGGGCTCTTGCACCATTTAGTTGTGTGCCCAAGCCGTTGGCATTGGCGACACCGCATTGGATTTGGGATATATTCGGATAATTTTGTTTTGTACCAACCGATTTCAATGGATTCTGGGATTTTAAACAAGTCAAAGGAGAATATCATAAGGCCTGTAGGTTTAGTTTCTTCCTTGCCTTTTTCATTTGTCATAGTTTTATTAAATTTGTACACGTCAGTGACATATTGGCTTTTAAGTTCCGAAATGATTTCAGATTCGGAGACATTAATCAGGCAGGGAGCGTATGCTATGCCTTTAGATAGGTTGAGGTTAGAATGCAGTTTAATATTAACGGGACAAACGCTATCTAGAACTTTCGAATTAATAAATTTATCCGCTATGTTTTGGTCTCTTGTTAGGATAAGGATGGAACCGTCTCTTAATGATGGAGTCGATAAACACACTGATTTTGGTTAAGGGCTTGGAATCATCTTTGGGAGTTATGTGCACAAAGCGGGGATTTTTAAAAATTGATTTAGTTGGTAAGGAGGGGAATTCACTAAACAAGCTGTTCGATGGCTTATTTCTTTTTGGAGGAGGAGGCGGCGGGTCAGGAGGATCGGAAAGCGTAAGTTCATCGAGGAGACCGAACCGGTTACCCGGACGGAATGGCTTCGGAGCCATCCTTGGAGGTTTAATACTTTAGGAAATTTGTATTACGGTTATCTATATGTGTAAAAAGTTTATGAATGGGAATGAAAAGGAAAGGATGTTAATAACGAAAGCGCAAAAGTAAAAGAATCACGAGAGCTCGCTATTTACTCTGAAGAAAACAGGTCTGTACGGTTGGAAGGTCAGCCGATGACTGAAACTGAATTATAAAAATAATTTTTGCTGTATTAGTATATTGATTTTCGCTAAGGTTTTCTTAAAATTTATTTGATATTTTTGTTTAACATTAATTTTAATATATTTTCTTTTGGGTGTTATCATATTGCTTTCTTTGGTTATTTTAAAATTTGTTTAAATCTACCTTGTTGGTGTGACCATATACTTGATTTGATTTTATCTTTTTTTGCTCGTCTTTTTTGAATATTTTTTTTAATTGTTTTATTGGATTGGTGTTTTAATCTTGGATACAGTTTAGTGTGACCATATTACTAGTGTGACTATACCTAGTGGGTTTAATTTAACAAAAAAATATAGAGGAGAAATATTTTTAAGGAAACTTTGGGAACATTTAATTTTGTTTGTTTTAAGTTTGGATTGAAAGAATTTTTTTTGGTGTGACCATATACCTGGTTTTCTTTACATTTTTGGTTTTAGGCTTTTTGACGTCGGTGTGTATTTGCAACGTTGGTTAATATATATATTTTATTATTCATTCAACCATCTTCTTGATTGTGATTTGGTACGGAAGTCAACTGGGTGTTGATTTAACCGTAGTTATAACAACTTTCAATAATTTTTTTTGTAGTAATCTAATTGCTAATCGGTGAAATTTGGTTCTTCTTATTAAGTGAGAGTTTTCTTTTCTTTGATACGATGGATGTAAATAGGCTAGCTAAGGATGAACTCGTTTATGAGTTACTTGTCCGGGGGTTGAAGGAAGGCTCGAAGGTCGACGAAATGAGGATGACCCTCAGAGCTTCTCGTAAACTGGAGCGTTTAGGTTCGATTTCTTCGGAGAGTCCTCACTACACATTTTCTTTTACTGAGGACTCAAAGGCAGTTAGGTCGAAAATTTTAGAAATTAAAGATCTTTTGAAAATACCTCCTAAAAATCCTAAGTCTTCGGAATATTTAAAAATTTTGACAAAAATTGAATGGTCTTTGTGTAGAATTGTTAGGGCGAGGGCCGAATCTTCAGAAGAGGTGAATGAAGTGGCTGACATTAGAGGGGAGCTACTATTACTGATGGCAGCATTAAACGAAGGGGTAGAGGAACTACCAAAGGACGGTAGTAAAAATATCGACGGCAATAAAAACACCGATAACAATCAACAGTCGACAGCAGCCCTGGGTGCGTTACCAACTGCGCAGGTCGACCAACGTGCGAGTTCAGAGTTTCAAATGCAGGGTTTGCCTCGTGATATACGAGTTCAAACCGGCGACCGGAACTCTGAGCGACATGAAAAAATTGAAAAATGGGGTGTGAAGTTTTCTGGTGAGCGTTGTGGCTCATCAGTTAACTCATTTTTAGAAAGAGTCGAGGAACTGAGAGAGTCGAGAGGGGTGTCGGAAGAAAGGCTTTTTAGGTCAGCCGTGGATCTTTTTACAGGGAAGGCGCTCCTCTGGTTTAGGGCGGTTAGAGACAATGTAGGTACATGGAAGGAATTGGTCCAGGAAGTTAAGTTGGAGTTTTTACCCTCTAATTATGATGATTTGTTGATGGATGTTGTAAAGCGGCGTACGCAGGGTCGGGATGAGTCGATGGGTATGTACATCGTACTCATGCAGACCCTGTTCAAGAGATTTTTGGAACCTCTGAGTGAGAGTAGAAAGCTTTCTATTCTCATGAAGAACATAGCACCGTTCTATCAAACGCAGTTGAGGTTGGCTGATATCAAATCAGTCAATGAACTGGTTGCGTTTGGTAGAAGATTAGAATCTATTAGGACAAATGTTGAGGCTTTTGTGCCACCACCTAACCATCGTTCTAGACAGGCATTGGAGCCGGATGTTGCGTATGTTGCTGCCGTTCAGGAAGCAACAACAACGGTTGCAGTTAACCCCCCACCTCGTAGGTCCGTCAGATGCTTTAACTGTAACAGGGAAGGTCATTTTTCGAGTTCTTGTTCCGCTCCTAGGCGTTGTTTTGGATGTGGGGCTATGGGTGTAACCCGGAGTAACTGTAGACGTTGCTCGGGAAATGGGCAACGGTCTCTTGGGCCAGCAGGACAAGAGCGCCGTCGCAATTAAATAGGTCGCCTGCTGACGACCAGCTGGCGAAAGTAAAACTTGGTTTCACGTTGGAAACAAGTGGGGGTGATAGTCGTCCTTACTTGAGTGTTAATATTTATGGGTTTAATTTTGTAGGGCTTTTAGATTCAGGAGCTTCGCAAACAATAATTTGTAGAGACGTTTGGAAAGTTTTAAAAGATTTTGGTTTAGGATTGGAAAAAAATAATGTTAGGCAGGTACATTTAGCAGATGGGGCAGGGGTAGGAGTTTTGGGGGTAGTAAATTTACCGATAGTTGTTGAAAGTAAAACAGTCCTTATAGAGTGCTTGGTGATACCTTCACTTCCCCATGCAATGATACTTGGTGCAGACTTTTGGGCACTGTCTGGAATTGTCCCGGATCTTCGTTCACGCATGTGGAACTTTTCAAGTCAGGAAGCGGTGGCTTCAATAGACACGACATCGATTATAAAAGAGTCGGATTTAAATGAAAATGAGAGGGTTAAACTACATACACTTATTGAGGATTTATTTAAAAGCATGCCAGAGGGATTAGGGGTAACAAATCGAGTAGAACATGTCATAAGGACATCATCAGACCCCATAAAACAAAGATATTACCCTGTTTCACCTGCGATGCAGGTTCACATCGATAAAGCTCTTAAAGAAATGTTGGATGAAGACGTCATCGAAAAATCAAATAGTCCGTGGGCCTCCCCAATAGTTTTGATTAGGAAGAAAGATGATAGTTTTAGATTTTGTGTTGATTTTAGGAAACTGAACCAAGTGACAGAAAGGGATGCTTATCCTTTAGCGATAATCTCATCGATTTTAGATAAACTTAGAAATGCGAAGTGCTTAACATCTTTAGATATCAAATCAGCTTATTGGCAGATTCCTATGGCGGAGGAATCTCGGAAGTTTACTGCCTTCACGGTACCGGGTAGGGGTCTTTTTCATTTCAAGCGAATGCCTTTCGGCCAAAACAATGCTCCTGCCACCGGGCAGAGATTTGTAGGGAAATCACTTTGGTCAAACAAAATTATATTTAAAATTAATATAAAAATAGGATAAAATATATCCTACCATAAAATAAAACTCATCTACTAACACTGTCAATATTCGACATTTAGTAAAAGCGATGGAAAAGAAATTTTTGTATGTATAACGAATTAAATAAATGTAAGGAATAGTAATACCGCAGCGGAACGTGAGGAAACGGACTTCTGCAGTACAGGTAAATCGTACGTTTTACACGGAATTCTAAGCTCTCATAATCTTTTTATGAAACAAGAATTAAGAAAAGTGACCAGCGCGATTAGGTTTAGTTGGCGCATAATTCGTGAACGAGAAGGACATAAGCTCAAAAAGCCCTAAAGTTAGTATTTATTTTTTATATTTTATACCGTGGCTCGAGTGCAAAGATAAAATTAGGTACAGTCAAACTTTAATTTTATAGTGCTATCGTCTGATTTGTATTTAAATAATTTTTAGATCTTTAACACGTTTCGTCACAAGATCAAACAAGTAAATTGAGAAATATTTCTTCCACCTACGCGAAAGAATAATAGGTTGGTAAATTCAATCCATATATAAAAATCTAAAGTCTAGTGAAAGTGTGCCTAAGCTATACGATATTATTAAAAGTTTAACTGGTGGGTTAATATTTTAATATCATCTCAATCTAAAATAAAAAACTAAAAAAACTAAATGAATTGAAAATCTAGGTGCCAGAATTAAACCGCGTGACGCTATAGTCCGGTTCACATTTAATTAAAGCTGGTTAAATTCCACTTTAGGTAAGACTCTTACGTTTTATTTTTTGGTATACGTATTTTTTTTGTATTCATCCTTCTGTACTCTCTCTGAATTGTTATCAGATAACAGCAAGAAGCGCCAGTTGAACTTATTTGGTTTGACACACGAAGCGCCTACGAGAAGAGCCACGCGGGTGGGAAGAATTATATCAAACCTAACTAACCTATGTATGAGTAACCATTTGGTTCGATCAATAGCCCCTTCACTTAAGTTCGGAACAAAACGAAACACTTGAGAATCCCATATACCAACATAATTGAGAAAGCAGCAACAACATATAAAGAGCTATTTTTAACTAAAGCAAAGATCAAACACCCAAAAAACATCAATTCTCCTCTCCTGAATTCCAGACACTTTCCAATATTATAACCCCCCTCCCCCACCAAAAATCTAAAAAGAAAAACATCTGTGAAAAGAAATAACTAAAATTCAAGCTAAGTATTATTCCAATAAATCGGAATTGAGAGTGCAAATATAAATAAATATGATTTTTAAATTTGAAAGAAAATTAAAATCTACCGAATCCAGTAAAAACCGTGCACAGTTTTCACCAGAAGTCGCAGCCGTAAGTTTAATAAAGGAACAAAGTAAGTAAATGTAAAACTACATTATAAAAAAAATCATATTTTATTATATTTGTATCCAGTAAAATTTAAAAGCACAAAAAAAAAATATATAACTAAGACAGAAGTTATATCTTTAAAAACATATCTCATCTCTTTAAAATTTTGTTTCCTATCCGTATCCTAATCAGTTCATGAAACCACGTCTTTCCCTTAACACATAAGATTAATTAAAGAAGAATTATATTGTATATTGTAAGAGCCTACCTTACTATAAACTTATTAAATTGAAGTTTTTGTTTATGAAATTTTCATGCAGTATGAATCTTTTTTATGGCAGTTTTTGGTTTCTAAATATCATACAATTATCGATGTTCCAGGTTTAGTAAGTTTGAATATGTTTTGTCGGATAAATTTTTGGTATAGATTATACTAATATGAAGAGACTTTGAGTAACAAAAATAAGGATGTGAGATCAAAAGAAGGTGATTGAGACTTTCGACGAGATAATGTAAGTAAGCAAGTTTTAATTCATTTTAGGGGTTATTGTCGTATAAGGAGTCCTGGCAATAACCATAGGTACGTCTCAATACGAATTATTTTTTTTTTATTGATGACGTGAGGGGAGGGTATAAGGCTTAGGGAACACTACCACCTATGTTCTCAACTAGTATGACGATCTTTTCTTTGAGTAATCAAAATTCGGGTTCCACAACTCTTAATACAATATAATATATTTCTCGAATGACAGCTTCGAATGTTAAGGCCTGAAACAAAAACGTAACACCGTCCATTTTCGGCAACAAGATCCCACCCCGTCGACGAGCTAGGACGAGCGTGTGCTAGCAGGCCTACCCGTTGCTAAAGGAAGTGGACAACACTTTCATTACCGTTCTGGAATGGTCTGAACGACCTGTAGCGGTTGGATTCAAAAAAAGTTCAGGTGTGAAAGGGAACATATGTCAGGGTGAATCAAATCATAGAAAGGTGTTTGTAGTTATTTTGTCTTTAATTTCTATTCAATAACGCGACTGGTATCCATGCAGATATGGAAAATGCGATACTTTATAAAAAGGTTCACTGGGGCGTATACTTGTTATTTTCATAGAAGGAATAGAATGGATTTTATTCTAATAGAAAACATGAAATTAAAGTATATATCATAATTAGTTCGTTACAGGTGGCGCCCAACGTGGGGCCGAATGATTACTATTATGGTTAGATGTTTATATTTCTTGTGTCTTTGAATTATATGCCAGAATTAGTAAGCAAAAAATGTTACATTTTCTATAATTTTAGTAATTGTTATCCGAAAAGTAAAGATTAATTTTAATCAACTTTTGTCTGTTGTAATAATTATTTATTAATCTTAGAAACAATATTTAAGTGAATTCTGCACTTTATCAGTTCGGTGTCCAACATAAGAACGATAAATTCTTTTTATGGGTTAGTAGCATAGAATGATAAGGACAGGCATTTCACGAAAATCAGTTTTTTTCACCTAATTCATAGTACTCAAATAAATAGTTTTTGTCCGATGGATAAGTTGACATTTTCCTGATCCAGGTCTGAAGCAAAATTGTTTATTTTCGAGGAAATTTAAAAGCAAACTAGTTCATTAGAAGAAATAAAAGGATTTTTGTTTTATAATCAATTAAAAGAATGGCAATATTGTTATCCGGTAAGTTAAAGTAAATAACTTGACTCACGCTGACGTAACACTACACCATCCTTTTTATCCTAGTTATTAAAGGATTTACAATTGAAAAACAAATCCATCCCAAAATATGTCATACATTTGTTAAATTAATTTTTTTCATGGTCGTTGAAGGTTCTTAATCCTCACTCTTGACTCACATCCTTGTTAAATATATGAAAGTTTAATATAAATACATATATTGAGAAGAATTTGTTTATGAATTTGAAATATTTTTTTTGTTTTTTTTTTTGTAAATTTCTTAATTAAGTTTATTAGAATTTATTTCTATATACTGTTTTTTTTTGTTTATTTGAATTTTGTATACTGACCTCTTCCAGACGGTCGTGGTCGCTCCACAAAAAAAAATTATTATAACTTCAATAGAACTAGTAGTTCCATTAGAACGAGGAGTCAACCAGTTTTAGATAATATGGCGGAGGCAAACGATTCAATCGCCAGAAGTGAGTCGGTAGAAAATAATGTTGAAGATGGTAGTTTGGCAGGTCCTAGTAACGTAGATGAAGTTATTGATTCACGAGAGGAGATTGGAAACATAAACGAAGTAAACGTTTCCAAGGACGCAAAACAGTTCGAAAACTACATAAAAGAAGTGGTTTCAGCTACAGTAGGTCTCAAACGCACTGAAGATAAACGCTTCTTGCAAGAAAAATTAGCTGAAAACCAAGCTTTTGTGATGGAAAGAGTTGAAGCACTCTTTCGTACTCTCACAGGTACTGCCCAAAATCAACAATCATCAGTGAATAATATAGGAAATAATATTCAAAATAGCACCGCAGGTAACAGCTAGTGTTAATCAGGGACGCCAGGATTCAAATGAAATTGTTCATCCAGTCAATATGACTCGCGGATCGAATGTTGACAATTTTCTCGCCCAATTGAGTAGTATGAATCTTCAGGATTCACCTTCTCCTTCAAGCAATCCGAATCCGAATACAGCTCCCTCTCCCTCTTATTCTCTTACTAGATCTCCAAATTATGAGAAATGGGGAATTAAATTCGACAACAGAAAGATGACCATCGATGAGTTCTTGTTTCGATTAGAAAGAATTAAAAATAGTTATAACGCAACCTGGCCGGATGTCATGTCGAATTTTCATCACTTTGTAAGTGGAAATGTTGAAACATGGTTTTGGACATTTATAAAAAGTAATCCTAGAGTAACTTGGACAACTCTCAGAGTAGCCCTCCTGGAGCAATATCGAAGTTTAGAGACAGACACAGAGCTGTCAAGAAAAATGTCCGACCGGAAGCAACTTCCGAACGAAAGCTTTGATGATTTTTATGACGATTTGATTCAACTCAATTCCAGGTTGAGAAGCCCCAAACCTACTAAAGAAATCATCGAGCTTATTAAACTTAACGTTAAAAGAAGAATAGGGGAACTTCTTATAACATTTAGTACCCATAGTCTTGCGGAAATGGTTTACGTCTGTAGAACCATAGAAAAATTCTTGAACGGAAATGAAAGAGCAACGACTAAGTTTAATCAAACGGTGGCAAATATCCCTAACCGTCGAATAGTCAAAGAAATTGAAATGTTATCTGAATTGCCGTCTTCTTCGAATTTAGCACAAGTTGAAGCATTCAATAAGAATCCTAACACAGTTTCATGCTGGAACTGCAAGAGCGTGGGTCATACCTTTCGCAAATGTCCTGATTCACGCCACAATCTATTTTGTTTTAGATGTGGCCTTGAGAATGTGATAACTCCCAATTGTGAAAAATGTTCGGGAAACCGCCAAAAGAGCAATCCTATAACCGGGGAGAGTTGCTCGAAGGACAAAAACCCGGAATTGCCCAGAAATTAAAAAATCCTAGTAAATTCAATATACTCAAACGCCCAGATGACAAAGTTACTACAAACATAGTAATGGAAAACAAAACCCCACTTAAAAGAAAATCTCTTCATGAACGTCAGTTAGAATACTTTAAAGCCCGAGAAAGAATCTTTGCAAAACCTCTAACATCAAATCGAATTCAAAGGTTAAGAGAAAAACACAATAAAAAGAAAAGCTTACACAAGGTAGTATCTTCAGCTATAGTAAATATGTCTTTAGAAGATCCTCGTCCATACCTGACCGTAAACATTTTTGGAACAGAATGGTTTGGTCTTCTTGATTCAGGAGCGAGTATAAGTTGTCTAGGCAGCGGATCCTTAGAATATCTTAAGGAAAATAAAATACCTTATAAAAACTTTTCATCCTCGTTAGCTACAGCTGATGGCCAAAAACAAAGCATAGTGGGAATGATAACGACACCAGTTTTATATAAAGGGATCATAAAAGATATAAATTTTTTTATTGTTCCGTCTTTAATACAAAAATTGTATTTAGGCGTAGATTTTTGGCGGAGTTTTCAACTCGCCCCGAACGTTATTTCTGAAATCTCTTTAGGAAACAAAATAAATAGCAATGAATGTGACTTGACACCCCAAGAGTCAACGGCTTTACTTGAAACAATACAATTGTTTCCTTCTTTCTTAACGAAAGGATTAGGAAAAACTATGTTAATCGAACATGTGATAGACACCGGTGATGCGACTCCGATCAAACAGAGGCATTATCCTGTATCTCCAGCGGTACAAGCCTTGATGTATGCGGAATTGGATCGCATGATTTCTTTGGATATCATTGAAGAAAGCTCCAGCCCATGGAGTTTACCAGTGGTTCTTGTACGGAAACCAGGAAAAAACCGCTTATGTCTGGACTTTCGAAAAGTGAATCAGGTGACTAAGAAAAATGCGAATCCAATTGCGCATATAGAGGGATTGTTAGCACGTTTTTCAGACCCACACTTTATTTCAAGTGTGGATCTGAAAGATGCGTACTGGCAGATACCGTTGGAGAAAGGTTCACGGGAAAAAACCGCCTTTACCGTGCCTGGCCGTCCACTTTACCAGTTTAAAGTCATGCCGTTCGGCCTTTCAAATGCAGCACAGAGTTTAACTTGCTTAATGCACCAGGTTATTCCTCATGAATTAAGAGACCAAGTTTTTGTATATTTAGATGACTTATTAGTGTTTTCACATACTTTCGAAGAACATCTAAACATTTTGAAAATTATTGCTAAAAGACTTACTGAGGCTGGGTTAACTATAAATGTAGAAAAATCGAGATTTTGTCTAAAAGAACTTCCGTACTTAGGGTATATAGTAGGCCAGGGAGGTATTAAAGCAGATCCCGGGAAAATAGCTGCGATATTAGATTTTTTAGTGCCGAAAACATCCCGACAAGTCAGAAGGTTTTTAGGTATGGCCGGATGGTACAGGAGATTTGTGAAAGACTTCTCAACTCTAGCCACTCCCTTAACTAATACCTTAAAGAAAAATCTAAAATTTCAATTTGACGAAGAAGCGATTGAGTCTTTCAACAAGATAAAAAAGGAATTAACTACAACGCCTGTTCTTGTTAACCCGGATTTTGAAAAACAATTCATCATTCTTTGTGACGCTTCGGCTACAGGAATTGGATGTGTTCTTTGCCAAAAAGATCAAGAAGGGACCGAACGTCCAATTTATTACTATTCCCAAAAACTCAATGCCGCGCAACGCAACTACTCGGTGACGGAGCGAGAATGTCTGGCAGCAGTAAAAGGGATACAAAACTTTGGGCCATATGTTGAGGGATATAGGTTCAAAGTTATTACAGACCATTCAAGTTTAAAGTGGCTAATGAGTCTCAAAGATCCTACAGGCAGGTTAGCTCGTTGGAGTTTAAAGCTCCAAGGATTCGACTTCGAAATTGAGCACCGAAAAGGAACCTTAAACGTTGTCCCAGACGCCCTTTCGAGAGTATATCAGATAGACTCAGTCCAGTCGCAAAATGAAGTACCTACACTCAAAGATATAGATCCTAACGAGGTGCTTTACGTTGATTTAGAAGATGTTAGTTTTAAAGCAGAAGAGTATACTCAACTAATAAAACATATTGAGGAAAACAAAGATCAGCTTCCAGACTTGCAGATCTCCAATGGTTATGTGTATAAAAAGGTAAAATTTTGTACAGGAATTCCTATACAAGACGATTTGGCTTGGAAACTCTGGATTCCAACAGCAATGACCGACCGTCTGGTTTCTTTAGCACATTGTCCACCACGAGCTTCCCATGGAGGTTTAACAAAAACCTTGTACCGTCTTCGACAACAATGTTTCTGGCCAAGTATGGCTACCCAGGTCAAAAATTTTATTGCTAATTGTGAGGTTTGTAAGATGACGAAAGCGCCGAATGTGACCTTGAGAGCGAAAATGGGAAAAGCCTTCTCGGTGGAAAGACCATTTCAACATCTTTATATTGATTTCATTGGACCCTACCCACGGTCAAGAAGTGGTAACACCCAAATCGTTATAGTCCTTGACCAGTTGACTAAATTTGTCCTGATTAAGGCACTGAAAAGAGCTACAACAGACACGGTGTTAAAGTTTTTACTAGAGGATGTATTTCTCATTTTTGGTGTGCCAGAAAGCATTCTTTCCGACAATGGAACCCAATTCATTAGTCGGGAGTTCTCACAAATGGTAAACAATTTTGGTATAAAGCATTATAGAACAGCCGTCTATTCTCCTTAAGCCAACGCCAGCGAGCGGGTGAATAGATCTATTCTAGCAGCAATTCGTTCATACATAAATCCAAATCAGTCTAATTGGGATGCCTATCTATCATCTATCAGTAGCGCTCTACGGACAACCGTACATTCTGTTTTGGGAATGTCACCCTATGAAGCACTCTTTGGGCAACGAATGATTGAACATGGAGCCGATTACAAGCTCCTTAGAGATTTAAGTGGCTTAAATAATTCGGAGATAGATTGGCTTCCAAAAATTGCGAAGATGAATATACTACATTCATATCTGAAAAATGCCTTAGAAAAAGCTCATGAATCGTATGAAAAAACTTACAATTTAAGGAGTAGAATTGTGACGTATAGAGTAGGTGATCAATTGTATAAAAGAAATTTCATTTTAAGTGACGCATCAAAGAAATTAAATGCCAAACTTTGTCCTAAATTTATCAGTGTACAGGTGAAGAAAGTCCTGGGAAATAATTTATACGAAGTAATCGATTCCAAGGGTTATACTTCTGTTACTCATTCTAAAGATTTAAGGAAATAAACTTAACTATATTTATATCAACCCGGCCAACTCAGCTGCGCATGGGACAATTTTTTTTGATGTTAAACAAATCCTCTTCTTATTCTTTTAACTCAGTTGACTTCGTAAAAATAATAAGTTGTGTAGGGAAATCACTTTGGCCAAACAAAATTATATTTAAAATTAATATAAAAATAGGATAAAATATATCCTACCATAAAATAAAACTCATCTACTAACACTGTCAATATTCGAAATTTAGTAAAAGCGATGGAAAAGAAATTTTTGTATGTATAACGAATTAAATAAATGTAAGGAATAGTGATACCGCAGCGGAACGTCAGGAAACGGACTTCTGCAGTACAGGTAAATCGTACGTTTTACACGGAATTCTAAGCTCTTATAATCTTTTTATGAAACAAGAATTAAGAAAAGTGACCAGCGCGATTAGGTTTAGTTGGCGCATAATTCGTGAACGAGAAGGACATAAGCTCAAAAAGCCCTAAAGTTAGTATTTATTTTTTATATTTTATACCATGGCTCGAGTGCAAAAATAAAATTAGGTACAGTCAAACTTTAATTTTATAGTGCTATCGTCTGATTTTTATTTAAATAATTTTTAGATCTTTAACACGTTTCGTCACAAGAAACAAGTAAATTGAGAAATATTTCTTCCACCTACGCGAAAGAATAATAGGTTGGTAAATTCAATCCATATATAAAAATCTAAAGTCTAGTGAAAGTGTGCCTAAGCTATACGATATTATTAAAAGTTTAACTGGTGGGTTAATATTTTAATATCATCTCAATCTAAAATAAAAAAACTAAATGAATTGAAAATCTAGGTGCCAGAATTAAACCGCGTGACGCTATAGTCCGGTTCACATTTAATTAAAGCTGGTTAAATTCCACTTTAGGTAAGACTCTTACGTTTTATTTTTTGGTATACGTATTTTTTTTGTATTCATCCTTCTGTACTCTCTCTGAATTGTTATCAGATAACAGCAAGAAGCGCCAGTTGAACTTATTTGGCTTGACACACGAAGCGCCTACGAGAAGAGCCACGCGGGTGGGAAGAATTATATCAAACCTAACTAACCTATGTATGAGTAACCATTTGGTTCGATCAATAGCTCCTTCACTTAAGTTCGGAACAAAACGAAACACTTGAGAATCCCATATACCAACATAATTGAGAAAGCAGCAACAACATATAAAGAGCTATTTTTAACTAAAGCAAAGATCAAACACCCAAAAAACATCAATTCTCCTCTCCTGAATTCCAGACACTTTCCAATATTATAACCCCCCTCCCCCACCAAAAATCTAAAAAGAAGAACATCTGTGAAAAGAAATAACTAAAATTCAAGCTAAGTATTATTCCAATAAATCGGAATTGAGGGTGCAAATATAAATAAATATGATTTTTAAATTTGACAGAAAATTAAAATCTACCGAATCCAGTAAAAACCGTGCACAGTTTTCACCAGGAGTCGCAGCCGTAAGTTTAATAAAGGAACAAAGTAAGTAAATGTAAAACTACATTATAAAAAAAAATCATATTTTATTATATATGTATCCGGTAAAATTTAAAAGCACAAAAAAAAAATATATAACTAAGACAGAAGTTATATCTTTAAAAACATATCTCATCTCTTTAAAATTTTGTTTCCTATCCGTATCCTAATCAGTTCATGAAACCACGTCTTTCCCTTAACACATAAGATTAATTAAAGAAGAATTATATTGTATATTGTAAGAGCCTACCTTACTATAAACTTATTAAATTGAAGTTTTTGTTTATGAAATTTTCATGCAGTATGAATCTTTTTTATGGCAGTTTTTGGTTTCTAAATATCATACAATTATCGATGTTCCAGGTTTAGTAAGTTTGAATATGTTTTGTCGGATAAATTTTTGGTATAGATTATACTAATATGAAGAGACTTTGAGTAACAAAAATAAGGATGTGAGATCAAAAGAAGGTGATTGAGACTTTCGACGAGATAATGTAAGTAAGCAAGTTTTAATTCATTTTAGGGGTTATTGTCGTATAAGGAGTCCTGGCAATAACCATAGGTACGTCTCAATACGAATTTTTTTTTTTTTATTGATGACGTGAGGGGAGGGTATAAGGCTCAGGGAACACTACCACCTATGTTCTCAACTAGTATGACGATCTTTTCTTTGAGTAATCAAAATTCGGGTTCCACAACTCTTAATACAATATAATATATTTCTCGAATGACAGCTTCGAATGTTAAGGCCTGAAACAAAAACGTAACACCGTCCATTTTCGGCAACAAGATCCCACCCCGTCGACGAGCTAGGACGAGCGTGTGCTAGCAGGCCTACCCGTTGCTAAAGGAAGTGGACAACCCTTTCATTACCGTTCTGGAATGGTCTGAACGACCTGTAGCGGTTGGATTCAAAAAAAGTTCAGGTGTGAAAGGGAACATATGTCAGGGTGAATCAAATCATAGAAAGGTGTTTGTAGTTATTTTGTCTTTAATTTCTATTCAATAACGCGACTGGTATCCATGCAGATATGGAAAATGCGATACTTTATAAAAAGGTTCACTCGGGCGTATACTTGTTATTTTCATAGAAGGAATAGAATGGATTTTATTCTAATAGAAAACATGAAATTAAAGTATATATCATAATTAGTTCGTTACAGATTTATTGATAGTGTCTTGGGGCCTGAACTTGAACCATATGTTTTCGTGTATCTGGATGATATCATTATCATATCAGATACTTTCGAAAAACACTTAGAAATCCTTAAAGAAGTTTTAAATAGATTGCAAAATGCGGGGCTTAAAGTTGGGCGGGAGAAATGTCACTTTTGTAGGCCGTCACTTAAATTTTTAGGTTATGTTGTGGATAGGAATGGATTACACGTTGATCCAGAAAAGGTAGAGAGTATGGTTAACATACCGACACCAAGAAATATTAAAGAGGTTAGGAGCTTTGTAGGAACAGTGTCGTTGTACAGACGGTTCGTACCAAATTTTGCTCATTTAGTTAGGCCCTTAACGGACTTATTTAAAAAATCAAAGAAGTTCAAGTGGACACCGGAATGCGAGGAAAGTTTTAGAAAAGCAAAAGAATGCCTTGTTACGGCCCCTATATTAACATGCCCTGATTTTAATATACCCTTTGTAGTACAGACAGATGCGTCGGATTTTGGAATAGGTGCGGTTCTTTCGCAAAAATTTGAGGATGGGGAAAAGGTGATTTGTTACTTGAGTAGGTCATTAAATAGGTCTGAAAGAAACTATTCCACAACGGAAAAAGAATGTTTAGGAGTTTTGTGGGCAGTGGAAAAGTTACGTCCGTACATTGAAGGTGTTCGATTCACGGTCATAACCGACCACTACTCATTGGTATGGTTGAATAACCTAAAGGATCCGCAGGGTCGATTAGCACGCTGGGCAGTACGGCTACAGCAGTTTGATTTCGAGATCATACATCGCAAGGGAAAAGATCATGTCGTTCCGGACATGTTATCTCGGGGGGTTCCAGTAGTGGCTGGGATCTCGGGTGAGGATTCGGACCCTTGGGTGACAAAAATGATTTCGGCAGTTGAGGCTAATCCTTTAGGGTTTCCAGCTTGGAGGGCGGAAAATGGTTGTCTTTATAAGTTTATCAAAGCGACACATATAGTAGTTCACGAAAATAACGAAGAATGGAAAATAGTAGTGGGGAAAAGAGATAGGTTAGAAATTTTAAAAGAATGTCATGATAGTCCTTTAGCAGGACATATGGGGGTTAGGAAAACGTTCGCGAGAGTAGGGGCCAAATATTATTGGCCAAAAATGAGAAATGATATAGCAAATTATGTTAGGAAATGTTCGATTTGTCAACAAGTGAAACCAGTAAATGATAAAATTATTTGATATTTTAGTTTGGTGTTACCATATCGGCTTTATTTGTTTTCTTGGAGTTAATTATAAAAATAATTTTTGCTGGTATTAGTATATTGATTTTCGTTAAGGTTTTCTTAACATTTATTTGATATTTTCGTTTGGTGTTACCATATCGGCTTTATTTGTTTTCTTGGAGTTAATAATAAAAATAATTTTTGCTGGTATTAGTATATTGATTTTCGCTAAGGTTTTCTTAAAATTTATTTGATATTTTTGTTTGGTGTTACCATATCAACTTATTTGACTGCTTAACATTAATTTTAATATATTTTCTTTTGGGTGTTATCATATTGCTTTCTTTGGTTATTTTAAAATTTGTTTAAATCTACCTTGTTGGTGTGACCATATACTTGGTTGGATTTTCTCTTTTTTTTGCTCGTCTTTTTTGAATATTTTTTTTAATTGTTTTATTGGATTGGTGTTTTAATCTTGGATACAGTTTAGTGTGACCATATTACTAGTGTGACTATACCTAGTGGGTTTAACTTAACAAAAAAATATAGAGGAGAAATATTTTTAAGGAAACTTTGGGAACATTTAATTTTGTTTGTTTTAAGTTTGGGTTGAAAGAATTTTTTTTGGTGTGACCATATACCTGGTTTTCTTTACATTTTTGGTTTTAGGCTTTTTGACGTCGGTGTGTATTTGCAACGTTGGTTAATATATATATTTTATTATTCGTTCAACCATCTTCTTGATTGTGATTTGGTACGGAAGTCAACTGGGTGTTGATTTAACCGTAGTTATAACAACTTTCAATAATTTTTTTTGTAGTAATCTAATTGCTAATCGGTGAAATTTGGTTCTTCTTATTAAGTGAGAGTTTTCTTTTCTTTGATACGATGGATGTAAATAGGCTAGCTAAGGATGAACTCGTTTATGAGTTACTTGCCCGGGGGTTGAAGGAAGGCTCGAAGGTCGACGAAATGAGGATGACCCTCAGAGCTTCTCGTAAACTGGAGCGTTTAGGTTCGATTTCTTCGGAGAGTCCTCACTACCCATTTTCTTTTACTGAGGACTCAAAAGCAGTTAGGTCGAAAATTTTAGAAATTAAAGATCTTTTGAAAATACGTCCTAAAAATCCTAAGTCTTCGGAATATTTAAAAATTTTGACAAAAATTGAATGGTCTTTGTGTAGAATTGTTAGGGCGAGGGCCGAATCTTCAGAAGAGGTGAATGAAGTGGCTGACATTAGAGGGGAGCTACTATTACTGATGGCAGCATTAAACGAAGGGGTAGAGGAACTACCAAAGGACGGTAGTAAAAATATCGACGGCAATAAAAACACCGATAACAATCAACAGTCGACAGCAGCCCTGGGTGCGTTACCAACTGCGCAGGTCGACCAACGTGCGAGTTCAGAGTTTCAAATGCAGGGTTTGCCTCGTGATATACGAGTTCAAACCGGCGACCGGAACTCTGAGCGACATGAAAAAATTGAAAAATGGGGTGTGAAGTTTTCTGGTGAGCGTTGTGGCTCATCAGTTAACTCATTTTTAGAAAGAGTCGAGGAACTGAGAGAGTCGAGAGGGGTGTCGGAAGAAAGGCTTTTTAGGTCAGCCGTGGATCTTTTTACAGGGAAGGCGCTCCTCTGGTTTAGGGCGGTTAGGGACAATGTAGGTACATGGAAGGAATTGGTCCAGGAAGTTAAGTTGGAGTTTTTACCCTCTAATTATGATGATTTGTTGATGGATGAAGTAAAGCGGCGTACGCAGGGTGGGGATGAATGCGAGGAAAGTTTTAGAAAAGCAAAAGAATGCCTTGTTACGGCCCCTATATTAACATGCCCTGATTTTAATATACCCTTTGTAGTACAGACAGATGCGTCGGATTTTGGAATAGGTGCGGTTCTTTCGCAAAAATTTGAGGATGGGGAAAAGGTGATTTGTTACTTGAGTAGGTCATTAAATAGGTCTGAAAGAAACTATTCCACAACGGAAAAAGAATGTTTAGGGGTTTTGTGGGCAGTGGAAAAGTTACGTCCGTACATTGAAGGTGTTCGATTCACGGTCATAACCGACCACTACTCATTGGTATGGTTGAATAACCTAAAGGATCCGCAGGGTCGATTAGCACGCTGGGCAGTACGGCTACAGCAGTTTGATTTCGAGATCATACATCGCAAGGGAAAAGATCATGTCGTTCCGGACATGTTATCTCGGGGGGTTCCAGTAGTGGCTGGGATCTCGGGTGAGGATTCGGACCCTTGGGTGACAAAAATGATTTCGGCAGTTGAGGCTAATCCTTTAGGGTTTCCAGGTTGGAGGGTGGAAAATGGTTGTCTTTATAAGTTTATCAAAGCGACACATATAGTAGTTCACGAAAATAACGAAGAATGGAAAATAGAAGTGGGGAAAAGAGATAGGTTAGAAATTTTAAAAGAATTTCATGATAGTCCTTTAGCAGGACATATGGGGGTTAGGAAAACGTTCGCGAGAGTAGGGGCCAAATATTATTGGCCAAAAATGAGAAATGATATAGCAAATTATGTTAGGAAATGTTCGATTTGTCAACAAGTGAAACCAGTAAATGATAAAATTATTTGATATTTTAGTTTGGTGTTACCATATCGGCTTTATTTGTTTTCTTGGAGTTAATTATAAAAATAATTTTTGCTGGTATTAGTATATTGATTTTCGCTAAGGTTTTCTTAACATTTATTTGATATTTTCGTTTGGTGTTACCATATCGGCTTTATTTGTTTTCTTGGAGTTAATAATAAAAATAATTTTTGCTGGTATTAGTATATTGATTTTCGCTAAGGTTTTCTTAAAATTTATTTGATATTTTTGTTTGGTGTTACCATATCAACTTATTTGACTGCTTAACATTAATTTTAATATATTTTCTTTTGGGTGTTATCATATTGTTTTCTTTGGTTATTTTAAAATTTGTTTAAATCTACCTTGTTGGTGTGACCATATACTTGGTTGGATTTTCTCTTTTTTTTGCTCGTCTTTTTTGAATATTTTTTTTAATTGTTTTATTGGATTGGTGTTTTAATCTTGGATACAGTTTAGTGTGACCATATTACTAGTGTGACTATACCTAGTGGGTTTAACTTAACCCTCTACCGCATACAGACCCATATATGGTTCACCAAATTCAACATAATTTATTTCTATTATTATTGCACGAGTGGTACAGAAATGCAATGTAGAATTAAACTAGGTCTATTTTGCTATGATAAAACGGTTTTTATTTTTCGCCAGAGATCTGTCACTCTCCAATAAGCTCATTCTTAAAAGAGCACGTGTCAAGTGTATTTCCGTGAAAAAAGTTCGATTTTTGATACAGTTTTTTTATAATAAACAGGTAAGTTCCACAAAATAAAAAAAATGTTTCTTATGTATTTATAGTTCTTTTTTAAGTTTATAATCTTTTTTTTTATTTATATAAGTAAATATGCCTTTTTTATTGGCTTTTTCTAAGAGACCATATATGGACCTTCATGCATTGTAGGCTTTTTACTTTCTTTTTGTTGGGACCATATGTGGTCTTATATGCATTGGTGACTTAACTGACTGAGTGATGTAAAAATGTGTATTTTGCTTGTAGGATGAATTCAAAGAGTTTTTATGGCAATAATAAACTTGTCAGTGCTATACCTGGCGATGGCTGTCAAAGTGATGACGATCTAGCTTCGGATTCTGGTGATGAATATGTACCTCAGAGTGAACATCGAAGAAGTTCAGTGGTAATCCCGGAGACAGACAGCGATTGTTCCGATGACGAACCCGAACCAATTCTTCCGAACACAACAAAATCGATATCGAAGAAAGCAAAGCCTGCTAAAGTTGAATAGGTAACGCAACGTTTAGACCCCTTTGACGGGGAAAATTTTAAATTTACAGGAATAACGCAGTTACCGGAGTTTATTGAAAAACTGGAATCACCTGCAGATTTTTTTTTATTCCTTTTTTCAAATGAGCTTATCGACACCATAGTAGAGCAATCAAATCTTAAATCTGTACAAGATAACATTAACAAACCAGCAAACATTAGTCAACATGAAATGGAACAACTCATTGGTATGATAATTTTCATGTCAATAGTAAAACTACCTGCATCGCGGCACTATTGGAACAAGACTATTGGACAATCACAAATATACGAAACTATGACATGTAACAGATTTGAAGCCATAAAAAAGAATCTTCACTTCAATGACAACAACAATTTTATTCCCTATGGCAATCCAGGACATGACAAACTTTTTAAAGTGCGAACGGCATTAGGCAGCAACTTTTACTCGTGCCAAAAGAAGAATTTTTAGCAGTTGATGAACAAATTATTCCAACTAAAGTTCGACATGACCTCAAACAGTACAATACCGCAAAACCTCATAAATGGGGATACAAAAATCAAGTCTTGGGGGTATCTGGATTTAGTTATGATTTTGACATTTTTGCAGGTGATCAAAGCAACACCCGTCCTGAAGGCGCTCCTGACTTAGGTGTTAGTGGAAATGTCGTAACTCGTCTCACGGCAACTGTACCTAGAAATGTCAATCATAAAATCTTCTTTGACAATTGGTTCAACAGTCCTAAACTTCAGGTGCCATTAGGTACTGTGCGTCTTAACCGTGTTCCCAATTTAGAAATGCCTTCAGAAAAAGAACTTAAGAAAAAGGGAAGAGGATTCTACATTGAAAAAGTTGCTGTCATAGAAGGGGTTCGGATAAGTGCTGTCACTTGGTTTGATAACAAGCCAGTTCATATGCTTTCAACATATGTAGGAAGCGAGCCAGCTACTAAAAAAAAAAGATATTTTAGAAAAGAGAAAATGTTTAAGGATATTAACTGCCCTCAGGCTATAACAGTTTACAATCAGCATATGGGAGGTGTGGATTTATTGGATTCTATGCTTGGCTTATATAGAATTCATTTACGGTCCAAAAAATGGTATAAGAAGATTTTTTTTCATATGGTGGATATGTGTGTTGTCAATTCTTGGATTCTGTGGCGAAGGAATAATCCAGAATTATACATGCCACTTTTTGACTTTAAGCAAGCAATCTCCGAACACCTATGCAAATCTGGAAAAACTGTAATGGCACGGAAAAGAGGGCGCCCTACAAATTTTGGCTACTGACCTAAGCAGAGATGGAACTCCACTACGTTGCGAAAGTCATTTTAGTCAAGGAAGTCCAGCACCTTCGAATTCCGGCACACCAACTCGGCTTACAACACCGACAGCAAAACGAGCTAGAACCCAGGACTATCCATTGACCTCAGTGAGAACTGACAAAGTTGACCACATGCCTGAATGGCAAAAAAACGACAAAAATGCAAGGTCTGTCAACTTAAAACCTACACCAAATGCAGGAAATGTAACGTGTTCTTATGCTACAATGATAAGATGAACTGTCTGGCTAAATTCCACGAATAATAATAATCATTCATCATTTAGCCTTTAATGCATAATAAACCATATATGGGCTCTTAATTTTTGATTGAAAATCGCCTTAGTGCATGATGACCCATATATGGGTTCTTTATGTAAAACATAATACATTATATATAAAAAAAAAAACTATGTAAAACTTTTTCTTAAACCTAAATAAAGATTAATTAATGTTACAATAATTTTTTTTTCGTTGCCTTCATAATTCATGCAGTAGAGGGTTAACAAAAAAATATAGAGGAGAAATATTTTTAAGGAAACTTTGGGAACATTTAATTTTGTTTGTTTTAAGTTTGGGTTGAAAGAATTTTTTTTGGTGTGACCATATACCTGGTTTTCTTTACATTTTTGGTTTTAGGCTTTTTGACGTCGGTGTGTATTTGCAACGTTGGTTAATATATATATTTTATTATTCGTTCAACCATCTTCTTGATTGTGATTTGGTACGGAAGTCAACTGGGTGTTGATTTAACCGTAGTTATAACAACTTTCAATAATTTTTTTTGTAGTAATCTAATTGCTAATCGGTGAAATTTGGTTCTTCTTATTAAGTGAGAGTTTTCTTTTCTTTGATACGATGGATGTAAATAGGCTAGCTAAGGATGAACTCGTTTATGAGTTACTTGCCCGGGGGTTGAAGGAAGGCTCGAAGGTCGACGAAATGAGGATGACCCTCAGAGCTTCTCGTAAACTGGAGCGTTTAGGTTCGATTTCTTCGGAGAGTCCTCACTACCCATTTTCTTTTACTGAGGACTCAAAAGCAGTTAGGTCGAAAATTTTAGAAATTAAAGATCTTTTGAAAATACGTCCTAAAAATCCTAAGTCTTCGGAATATTTAAAAATTTTGACAAAAATTGAATGGTCTTTGTGTAGAATTGTTAGGGCGAGGGCCGAATCTTCAGAAGAGGTGAATGAAGTGGCTGACATTAGAGGGGAGCTACTATTACTGATGGCAGCATTAAACGAAGGGGTAGAGGAACTACCAAAGGACGGTAGTAAAAATATCGACGGCAATAAAAACACCGATAACAATCAACAGTCGACAGCAGCCCTGGGTGCGTTACCAACTGCGCAGGTCGACCAACGTGCGAGTTCAGAGTTTCAAATGCAGGGTTTGCCTCGTGATATACGAGTTCAAACCGGCGGCGACCGGAACTCTGAGCGACATGAAAAAATTGAAAAATGGGGTGTGAAGTTTTCTGATGAGCGTTGTGGCTCATCAGTTAACTCATTTTTAGAAAGAGTCGAGGAACTGAGAGAGTCGAGAGGGGTGTCGGAAGAAAGGCTTTTTAGGTCAGCCGTGGATCTTTTTACAGGGAAGGCGCTCCTCTGGTTTAGGGCGGTTAGAGACAATGTAGGTACATGGAAGGAATTGGTCCAGGAAGTTAAGTTGGAGTTTTTACCCTCTAATTATGATGATTTGTTGATGGATGAAGTAAAGCGGCGTACGCAGGGTCGGGATGAGTCGATGGGTATGTACATCGCACTCATGCAGACCCTGTTCAAGAGATTTTTGGAACCTCTGAGTGAGAGTAGAAAGCTTTCTATTCTCATGAAGAACATAGCACCGTTCTATCAAACGCAGTTGAGGTTGGCTGATATCAAATCAGTCAATGAACTGGTTGCGTTTGGTAGAAGATTAGAATCTATTAGGACAAATGTTGAGGCTTTTGTGCCACCACCTAACCATCGTTCTAGACAGGCATTGGAGCCGGATGTTGCGTATGTTGCTGCCGTTCAGGAAGCAACAACAACGGTTGCAGTTAACCCCCCACCTCGTAGGTCCGTCAGATGCTTTAACTGTAACAGGGAAGGTCATTTTTCGAGTTCTTGTTCCGCTCCTAGGCGTTGTTTTGGATGTGGGGCTATGGGTGTAACCCGGAGTAACTGTAGACGTTGCTCGGGAAATGGGCAACGGTCTCTTGGGCCAGCAGGGCAAGGGCGCCCACGCAATTAAATAGGTCGCCTGCTGACGACCAGCTGGCGAAAGTAAAACTTGGTTTCACGTTGGAAACAAGTGGGGGTGATAGTCGTCCTTACTTGAGTGTTAATACTTATGGGTTTAATTTTGTAGGGCTTTTAGATTCAGGAGCTTCGCGAACAATAATTTGTAGAGACGTTTGGAAAGTTTTAAAAGATTTGGGTTTAGGATTGGAAAAAAATAATGTTAGGCAGGTACATTTAGCAGATGGGGCAGGGGTAGGAGTTTTGGGGGTAGTAAATTTACCGATAGTTGTTGAAAGTAAAACAGTCCTTATAGAGTGCTTGGTGATACCTTCACTTCCCCATGCAATGATACTTGGTGCAGACTTTTGGGCACTGTCTGGAATTGTCCCGGATCTTCGTTCACGCATGTGGAACTTTTCAAGTCAGGAAGCGGTGGCTTCAATAGACACGACATCGATTATAGAAGAGTCGGATTTAAATGAAAATGAGAGGGTTAAACTACATACACTTATTGAGGATTTATTTAAAAACATGCCAGAGGGATTAGGGGTAACAAATCGAGTAGAACATGTCATTAGGACATCATCAGACCCCATAAAACAAAGATATTACCCTGTTTCACCTGCGATGCAGGTTCACATCGATAAAGCTCTTAAAGAAATGTTGGATGAAGACGTCATCGAAAAATCAAATAGTCCGTGGGCCTCCCCAATAGTTTTGATTAGGGAGAAAGATGATAGTTTTAGATTTTGTGTTGATTTTAGGAAACTGAACCAAGTGACAGAAAGGGATGCTTATCCTTTACCGATAATCTCATCGATTTTAGATAAACTTAGAAATGCGAAGTGCTTAACATCTTTAGATATCAAATCAGCTTATTGGCAGATTCCTATGGCAGAGGAATCTCGGAAGTTTACTTCCTTCACGGTACCGGGTAGGGGTCTTTTTCATTTCAAGCGAATGCCTTTCGGCCTACACAATGCTCCTGCCACCTGGCAGAGATTTATTGATAGTGTCTTGGGGCCTGAACTTGAACCATATGTTTGTATCTGGATGATATCATTATCATTTCAGATACTTTCGAAAAACACTTAGAAATCCTTAAAGAAGTTTTAAATAGATTGCAAAATGCGGGGCTTAAAGTTGGGCGGGAGAAATGTCACTTTTGTAGGCCGTCACTTAAATTTTTATTGTTATGTTGTGGATAGGAATGGATTACACGTTGATCCAGAAAAGGTAGAGAGTATGGTTAACATACCGACACCAAGAAATATTAAAGAGGTTAGGAGCTTTGTAGGAACAGTGTCGTTGTACAGACGGTTCGTACCAAATTTTGCTCATTTAGTTAGGCCCTTAACGGACGTATTTAAAAAATCAAAGAAGTTCAAGTGGACACCGGAATGCGAGGAAAGTTTTAGAAAAGCAAAAGAATGCCTTGTTACGGCCCCTATATTAACATGCCCTGATTTTAATATACCCTTTGTAGTACAGACAGATGCGTCGGATTTTGGAATAGGTGCGGTTCTTTCGCAAAAATTTGAGGATGGGGAAAAGGTGATTTGTTACTTGAGTAGGTCATTAAATAGGTCTGAAAGAAACTATTCCACAACGGAAAAAGAATGTTTAGGAGTTTTGTGGGCAGTGGAAAAGTTACGTCCGTACATTGAAGGTGTTCGATTCACGGTCATAACCGACCACTACTCATTGGTATGGTTGAATAACCTAAAGGATCCGCAGGGTCGATTAGCACGCTGGGCAGTACGGCTACAGCAGTTTGATTTCGAGATCATACATCGCAAGGGAAAAGATCATGTCGTTCCGGACATGTTATTTTGGGGGGTTCCAGTAGTGGCTGGGATCTCGGGTGAGGATTCGGACCCTTGGGTGACAAAAATGATTTCGGCAGTTGAGGCTAATCCTTTAGGGTTTCCAGCTTGGAGGGTGGAAAATGGTTGTCTTTATAAGTTTATCAAAGCGACACATATAGTAGTTCACGAAAATAACGAAGAATGGAAAATAGTAGTGGGGAAAAGAGATAGGTTAGAAAATTTTAAAAGAATGTCATGATAGTCCTTTAGCAGGATATATGGGGGTTAGGAAAACGTTCACGAGAGTAGGGGCCAAATATTATTGGCCAAAAATGAGAAATGATATAGCAAATTATGTTAGGAAATGTTCGATTTGTCAACAAGTGAAACCAGTAAATGATAAACCAGCGGGTTTTATGACTGAAAGGATAGGGGTTTCTTCTCCTTGGGAGATGATAAGTGTGGACTTAGTAGGTCCTTTGCCAAAGTCCAATAGGGGCTATATGTACATTTTAACAGTTGTAGATTATCTTACAAAATTTCCATTGTTGTTCCCATTAAGGTCTGCTACTGCAAAGGCAGTTTGCAAGGAGTTAGAGGATAATGTGTTTTTGCTATTTGGAGTACCAAAGTTCGTCATTTGTGACAATGGTCCTCAATTTAAAAGTAGAGAATTGAAATCGCTTTTCGACGAATATTCGTCAAAAATTACACTATCATCCTCAGGCTAACCCAGCGGAGAGGATTAACCAAATAATTAAAACTACTTTGAGAGCCTATGTTTCTGAGAATCACCGAGTTTGGGATTCTCAATTAGCGAAAGTTGCATGTGCCATCCGTACATCGCAACACGAAGTATTAGGAGTTTCACCATATTACGCCAATTTTGGCAAAGAAATGTGTACAAGTGGAAGAGAAGAAAACTCAATTAGGGACCCAGATCGAAATAATTTGGAATTGGAAGGAGATGTAGTAGAAAGGTTTAGGAAACTTAGGGCGGATATAGCCGCGAAACTTCGAACGGCATCCAAAAAAACTGCGGAATCTTACAACCTCAGGAGGAGAGATATCCAATATCTTCCTAATGATGTTTTTTGGCGCAGAAATTTTGATCTATCTAATGCTGCGAATTATTACGCAACCAAGCTGACACCGAAGTATGTCGGGCCATTTAGAATCAGAAAACGATTGTCTCCCTGGACTTACGTTCTTGAAGATAACAACGGCAAAGATCGTGGCACTTGGCATGTAAAAGATCTGAAGCCGTTTACGTCGTTTTCGGAAAACGAATAAATAGTGGAAGTCCCTTTTTAAGTAATCTTGTTTGTGTTATGAACAAACACCTATTCAAGGAGGGAAGGGTGGGATTTGTTGCGTTATAAATAAACGCAACAAGTTTTTTTTTTTCATTTAATTTTAATTTTTAATAAAAACGATGCCTCTTGCATCCACTTGTTACTTTTGTTTTGTTTATTTTATTCTATTTGACAAATGTCACTACCTCTTTACACGAGAATGAGAGAGAGCGGGACGGCCATAGTCCTTCTGACCATGGTTCTCTCTATCATTTTCATGAGGAAAAAAATACCAAGTATCGTTTCAGGTTTCAAGGAAGGTTGGTTTCTATTTAAGTGAAACCAAACCAGATGGACGGTCTGGTCAATGCATAAGTTGCGTGAGAAGTTACTCCAAATGGAGAATGGCCTACGGCCCAACATAAAGTTTTACAAAATTGTAAATTAAAATTTAAAAAAATTGTAAATAGTCATAAAGTTTTTTTAAATTGTAAATTCATATGCTTTGGTAATTCTTTTGTTCATATTATTAACTTTTTTATCATTAAGTATATTCATTTTAAAAAGATTGTAATACTTGGAACAGATTTCATAGACTTATGGACGGTTAAGTTTCGGGTAACTTAGTTCGGTGTTAAGTAAATAGATCCCGAATGATAACTATTTTTCCTTTCCTTTGTGATTGAAATCCGCCACTCCATATTGGCTGAAAGCTAAAATGGCGGGAGATGGAAAAAGAAGAGACAGGACAGATCTTGAGATCTGGCCGTCAATTCTTTCAGAGCATTAAAAGTGATAAGACAGAAAGTGGTGATTTTTGAACAAAGGCTAAAAACAAAAAAAAAGTTTGAGAAAAATTAGAAAAGTGAGTTTGTCGTTGAGGAAATAAAAGAGAATTAAAGGATTAAAAGGAGAGGAAAGGAAAAATAAATATTCGGAGATTTGGCAGGAAAGAAAAAAGATAAGTACATTTTTTTGGTTCTGTTTCTGTGTAAGATCGTTTTTTTTAATTGTCTTTATCCCAATTTTATTTATGGGAACTAAGACCTTAACGGTCCATAGTCTATGAAATCTTTCATTTTTAATTTCGAAAAGATCCTGAGTTTTTATCCTGCTTTTGCAAGGTTTCTCAGGCATTTTTACATTAATAAAATTTCTCATAAAAGATATCATTTTGTGTTCTATTTTCTTGTACAGTGGTTTTATTGTTTCTCTTCGGTTTCTTTTCTTTGTCCTTTTTTATTTAAGGTTTGCAATTTCCTTTTTTTTATTTCAGAAAAAAAATTGCTGGCGCCCTCTTCCTTACGAAACGTAAGAACGCCCCTGTGGCAATTATCATATAATTAATGATTTTGATATCAACGTGATATAAAAATCATCCGAAACTTAAATTAATCGAATTGTTGATTACATTTATAATTGCTGAACCCACCCCTTTCTGAGCTAGTCGTGGTGGCAGCACTTAAGTTGCTCCTTGTTGCAATTTGTGTTTCGCTCGCCTCTTCGCCGCTGTTATTTGACAGTTCGGCATAATTTACCTATTTATATTTCTTATAGGTATTTCTATCGTGGTTAAATTCGTTTTGTTTTCGTTTGTTTTAATTTGATTTTAATTTTTTTGATTAATAAAATAATTACCGCGGAAAAAAAAATTGCAACAACGTGGGATATTTATAAGAACAAAATTATAAGTCATACTTTGAAACCTAATTCTGAGACTAGATTAGAGAGCGGGTTAGATGCAATGAGGCCTTTAAAAACAAATTAAGAAAAATTTATAGAATTAAGAAATCTAGAGGCAAAAAACATTGCAGAATCGTTAGGAAATAAAATTTTTGATTTTACATTTATTTGCTGCCTGCTAATTTGGTTTGATATTTTAGAAAATATAAATTAAACCAGTAAATATTTGAAAAGTCCGTCCGTTAATCTGTCAATTGGCATAACAGTTTTAGAAAATACAAAAAACAGTTTGATTTTAATGCGTTCTGATGAAAAATTTAATGAGTAGGTATGTTCAATTAACCGAGCGTATTGCTAGTTCCCTAGAAATACCAAATATGTTTCCTGTAGCTTCATCATTGCGATCTCAACGGAGAAAAATACTTTATGCTGATGAATGCCCTGAAACTATATTAGACCCGAAACAAAGATTTAAACCTTTCGGTACGCGAGTAGTACAGAACAAAGAATATTTATATGTAAACGTACCACTCACGTCCCGAAAGGATTAAAGTTGAATTTTTTTTTTAAATACTTGAAAGGTATGATACGTATAACGTATAGTATCAATTTTTCATTTTTAAGTAACATAAGCGAATGTTGAAAAAATAAAAATGTACGTGCTTCATGCCTTAATTTGTAGAATGTTTTAACATAAAGTAGTTTTAAAGATTTAGATGGAGAAGAATTGTTTCAAGAGTTAACCGTAATATCCCAGCTTGTTACACCACAAAGCTCAAGTTTAGATGTGTTAAATTTTATTTTTAGTTCAAACCTTGAAGGTTTATTAAAAATTATCTTAGGACAACCATGACTCAAGAGAGATTGGTAGGTTTATCTATAATGTCCATTGAAAAGAAATTATTAAATTCTTTAGACTTTGATGATCTCATTTCTGAATTTGCAAAATGTAAGGCCAGAAAAGTAAGTTTCCAAGTTTAAAAGTTTCCCCTCTGCTCATTTCTTCGCTGCGTTTTAGTTTAATGGTTTAGGCCTCCTGGGGATACCTCAATAAAAAAAACGCATTGAAAGTCTACCTCTTGGGTAATGTGGGAAAGGCTTATGCTTGTGTATCAGTTTATGTGTAAAAAAAAATATAAAAAAGGGGCGCTTTCTACAAATCTTGCACAGGGTGCAAGTTTGGCTGGGGCCGGCCCTGTACGTAGTACACACTTTTAAATATAGTGAAGTTAAAAATTAACAATTTTTGCCACTTTCAATCACAAAGTCTTCTAGCCAAAGTTTCTTTTGCATTTAAATAAGCTGGATTCAACAAAAAATAATTTATCCCAGGTATACCTTAATCCATATTCGATTATTACTATCAAAATAAGACTACGTAAATACTCATGCGAGGAAAAAATAATTTAATTCAAATATTTTTTTTTGGTAATTTTCTCAAGAACTACAAGACATAAAATCATCTAGTTTTCAATGTTTGATCAAAAACAAATATAAGCAATGCATTCTAAAAACAATAGTAAATAATCTTAAAGTTTTAAAAATCACACTTTAAACCTTTTTTACCTTTTTTGCCCAAATTTTGAGTTTAACACAATTTTTTATTAAAACTATGCAAATTAACACAAGTCTGTTCCATTAGTAATTAGAAAATATGAACCAAAATATAATAATTAGCAATAAGCACGATCGTCTCGATCATAAAATATGATATTAAATATTATGTTACATTTCAATATAATCACGTAGGAACATGTTGTTTTCCAAATAAGTGATTCATGTATAAGAAACCATAAGTTCTTTGTTTAACCATATTTGATGACAGTTTACAGCAAAAATGTTTTTCGATGTTAGTCTTAAGTTGGCATCTGAGATGATCGGATTAATAAATATTTTTTAAAAATATAATATCTCAACAGACTATTTTAATTTGCATAGTTTTGACTTGATTTAAAAACAAGCTAATAGACAAAAGTGTTGGCTTTAAAAAAATGTATAAAACTTAGTTGTAAGTATTACCATTATTTTTTTCCATTTAACGTACATATTTTTTTAAATTGCCCCTACCACCTAAACGGGGGGAAATAGACCCCTCCCTTAGTAAAAAATGCTTTTTTTTAACTGTTCTATACAAATCCGTCATCAAACTTTGTCGCCTGAGTTATCGTACTCTTCCCAAAAAATGCAATAACTAATGTCGCCGAAGCCACTAGGTCCCTCCCCTAAAGAATTTCTCATCACTCTACTTTATTTTCGTGGTGAATTGACTTTAGCGGGTGGTGAATGGATGTTAGCAGTGGTGAATTGATGTTAGAATTAGAAATAAGGGTGCGTGAGAATCAGCGTTGCCAAAATGTGCCCGATCGGGACTTTGTACAAGTGTGATAACTAATACCGTAAACACAAAGACCTGAAATATAATAAGTTTATTTAAAAAAGACAAACTGTTATTATTTTCTTAAACAAATTTTTTCTAGGGTAGTGGGCTAGTGGCCCGCACATTTTGGAAATGGCCCTCAAAATTGCCCTTACAATTTTTTTCTTCACGGCAACGCTGGTGAGGATTGACGTTTCAGCTTTTAGGCAAACCAGAATGACAGATTCGTTTCCAGTCTTTATATGGTGTGTCTATGATGAAGGTGATAATGATGACGACGATGGTGAACAAAAATGGAGTATTTTAGATGGTGAAGTTGGTGTTTGGCAAATTATGATTGATCTAAGTTACTCGGAGACTCGGGATGTATAGTTAGCGTTTTCTCTTTTTTGTCCAGAGTTCAAAAATATTTAACTTGAACATGAATGGGCCAGAGCGAAGAGTCCATGACTGTTGATAAATGTTCATGTGACACACTCAATTTAAATGTAACGAATTTAAGTTCAGATACATTTGCATCCTTTTTAACTAACATAAAACATTGAAATGAATCTGAAGGAATGTTTGTTTTTGAAGATATGAAAGTAACAATGTCTTCAGGAGTAGTTGTGTTAGCAAAACGAGATAGATGAAGCCATTTTATTTTTGGTATAGCACTTAAATTTGTCGACGTATCGGTGCCAATAATTTTCACTTCTCTTTTCTTTTTTTGGGGGTTTCTTTTTTTACTCTCAACAACAACAAACTCGGATTTTTTAGAATCATTTTTTTTAAGGTCCGGGAATATTATCATTTAATGATGGGTCATTTATTGAAATGAGTTCCATTTTTAAATTTTCAGTTAAATTGTTATTGACACCAGGCATATCACTATTTACGCGATTTAAATTATTGTTATTGCCGATTAGACTTGGCGAAGAGTCAGGTATAATTTTTTTCGCTAATTTGCAAGGTGGAGAATTTAACTGAGACATTTTAAAGGAAGAGAACTCTTTTTTGAGATCATTTACACTCTCGGAAAGAACATTGAAATTGTTAATAAACTGGAGAAGATTAATACTTTGACAAGAATTACATTTCCAGAATAATTTTTTTTCGGCAATTATATCAAAATCGTTGTCACTTATGTATATCGACACAATTTTTATGAAAAAAACGACCACAGAAATATTCGCATTTAACGTATTTAACTTCTTTGGAACGTTTTATACTTTGTTCGCATTTAGCGCAAACTTTAGACATGGTGAAGATTTAATCAAACCGACCGTGAGAGAAGTTAGTCGAAGAATTCTTGCGAACAGTTTTCAAAAAAAATACCATAGAGATGTTAATGCAGAAGAACTTGAGGTAGAATGCTTGCACCTCGTACAGTATTTAAAAGAATTCAATAAAGATATAAATGAAGATCTTAGTACAATATCAAAATTGTACAGTCTAATTACAGTGGATAAAATTGGGAACACATTTCCAAATGTAGAAACTGCCTGTAGAATTTTTGTATCTTTGATGGTTTCAAACTGCAGTGGATGCGTTCATTTTCGAATTTGAGTCTGATAAAAAAAAGAACTTCGAAGCAAAATGCTACAAGATAGACTAAACAGCTTGTCAATTTTATCAATTGAAAATGAATTACTGCAGGAAATTGAATTTGATGACTTAATTCATGGTTTTGCAACTGACAAAGTCAGAAAAGTATGCCTTCAATAATATTTTATTGTATACTTAAACTTACATATTATTATTATTATTATTATTATTATTATTATTATTATTATTATTATTATTATTATTATTATTATTATTATTATTATTATTATTATTATTATTATTATTATTATTATTATTATTATTATTATTATTATTATTATTATTATTATTATTATTATTATTATTATTATTATTATTATTATTATTATTATTATTATTATTATTATTATTATTATTATTATTATTATTATTATTATTATTATTATTATTATTATTATTATTATTATTATTATTATTATTATTATTATTATTATTATTATTATTATTATTATTATTATTATTATTATTATTATTATTATTATTATTATTATTATTATTATTATTATTATTATTATTATTATTATTATTATTATTATTATTATTATTATTATTATTATTATTATTATTATTATTATTATTATTATTATTATTATTATTATTATTATTATTATTATTATTATTATTATTATATTATTATTATTATTATTATTATTATTATTATTATTATTATTATTATTATTATTATTATTATTATTATTATTATTATTATTATTATTATTATTATTATTATTATTATTATTATTATTATTATTATTATTATTATTATTATTATTATTATTATTATTATTATTATTATTATTATTATTATTATTATTATTATTATTATTATTATTATTATTATTATTATTATTATTATTATTATTATTATTATTATTATTATTATTATTATTATTATTATTATTATTATTATTATTATTATTATTATTATTATTATTATTATTATTATTATTATTATTATTATTATTATTATTATTATTATTATTATTATTATTATTATTATTATTATTATTATTATTATTATTATTATTATTATTATTATTATTATTATTATTATTATTATTATTATTATTATTATTATTATTATTATTATTATTATTATTATTATTATTATTATTATTATTATTATTATTATTATTATTATTATTATTATTATTATTATTATTATTATTATTATTATTATTATTATTATTATTATTATTATTATTATTATTATTATTATTATTATAATTATTATTATTATTATTATTATTATTATTATTATTATTATTATTATTATTATTATTATTATTATTATTATTATTATTATTATTATTATTATTATTATTATTATTATTATTATTATTATTATTATTATTATTATTATTATTATTATTATTATTATTATTATTATTATTATTATTATTATTATTATTATTATTATTATTATTATTATTATTATTATTATTATTATTATTATTATTATTATTATTATTATTATTATTATTATTATTATTATTATTATTATTATTATTATTATTATTATTATTATTATTATTATTATTATTATTATTATTATTATTATTATTATTATTATTATTATTATTATTATTATTATTATTATTATTATTATTATTATTATTATTATTATTATTATTATTATTATTATTATTATTATTATTATTATTATTATTATTATTATTATTATTATTATTATTATTATTATTATTATTATTATTATTATTATTATTATTATTATTATTATTATTATTATTATTATTATTATTATTATTATTATTATTATTATTATTATTATTATTATTATTATTATTATTATTATTATTATTATTATTATTATTATTATTATTATTATTATTATTATTATTATTATTATTATTATTATTATTATTATTATTATTATTATTATTATTATTATTATTATTATTATTATTATTATTATTATTATTATTATTATTATTATTATTATTATATAAAGCTTTATTCACTCTGTTGACATAGTATTATACAATCATAATATACATATTATATCTACATAATAAAATTAACAACTTAAATTCTTAATAATAGCATTTTACATTAATATA